>OX276358.1:26000507-26396719 GCA_946251885.1 Cosmia pyralina
TGCGATAGCTCAGAAAAAATATCTCGTAATTATATTATAGTTTTAATTCATAACATCGTTTTCGAAAATGTGATTATTTCTATGTGGTATGATGACGTTTAATTGTCATCTTACGATAGTGTTAAGACACATTGCAAATTATTATCGGTAAATTTATAGTCAAGCGCGAGTAGTTTATAATTTTTTATCGTGGTCCTTTATGAAGAAGTTTTAAAACACATTTTTCTAAGATTTTTTCATCAGATTCATCCATATTACTATTTTCACTCTTCATCGAACTGTCTTCGCTACCATACCCTACCATATCCTACAATAATCACACATAATATAAATACAATGTGTCCGGTTGTCGGTAAAACCAAATAACAATAAATAAAACTTATCTGGCGATTTAAAAATTTGCCCTTATAATAGTAGATTCGATAAATTATAGGTGTAGCAGTAGGTACGTCCCTTGATAATAAAGTACGGCAATTCTTCCTTCATATGTAGTTGTCGATATTTACTGATCTTCATGAGCAGTGGTCAACATCAAAAACAAAAGAATATGGTTACAGCATAAGCAATATAGTACGACCATTTTTAGCCCATACTTAATAAAAATATTATTGTTTTTTTTTATTCAGTCACTAAAAGGGTTAAATAGGGGATGAAAGTTGGTATGGAAATTCACCATTTATGTCGATGGAATACCATCGGGCACACGGCTTGTCTACTTGATAAAATTCTTATATTCACTGACAGACAATGCACAGCCTAAACCGCTGGATCTAGAAGCATGAAATTTTGCAAGAGTTCTTTTTGTAACAAAAGTAATTAAATTTCTATTAAAATTGCAATTTAAAAAACCGTTGCAATTTTGAAATTTCACCTTAGTACCGCAAAATCATGTGTTTCTCTAACTAGCTTCTGCCCGCGACTTCGTTCACAATATACTAAAACAACAGACACATTATAAAAAACTTTCCTGTACAGTACGTTAGTAGTTGTGGTATCAGCAGCCTAAATATACAGAGAGTCGTCCGTTTAAGGAGCAGCTTGTCCTGAGGTCGAAACCCGCAGCCTTAACAGCATATAATACCTAATGGCACAACACTGATACACTGAGTGATTCTTACAGATTGTTCCTGATGAACCCGGCTATCGCTGAAAAATATAACAGTGAATTGTACACACGGGATTTCTCATTAATACTGTCAGCTAACCATTGATATTTATTTATATTATTTATTTTATTTTATTTTTTATTTTATTTATTTTTGGAAGGCTTACAGACTAATAACATTATAATAACAATAATATAAAACTAAATTGCTATTTACAAGCCTCCACAGATAAATACAAAATTATTACTCCCTCATAGTCTAAGTTACATCTTATCTGTACTTATACCTACCTACCTACATTATAAGCAAAACAGCGACTTATATTCTATTCCATACAGTTATTTCCTCAGAGTTGGTAAGTGAAACTAATTAAAGCCAATCTGGGCATCAAACGGTTCACATGCAGGCAGGTGCCTCTTGTACAAAAAAATGACTTAGCTAAGAGCTTCCTTAGTGTGCTTGCATTGGTGCAGAAAAGGTCAATGTCTTGCTCACAACAAATTTCGTTAAAACTCCGACTGGCTCTCAGAAAGAATGCATTACGCCTATAATTAGTGTTGGCATAAGGTACATGTAGAAGTGGTCGCTGCCGCAGCCCCATCTGATTAGTTCGTATCATTAATTTTGAAACTAGTTCAGGACAGTCAATTGAACCATTTGCAATATTAAACAAGTAACATATATCATTAATATGACGTCTACGGTCAAGCGGTAGGAAATGGTACCTTCTGCATCGGTGAGTGTAATCAATAGAAACTTGTTTCGCCCTGTAATCCAGGTACTTAAGAAATTTTCTCTGAATGCCCTCAATACGAGACTTATAGATCCCGTATTGTGGGTTCCAGACTTGTGATGCATACTCAAGGTGGCTGCGTACGAACGAACAATACAAGACTTTAATCGGTTTTAGTGATCGGAAACATACTGAGGTTCTCATAATGAAACCAAGTGCTCTAGACGCCTTATTTACTATACT
Source organism: Cosmia pyralina (assembly GCA_946251885.1). Taxonomy (NCBI): domain Eukaryota; kingdom Metazoa; phylum Arthropoda; class Insecta; order Lepidoptera; family Noctuidae; genus Cosmia; species Cosmia pyralina. The sequence continues at coordinate 26,002,590 of OX276358.1, forward strand.
ATCAATATGCTGACCAAAGAGTAGCTTGCTATCTTGTACAACCCCAAGATCCCTAATACTATTGACTTTGCCTATATTGATATTGCACAGTTTGTAAGTGAAATCAATTACAGACTTCTGGCGTGTAAAAACCATGTGAAAACATTTTGAAACATTTAATTCAAGCCTGTTACGTCTACAGTATTCTTCAAATCTGTTCAAATCGGATTGTAACAGTTGTGTATCAGATAAGTTACGGATAGTTTTATGAATCTTCATATCGTCAGCATAAAGCAAAATATAACAAGATTTAAAACAATGCTTCACATCAGCAATAAAGAGAGTGAATAATAGGGATCCTAAAATAGAACCCTGAGGAACTCCAGAGGGGACAGAATACCATCCAGATGTGTACCCCTGAAGTACCACAGCCTGCGTTCTGTTATCAATATACGAGGAGAACCAACGATACAAATCTCCATGTATTCCGGCCTTTAATAGCTTCTCCATGAGCAGTCCATGGTCAATACGATCAAAGCATTTACTGTAATCAGTAAAAATAACGTCAACCTGTGCATGCTGTTCCATACCTTCGGATATAAATTCATGAGACAAGATTAAGTTAGATGTAGTGGAACGCTTCCTGAGAAAGCCATGCTGCTCATCGCCAAAGTTGCATTTCATAGCATCGTATACTTCAGTAAAGACAATGCGTTCGAGGATTTTGGAGAACAGACATATCTTAGATATTGGTCGATAATTAGAGATATCCGACTTATTACCTTTTTTGAAAACTGGACTAACAAATGCAGATTTCCAAATTTCCGGAACTATGCCCTCTAAAAGTGAGCGTCTGAATAAAATACACAGTGGCACAACTAGGCTGTCGGCACAATTTACAATAAATACAGGAGGTATAAGATCAGGACCGCCAGATTTGGATAGGTCCAAGGTCTTTAATAACTTTAAAACTTGAGAATGAGACACATCAATCGATATTATAAATTATATTATAAACATAGATGATATAAGAGGAATAAACTTCATGTATTCTGTGTACGTTCTACGAACTATCAAATAACAGTATATCAAAATGAAAAAAAAAAATCGAAAAAAAATATCAACAGTTGAGAATCGAACTTTTGTGGTTTGCTTTGATGAAAGTTGACTAAAATAGACGTTCTTATGTTATTACACTTCTGGACACATCTATTGGGCCACCTTAGAGTTTAGGTTTCGATGGCCCCTACCGAAATATGATTGCTAGATTGAACAAAAACTGTTGATGCAGTTTTAAACCTGATACATTTTACCATCTTTTTCGATCGTATTGTTTTAAATTTGAATTCAGAATACCATACGACATGGAGCTACGCCTAACAAGTCGGATATGCGCCTTGTTAAAGGCAATTGATTTTTGAATAAAAAACATGTTTTATCAAATAAAGGTTTAATTTAATAACGCGTGTTGCCTCCATGGGCATCTACCACAGCTCTCATACGATTAGGCATAGAGTTTATCAACCGCTCTATGAAATTTTGAGGGATCATCTCCCATTCCTCTTCTATGGCAGTTTTCAACTCCTGCATCGTCTGGGCAACTGGCTGACGAGCCCTAACACGTCTTTTTAGCTCGTCCCACATGTGCTCAATGGGGTTCATGTCTGGGCTTCTGGCTGGCCAGTCCATAACTGTGATGTTCACATCCCGAAGATATTCCCTGACGATGCCGGCCGCATGAGCTCTTGCATTATCATGCATAAAAAGGAAATTTGGGCCCACATAGTCCGCGTATGGTATCACGTGAGGTTCTAAGCACTCACGAATGTACCTTTCAGCATTTAATGTTGGCAGCCGTGGTCCTGTAACAACCTCAAGTTGAGTTGTGCCGCTCGCGGATATACCGCCCCAGACAGTCCATGAGCCACCGCCATAAGCAACCCTCTCTTCAAAGCAGCATTGTGCGAAACGCTCTCCCTTACGTCGGTAGACCTTCTTCCTTCCATCATTGCCATGTAACACAATTTTAGACTCATCAGAAAAGAGTACACGGCTCCAATCTTGCTGTGTCCAATTTAAATGACTGCGTGCGAAATGAAGGCGCGCTGTTCGGTGGGCTCGCGTTAGTTTGGGGCCATTAGCTGGCTTGTGTGGTACCATATCGCGTTCTTTTAACCTTCTCCGAACAGTTCGAGCGCTCACAGATACTCCGTGGAAGTCGCGAAGTTGGTTTTGTATCTCAATGCAGGTAAGGTGACGATTGCTCAAGCTGGTCGTCACGATGAATCGATCCTGCCTTTCAGTTGTGACCCGAGATCGTGGCCTTCCTTGGCGACGAACAAAGCCGCCAGTCTCTAGGTACCTCCGATAAACATTTCGGACCGCAGATCGACTTAAATTAAGTTGAGCACTCACGTTTCTTTGGCTGTGTCCGGCCTGAATAAGTGCCACAGCTTGGGCGGCGACTTCAGGTGAAGTATCCATAGATTATTGATAGAACCTCACCTTAATGTTAAGAATAAGTAATGTTTGTTGCAAAACCAAAGATATCAATCACTTTTTCAAGAATTAAATCCAAGTAAACCAATAAAACCAAGTTTTCTTAGTATTCGATTGTTTGATATCAACAAACAGGCTCCAAATTGTCTTTTGTTTCTTTAAATTCTGTGTTCGAAATTCAAAAAAAGACTATTGAATGAAATTGTGAATGTGCCAGGTTCAAAACTGCATAAAAACTTTTTGCTCGACCTAATATAAAATTTTAGCTAGGACCAAACGAAACTGAAAATACAAGGTGGGCCAAAAGATGTGTCCAGAAGTGTATTATGTCATGATTGACATCCTTCCGCTAAGCCTTAACTCAAAGATTTAGCGCGATGATAATCATTTAAAGGTTAAATCTGTAACTATCTGCTATATGCATTTCTTACTCAGCCCAATGAAGTAATGGAATAATTCACACACTGACACCGATATCGGCACGATATCTACCAGCGAAGACAGTGCGGGGTGAGAGTAGCGGGCATTCTTTCACTGCCGACTTCGAGACGTCGATACTTATTAGTGTGCTTGTTTGTCGCGTCGCGATGGTCATCGATATTCACCAATATCATGGGGCCGGTAATAATTGTACCTATCGCTATCGAATCGTGTTGGTATCGTTATCTGATAATGTGAAAACAAAACGACATTTTATGTAATAATCTTAGTTTACTCCACCGTAGGCACCATAAAAAGTAAACATAAGGAAAAAAATCGACCTAAGAAAAACTAATTAAGTTGATCAACTGCAAATATTTTACACTGTGGCATGGATTTTCTGTGAAATCGTCAACGGCGCGTCGTAAATAAACACGTCGCGCTGCATTTGGGGGAGGCGGAGGTAGCGTTTCAAAGGCCTACAGGCCCGAATAACCTGGCCTTAATTGCGTAGATACATTTATTGATAAAAAATAAAGGGCGGGTGTTTCCTAATTATAATTGATGAAGTGTGTTCGCACAATGACGTATTATTTAAGGTAATACATCATTGTGTTCACATGATAAAATTCTAAAATCACTCAAGACCTGAGTAATGATCCCGCGGTGACTTACCAATTAAGAACATTTTTTTTCTTTTTTTTATGTAATATTATTACTTAAAATTATGGCGAATTATAAAATATGTCAGTCACCATTTATCACTAATTAATACAATCTGCTGAACTTCGTATTACGAGATAGTGTGAAGTAATCTTGAGTAAACTCTTTACTACGATTACAAGGTATCATTAGAGGGAATGTTCCCTCTAATGATAATACCTTATCATCTTTAGCTCCACAAAATACCAGGTTAAAGTGGCTCGTGGCTAACTGCTACGCCTGTGGTACCTAGGTAGGTAATCTAACTAATATCTACTCTTAATTGATCATCCCTCTTACAGCTGTACCTACTAGGAATCGAACCAAGCAGCCGCTGCCTGGCTCCGTCAGGCACGTCACAGCTAGAGAGCTCCGCGACAGGGAGGACAGACTGCTCCTCACTGTCAGTAGCCAGTCCATGGTAATAAGTAGTTACACAAGTGCAGCAGCTGCTCACTTACGGCGACACGCGTGATGTACGGCGCGGCTAAACATCTCGAATGTATTCATGAGCCCTCCGCAACCTTCGTCGTGTGTCCCACTCAACTGACGACAGAGCGCTGAACAGGATCGGCGAGCGTGAGTTAGAAACCCAGTCATTCCAATGTATGGTGTATCACAAAAGACTGCTGCACAATGGTGGAAGGTGCTGTCAGCCCGTCGCAGGGTGAAGTGTATAAAGTAACAAGTTGCATGGTTTTCGTTACGTGTATTTCATTGAATCATGTTAAAATTATTTACCAAACTCATTTGACAAATGTTTAGTTTACAAACAACGTTTCATATAGGTACTATTATTTTCACAAACAACTTATTCCGCAAATGTTTCATTTTACAAACACTCGCTTTACAAAACATTTATTTGGCAAATGGTTCTCTTTACAAATGTTTCACATGATATTTTATCATTTATACAGTTTTCATTTATACTTCTCCAAGCAACTAAGCAATAAAACTGATATCAGGTCGACGGAGCCCCGTTGCGCAGGGCTCCTATTTATGTTGTGGCGGCATCTACATCACCACATGCGAACTACACATCACACTGAAGTCACGCAAAATCCTGCATAGAGCAATTAGAGTTTACTGCGCGACTAGCTTAAATACAACGTCTCGACATCAACCGTCGGGCAGTTGCCCACCAGACATGATACCAGTCTGGTCGGAGGATCGTCCTTTTTTTATGGAGGATAAGTGAACTTTACACCCTGTTCCTCATGCCTCTATAATGTCTGCAGGGTTTAAAAGAACCTAACCAAACCGAAGCTCGGGTGCCCCTGACGTCGACCGTCTAGTGCTAGGAATTTCGGGTTAGGGTCGGAAAAATCAGAAGTATAGTATAGTATTTGGGTGTTCCTTTATGAGCTATCATGATTGAAAAATTAATTGTTTATCAAATAAATTGTTTCTCAAATAATAATTTATCAAACAAAAGTTTATCAGGTAATTAGTTTGTTAAATGATTTATTTGCCAAACTTCTTGTTGTAAAATGATGAAATGACAAATCGTGTTTTTGCCAATCGATGTTTGTCAAGTGAAAATTTGCAAAATAATTTTCGGTGAAATCAATGACAGGATACCGCCAAACTCGGTCTCTTAAACACTTCACCTTACTCTGTGTGAACTATATTAGATTGCTTAAACCGAACTTACATAAACAGTAAACTCACATAGTGCAAAGTTTTTTGGAAAAGAAAAGCTTGAAATACAGTTCAAGCACCCTTGGCACGTAGTGTCAGGCGGCGCCCAGTTAACTAATTAGTGTCCCTCCATACATTATGGAGCAGTTACTTTTGCCAACGTCCCATAAGAGCCGATGAACCGTGTAAATTGAGGAAGTAACTCACAAACACCACAGATAAGATAAATCAACGAGCTCCCAAACTCCGCGGGATTAATATTAATTTATTGGGGAAATTTTCAATCTTCAGTTGCGGTAAGCGGCCGCTCATTATGATCCACTCGTGAATTAGTGGCGACGAGGGGGGGGGGGAAGGGGGGAAGGAAGTTAGTGGGGCAGTGGGAGAGGGAGGTGCAGGAGAAACAACTGAACATCGGTGATTATGAAAAACAACAAACGATAAATATGTCGGCCGTGATTAATTCAAATTCAAATTCAAAATTCTTTTATTTTGAATATGATTAGCTGAGTCTTCATTATGAAGCCTCCATGGTCTTCCAGCGGGCGCGGTTAATTAGTTATTGTAGGTTTCAATGCACAATGCACTTGTGGCTAATTGATAACAGCCGCATGGGTCGATCGAAGGTTAAGTTACTCTTGCCGCGGTCGGTTCGTGGATGGGTGACTATCCATTACATATCGAGACCCCTCCGTGCCTCGGAAAGCACGTTAATCATTTCTCCCGGCTGTCATTAGTAGCTCTTTGATAGTCGTTATGTCGTTACTTTGTAGTCAGAAGCACAGAATAAATAATAGTACTAACCCTAAAACCCCTAGTAAGAAGCCCTAAAGTCTGACAATCAGTCTTACCGAGGGGTGTCGTGTTACCCGTAACTGGGTTGTGGAGGTCAGATAGTCGGTCGCTCCATGTAACATCAGCTGCATCCGGATAGACTAGAAGCCGACTCCAATATAGTTGGGAAAAAGCTAGGCAAATAGATAGGTTGCAATGAATACCTACATTGGTCGGGTCAGAAGGTGTTTGGAAATGTTTGCTGTTAAAGGTATCTTATATTTATATTCTTAGGTATCACTATAGATAGTGAACTAACTTGGAAACATCACACAGAGGAAATCTGTAAGCGCCTTAGTAAATCTGCATATTTATTATTCTAATTGTCAAGGAAAGTAAATACTGACACTCTTTTATCAGCCTATCATGGATTAGTCGCTTCTACTTTAAGATATGGTGTTATTTTTTGGGGACAGTCAACTAATAAAGAACTTATATTTAGGATGCAAAAAAGATGTATACGAGCAATGTTTAGTCTAAGAACAACGGATAGTTGCGTAAATTACTTTAGACAATCAAAAATTCTAACTTTACCATCTTTGTACATTTTAGAAACTGCAGTTTTCGTAAAAGCACATCCGCAATTTTTTCAGAAATTTTCAGACGTGAAAAAAACCCCAATTCGTTCTCAATATCAGAATTTGTTGTGTCCAATCAAGTACAAAACTGCCTTAGTGAAAAAGAGCCTATTTGGAAGGGCACCTATTATCTATAATAAAATACCTGATGTTGTTAAATGTTTACCTTTAACCAAATTTAAAAAGTCCGTTCAGGGGTTTTTACTAGATAAGTGCTATTATAGCGTAGATGACTTTTTAAATGATAATCTTCTGCAATAGAATTTGGACTATGTACCTTTGTTATTATTTTTTCTAATATGTATTTTCCTTAAATTGAATTTAAATTGTTGACATTTTCATTTAATCCTGTTTTTTTTTTTGTTTTTTTTTTTTTTTTTTTTTTATATTTTTCCTCTTTGTAAGTCATTGTTTTAATTTATTATTAACGATTTTATAATTATCTTTTTGTAATAGTTGTCTTAGTGCGACTAATTTTATACGCCATGATTGGCAAAACATGTAGCTACCTCTTATTATTTTTAAGACCTGTATAATTCTGCACTCATGTTTTACAAAATAAATATCTTGTATCTTGTAAAAGGTTAAGAAAATAAACTCATAAATAATAATGTTGGAGATAAGATATTTCATCAGCATCACTGACCGCTTGCTACCGAGACATTGCGCTAGAACGTCACGAGAAAGCCTCGTAAGTACATACTTACTTTTACTTTACTTTCAGTAAACAAAACTTGAGTACAAGTTGCTAAACATTCTTTCCCGCAAATCAAACGTTATTTATTTATTTATTTATTTAGGATCTCCAATAAAAAATATACTCAATACACGACACATAAATAATGGCCAATATCAGGTATTGAGTTCAGTAGGTGTATCTTCTTCACTTATAAGAGACCAGATCATGCACAATAAAGTACGAGGGGGGATCAAAAAGTAGTGAGAATGAGATAGATTATAATGACTATTGATAAATTAATAATTTATTTTTCTACATAGTCTCCGAGTCTCTCTACACACCGAGTCCAGCGCTTTTCCAAGACTTCAATCCCTTTCAAAAAAAAAGTTTTGTCTTGGTCCTGCAAAAAGTTCTCCACGGCATCCATCACCTCGTTATCGTCTTCGTACCTGTTTCCCCTTAAGTATTCTTTCAATTTGGGGAACAGATAAAAATCGCTAGGCGCCAGATCTGGTGAATAAGGGGGCTGGTCAACCAATTCGAAGCCAGCTTGCTGAATGGCAGCCATCGCAACTGCCGACCTGTGCGCGGGTGCGTTGTCGTGATGAAACAGCACGCCCCTTCGAAGTTTCCCTCTCCTTTTCTCTTTGATGGCATTCCTCAACTTAGGAATTAAAGCTGCATAATATTGGCCTGTAATAGTGGTTCCACGCTCCAGGTAATCAATCAACAATATCCCTTCTGAGTCCCAAAATATTGAGGCCATAACCTTGCCAGCCGATGCCACGGCACGAAACTTCTTCGGGGTCGGTGATGATGGCCGTTTCCATTGCGAAGTTTGCTGTTTTGTCTCAGGATCAAAATGATGGACCCATGTTTCGTCCATTGTTACGAAACGAGACAAAAAGTATTCAGAATCTTCTTGAAACTTGTCCAACAATGTCTTCGAAATGTCAAGTCGATTTTGTTTCTGACTGTCGGTTAACATTCTCGGCACCCATCTTGCGGAGACTTTTCTCATATTCAAAGATTGTTTCAATATGGATTGAGAATGTTGAGATGGATGTGTGGAGTGACGAGAATGGATAAAGTGAGAAATGAGTATATAAGAGGAAGTTTGAAAGTGGCGCCAGTAACAGAAAAGTTGAAAGGAAATCGTTTGTCTTGGTATGGGCATGTAATGAGGAGAGACGAAACGCATGTGACAAAAAGAGTGATGAATATACATGTTGATGGATGGAGAGGCAGAGGAAGGCCAAAGAAAAGATGGATGGATTGTGTGAGGAATGATATGAAAGAGAAGGGAGTGAATGATAGCGTGACGGTTGACAGGGGTGAATGGAAGAAGTAAACGTGTTGCGCCGACCCCAAGTAATATGGGATAAGGGCAGGAAGATGATGTTTCAATATGGATTGAATACTTCCATATGAAATGCCCGTTTCTTGAATTAAGTATCGGATGGTAACTCTTCGATCAATACAATTTTCTCGACTTTCGCAACATTTTCTTGGGTGACTGACGTCGATGGACGGCCGCAACGATGTTCGTCTTCCGTGCTCGTTCTCCCTACTCGAAATTAAGAAGCCCACCTTGCGACAGTAGAATAAGGCGGAGCAGACTCTCCTAATGTTGCCTCCAAATCGCAATGAATCTCTTGCGTCGATAACTTTTTTAAACAATAACGGCTCGCACTTCGTTTTTCTCCATTTTCGAGAACACGTTCCGACACGAAGCAAACAAATGACTACATTCAGATAAAAACAAAAGAGAATCGAAGATTTATTTCTTTATTAATAATACAAATATGTATCTGAGCTATGCCTGCCAGTATTTATTTTTTTCTTACCAAGGAGTATGTCGTTCTCACTACTTTTTGATCCCCCCTCGTAGGTGTATCTTCTTCACTTATAGGAGATTAGATCATGCATGATAACATAGGTGTATTTCCTTCACTTATAGGAGTCCAGATCATGCACGATAAAGTAGGTGTATCTCCTTCACTTATAGAAGAACAGATCATGCACAATAAAGTAGGTGTATCTTATTCACTTATAGGAGACCAGATTATGCATGATAAAGTAGGTGTATCTCCTTCACTTATAGGAGACCAGATCATGTACGATAAAGTAGGTGTATCTCCTTCACTTATAAGAGACCAGATCATGCACGATAAAGTAGGTGTATCTCCTTCACTTATAGGAGGACAGATCATGCACGATAAAGTAGGTGTATCTTCTTCACTTATAGGAGACCAGATCATGCACGATGAAGTAGGTGTATCTTCTTCACTTATAGGAGACCAGATCATGCACGATGAAGTAGGTGTATCTCCTTCACTTATAGGAGACCAGATCATGCACGATGAAGTAGGTGTATCTCCTTCACTTATAGGAGACCAGATCATGCACGATGAAGTAGGTGTATCTCCTTCACTTATAGGAGACCAGATCATGTACGATAAAGTAGGTGTATCTCCTTCACTTATAGGAGAACAGATCATGCACAATAAAGTAGGTGTATCTTATTCACTTATAGGAGACCAGATCATGCACGATAAAGTAGGTGTATCTTCTTCACTTATAGGAGACCAGATCATGCACGATGAAGTAGGTGTATCTCCTTCACTTATAGGAGACCAGATCATGTACGATAAAGTAGGTGTATCTCCTTCACTTATAAGAGACCAGATCATGCACGATAAAGTAGGTGTATCTCCTTCACTTATAGGAGACCAGATCATGTACGATAAAGTAGGTGTATCTCCTTCACTTATAGGAGAACAGATCATGCACGATAAAGTAGGTGTATCTCCTTCACTTATAGGAGACCAGATCATGTACGATAAAGTAGGTGTATCTCCTTCACTTATAGGAGACCAGATCATGTACGATAAAGTAGGTGTATCTCCTTCACTTATAGGAGACCAGATCATGCACGATAAAGTAGATGTATCTTCTTCACTTATTCTTCAGATCAGTCAGAATGCACAGTAAAGTTAACAATTGAAAACAACTTTAAAATACATAATAGTTTGAAATGTTGCCGAAAGCAAAGGTTACTTGGTCTGCTGCGAGTGAAGCTGCCACAACACACTGACGCGAGAGGGATGGAAGGCGCGCTAGGAAAACCGCGGGGTTCTCTCAGTTGTATCTCGTGGGAGCTAGTGGGAGCTCGGCGAGCGTTTGACTTTATTTCCGCTCATTCGTGTTCATTCTTCACGGACCTGAACATAACAAGTTAGCATTACAATTTTATCAGCTTCACGAATTAGCAACTTGTGTATTCTATTAAAGGCAAAAAATTTCTGCTAGGTATACGATTGGTCTGTACAGCAGAAATAATTTTAAGGCGTAAGACAATGTCAACCTTGACCGATGTGTGTGAGCAAAGTTGACATGCCGCGCTGACTTGCGTCCGCCACTATTGTAGTACTGTATCTTATTCAAGTTAGAGGTTGTTTAGCAGATTGGTAAAGTCAAGTTTTTTTTTTTTAATAATGATAGTTGTGATTTATTATACGGTTAATATAAGGTGACAGTCAATTTGCGAAACAATCCGTTTCCCTGACTACATGTATACAGAGTGTGGCCGGCCTCCCGCCGCGCGCCGCCTCCGCCTCGTCCTGTACAGGTACACTACTTTTAAAACTAACATCGTCACCGTTATCTTCCCGCTTGAGCCACAAATACACGGTTTTTCTCTGAAAAAAAAAATGCATCTTAGTAAACTGTTACTTATTAATTTAATAAAGAATCCTAAAAACTATACATAGCTTATATTGAAATAATAATGAATTCAAATTTAAAGTGATATTATCATTAATTTTAACTTTTTGTTAATTAAAAAGCCTATAAAATAAAAATAAAACATCAAAAAATTGCAAACTCACCGTGATTCCCAATTCATTTGCAACGTCTGTTATTGAAAGTCCCTGTTCTTTAAGAACAATGATTTTGTGTTTGTCATATGTAGAAATACGATATGGCACGTTGATACTATTCATTTTACAGCGATTTCAATAATAATCACAATAACACAGGAAATATTTATCTAGCTGTACTGTACGACAACAAAAAAACAACCGTAATGCGCGCTTATCCCTTCTGCTTGATTTGCAATGTTGCCGTAGGAATCTAATAGCACAATAGTTTTAGGACGGTACACGGAAATAAAAACAGTCGACGGGCGAGTCGATGCCACTCGATAATTGCCTACTTTTACCTTACTATGACACAATATGTAGGTATAACGCAAATTAATGATAAAACATCGAAAAATAAATAATCCAATAACATCCTATAACTATTTATGTCCACTGATTTTGTCAATTAGGTAAAATCACAATTTGGGTTCCTTTAGAACCCTAATTGCGACTTATTTCCGAGCTCAAGCTGCTCGAAACTGCTGCTTTGTAATTGTTTACATAATTTCGAAACTGTACTGTAAACATGTTTTTGAAATTTCCTTGGGTTCATCATTACGGAACTAAAAGTTAATATTATTTTTTGGAAATCTATTGTTTGCGAAAATTTGACAAAAATGTATAGTTAATTTTGACACAATTTAACGTTTACATAATTTTTGGGCACAGTTAGCATACTTACTCGTATTTTTTGCGATTTAATGTTGCTACATGAATTAGAATTTTAAGGGCGTTTCTATGTTATTGCTCAAGACTGTTCATAATGTCATTTAATTAGTTTAATATTATAAAGTTGCCAAACACATAACACAATTTGGTCAAAGAAGCATTATTTAATTCTGTTGGTTCCATGAACCTTCCAGACACTACGCGTCTACGGAGCTACTAGTGCTACGAGCGCTACGCCGTAGCGCGCCGTCTACGAGAATGGTCGTCCATTTAGTAAATGCGCTTTATCAATAGTTGGTCAATTAAAACTTAGTTGCACTGTACAGTTTCAACTGGTCAGATGTGACTACAGGATGTAACACAACTACCTACTTGTGTTCTAGAATAATGATATCGAATGATGTGAGTTTTTTTTTCTAATTGGCATTTCGCCGGTCAACCTAGGAGGTTGTCCGTTGCTTAACCGATCTTGCCTGTGGGTACCTCGATAAATTCAGGCCTCCAGCTAGGCATTGAATATATAAACTAACGACCACTCACTAAGGGCACCCCCTGTGGGGTGCGGACCTCAGCTTTGAGACCGACCCACTAAAAAGTGAAACATAAAAAAAAAAAAAACAAAAAACAACCGACTTCCAAAAAAAAAACCGACCAAGTACGTGTCGGACTACGCACAATGAAGGGTTCCGTAGTTACAATCAACAATCAACTTTATTGAATTATCCCAAGAACAAACTTAACATTGTAGTTGATAAATATGTTCTCCCATACTCACAATATTGAGAGATTTACCATGTTAGTTTAAGACCACAGACCAAACCTGAAATCGCGAAAAAAAAATCACTTGTTCCCTACATTATGACGAGTTATGCGAACATGAATTTATGGGGCAGCTGATTCTTTTTTCGCGAATTCAGGTTTGATCCCGTTGTTATCATGAGCATAATCATGTGTTTAAGTATCGGTCACTAATTACCTGTCACCATACATACATTTTGACATTTCGGTGGATTTCATATTTGGGAATGACCACCAAAGTTTGCCACGAAAGTTACGAAAATTTCACAGTTTTGAGAATAATAAAATTAAAGTGATAGGTAAATTAACGAACAAAATACTTGGGAATAATCTCGAAGATCTATCTTATTTCTTAATTCAAAATGAGTTGGAAAATTTTAAACATTATCCTTCAAAATATGCGCATGAAAGATTCTTGACGAAGCAGGCTACTTGAAAATATTTAAAGAATAATTATCTCGTATTTTTTTAGTTTGAAGCGATGAACGTTCATGTCTCCCCCACTGACACTACTGAGCGTCTGCGCAGCAAAAACTTGTAGCAACAAGTTGGCGCTCTTGGAAGGTCGGTGCCGTTTTGTTGCGCGCTCGGGAAACTAGCAACATCGTGTGACATAGACATAATGCCTATTAACTATTGTAAGTTACGCGATACAATTAATGCTCTTCGTTAATTATGATGCATAGCTAAACACGATTAATTTGATGTATTACATCATTTTATGCTTATGAATAGCATACAAAAGTTATCAAAGTTTGCCGCGAGCGCGGACAGAGTGTGATGCGCGAAGAACACCGACTTTGCTAGTTTTCGACATTAAATATATATTTTTTTAATTATTAATAGGTCTTTACCTATGAAATTGCCGTTTTGTATGAAAAAATTTAAACGAATTTTTTTCATGCATTTTTTATTTGTATTAATCGAAGTAATCACCCATGCAATCAATGCATCTTTGCCAACGCAGTGGCAGTTTATTGATGCCCTTCTTAAAGAAATCAGCTGGACGGGAGGCAACAAATTCTTCAAAGGCATTTTGTACTGCCCCTCGGGTATTGAATTTTTTTCCCGCCAAGAAGTTATCCAAATTCTGGAAAAAGTAGTAGTCTGTAGGCGCAAGGTCTGCTGAGTAGGGCGGATGACGGAGAGCTTCCAACCCCAGTTCTTGCAACTTGGAGACCGTCTGCTGTGCAGTATGAGGTCGCGCGTTGTCGTGCAGGAGCAGCGGAGACGAGCGATTGACCAATGCTGGTTGGAGATGTGCCAGCTTCTCCATCATTGTGCTCAGTTCTTCACAGTACACATCTGAAGTAATGCTCACCCCGTTTGGTAAGAAGCTGTGATGAATCACACCGGCGCTAGACCACCACTACACACCACAGTGACCATCACTTTTCTAGTGGTAAGTTTTCGTTTAGGGCATTGTTTAGGTGCTGAACCAGGATCCAACCAACTTGCTGAGCGCTTGCGGTTATCAAACAGAATCCATTTTTTATCGCAGGTAACAATGCGGTTCAAAATTCCTTCATTTGTGTGTCTGTTGAGCAGTGCAAGGCACGTCTCGACGCGTACTTCGCGCTGGCGATCATTGAGTTCGTGGGGCACCCATTTGTCAAGCTTTTTTACCTTGCCAATTTGACGCAAATGGACCAATATTGTTTTGACGCTAACGTCGAAAGCTGCTGCTAATTCAACCGTAGATTGTGTATCATCAGCTTCCACAATCGCCTTTAATTCGTCATTGTCGACCAAAGTCTTCGGACGACCGCGAGGTTCTTTTTTCAGGTCGAAATTTTCCAGAACGGAAGCGAGCAAACCAATAACAAGTGGTGCGTTGGTTTGTAGTGTTAGCTCCGTAAACGTCGTTGATGTTGCGTGCCGCTTGTGCCGCGTTGCTGCCACGACGGTACTCATATTCCATAATTACTCGAATTTTTAACGTATCCATGATGACGAAAAAGATTGAAATGCGATGAAAATGTAACACTAATCAATAAACAAATGACTACTTTTGGAAAAAAATCCATGTTTTTAAAATAAAATTAATTTGAAATTAGAATTCTTAGCCAAACAAAAATTATTTTGATTTGAAATGGCCAGTACTGCAGAACGGCAATTTCATAGGTAAAGACCTAATGTTTAATGTTAAAACTATAGACATATATAAATAAAGAGTAATCTGTAGTTCGTCCTGGAATTAAGACCGTGTGACCACGTTTTGAGGTTCCTCGAAGAACCACGAATAAACGAAGCAACAACGAACAACGATAACAACGACAACAACAACGATAATATAATCGTATTTATACTTTTATATTATCTGCAGTGCAGTGGTTGAAAAACCCTAGTGTATCAAGAAATCTGGCAATATAAGAGGTGAAAGTCAACAATATAATTCTGTTGCAGTGTTGCGAGTGTTGTCGCGCTCTACATGCTGCGGGGAGGGGCACGGAGGGCGCGGCGCGCGGGGGGAGCAGCGTGAGTCGCGAGCGACAGGTGATAGCAATATAACTTGGACACTGCACCGCCAGCGCGCGACTCCACTGCGCAAGTGCCCACGTCACGCCACTGTGCGTTACTTTATATGAACCATAAATTCATCTAAGTACGGTGCTTACGGCAATGTTCCCAATGATCGTCGTGTTGTGTGCTCCTTAATGGCCTGATATGTATTATTCATGACTTATTGTTACTATCTCTTGTTACGAGCTGGGGTTCGGGATAAATAAGTTTATACCAATTTACACCAAAAACATACTATATTTAAATAATCACATACAGTAATCAGAAACTTTAAACAGAATCACCAGAATCACTTAGAGTTCGCTGTTAGTTCGCTGTAGTTCACGGGTGTTCACTGTATCGCGTTCTAAACTGAACTGCCATACACCTAGTTATTAGTTATTTATATATGGCATCTCGCAGTTGACCACTAAGGGTCGAGACTGCTCAACCGGGCGTTTCCTGTGGGTTCTTTAAGCGAACTTAAAGCCCCCGGCCAGGCCTAAAACTAAGGTAAATTATTAGTCGACTGAGCGTCGCTAATAATAATATGACAGCCAGACGGGGCAGGCTGGATCATAACGGGAGGCCATACACCGCTGGCAACCCTCTATTTATATGACGAGTGTAAGTTCTAGAAAGTTCGAGGACATAATTCGAAAACATTCTAGTACTTACGAAATTGATCTAGAATGCTGCAAAACGACACTTAAACATCTAGAAAATTTTAGAAGGGTTTAGAATGTTCCAAAAACATTGCCACGAATCGACGTATCGTGTAGTTCTGCTACTCTATAACAGATGGCGTTAGCGTCTACGTAATACGAATCAGTGCATCGAGTAGTTCTGCTACTCGTTAACCAATAGCGTTAGCGTCTACGTATCACTGCCCCCTCTTAAGACATGCTCGTCCCGAGAATCATTATTCCCGTAATATCGCGCCAGTCGATCTACATGAACAATTTTAGGCGCAGTTCGCGTATTCTTTTGTATTCGGTAGGTGACGTCGTTGGTCACAATCCTGTATGGTCCGTCCCATTTTGCCTGTAGCTTAGGGGACTTCCCTTTGCTGCGCACTGGGTTATGCAACTATACTACTACTCAGGCTAATCAGAGTAATATTAGCTTGCATGATGAGTTATTAAACATTAATTGCAACCATCATTCATTAGTAACAATAGACCTTATTGAAGAGTCAATATTGAAACATAATATTAGTAGTTATAAAGTAAGTCAAAATAAAATTAAAAAGTATGCAAAACTAAATAAAATCATAAATAAATGCAATAAATTTAGAAAGCAACAAAAACACTGTTCCAGCAATATTAAACTAAGGAAAGAACGTGTTTTTTTTATAAATAAATTAAAAAACTATCAAATTAAACTAGAAGACAGTAAGAACATTTATGAGATTGACACTCAACGATTACAGTCTGAAATTCAGGTACTAGAAGAGTCAATACATTCCCTCTATACTAAGTATGTGACGTCTGAAAAACAAAATCAGGAGCACATACTTGCTACAAGGGAGTTAGTGGACATGTGCAACTCTAATGTAGACAAAGTGGACCCGCTGACTCTTAGCAGCCCTCAATGTTCATTGCATAGAAAATCCAATCTTGGCACTTTCCAACCTGAGGTAACGGAGGACCCGTCCCAGTCAGAAAGTGCTCAGGTATCTATTCGCTTTCAAGATACACCAGATATTGAACTAGGTCCATTGCAAGTAGTTCAGATAGATGCTAGTTCTGTCCCTTATAGTAGTGAAGTATGTTGCAGTTCAATTATGTTTTCTGATAGTTTTGGAAAAGGGTTAGGAAAATTACTTAGCAATAACCTGAGTCATTCTTCTCAAAACTATTGTATGCCTCAGGCTTCCCACAAACAAATAATGGCTTCAATAACTAGGAATAAATATGATCCTAATGCCATTATTACTATACTTATAGGTAACAGCCTTAATGTTCCAAAAGATGATATTACTGATAGTGTCACCGAGCTATTGAAGTTAAATTGTAAAAAAAATATTATGTGTGCTTTTCCATATTTTGAATACTTGTCAAACAGACAAAACAACTACATTCATATGTTAAATAATCACATGCAATTCTTAGTTAGTCACCATAGTGACAAGTTTATATTTTTTGACACCAACATTTTTGTTGATAAGCTAAGCTCGACTAGGGATACGGTGTATCTGCCCAGTAGTTTTAGACGTCAAATAGCTAGGCTATTAGCTTTTAATATTAACTCAGACATAATTAGTATGTCGAAGTCATCTATAATTAGCACCACAGTTAGTAATAGTACTAATGTTAAGGTAGTCAATAATTTAAACTAGTTTGTAAGACAACAGAAGGTACCACTAACAGTATAGTTACACTTAATAACAAAAAGGTATTTTCTAGCACTAAAATTGTTAACTGTAGAAAAGGGGCTAAGCAGAAATCCTTGAAATTATTTCATCAAAATATTCAAGGTTTTTCGTCCAAACAATTGGAAATTGAATTGTTTTTAGAAAAAACAATGTTTGACATTATTTGTTTAACTGAGCATTGGTTAAAAGATTACGAAATGTTAATTAATTATGAAAATTATAGTGTGGCCAGTTGTTTTAATCGAACATCAATGATGCGAGGTGGTTCACTAATCTTAATTAAAAATTGTATTACATCAAAAACTCGTACAGACATAGTTGAACTATCGGTTGAACATAGCATTGAACTTTCCTGTGTTGAGCTGGATAAGCATGTCATAGTGTGCGTTTACAGACCTCCAAATTATCAAAACTACTCCATATTCGAGTCAGTAATGGAAGAAGTTTTGGCAAAACTTGCAGCTGGTAATAAGTCGGTAATTATCTGTGGTGACTTTAATATTAATATTTTAGAAAACAATTCAAATACCAGTAGATTGTTAAATTTGTTTAAATCATTCAATTTGTCAAATGTGTTTGTAGAACCAACCCGAATAACTACGACTACTGCTGCATGCATTGATAATGTTTTTTGTTGCTGTGACTATTTAGAAAAATCCATCGTTAATTATCTCCCTTCTGATCACAGCGGTCAAACTGTAACTTTTGAGTCCAACATACCAATACAAAAAGTGCAGATACAATCCAGACCAATAACATCTGCTAATTTAAATAAATTTAATAGCACTTTAATTGGTAAGTTAAATGACAAAGAACTAACAATGAACAATGTTAATATTTTGTATGAAGAATTCTTTTCGGTAGTCCAAACAGAGTTCGATAAATCTTTTAAGAAGATCACAAAAACTATAAGCCCTAAGTTTTTATTTAGTGACTGGGCAACTAGAGGACTCAGGAAAAGTAGGGAAAGACTCTTCGAGCTGTATGGCCTTAAGCCTTATATTAACACGGAATCTTTTAATAAGTATGTTTCTACTTACTCTAGAATTTTTAAGAATACTTGTAAGGCAGCTAAAGCTTTATACATTAGCAACAAGGTTAAATCAGCAGAGAACAAAATTAAGACAGTTTGGAAAATTATCAATAATGAAACTAACAGGATCAAAAAGCATAATTTTGATTACACACTGGAGACGTCATGTGGTCTCATTTGCGATAGCAAAGAAGTTGCTCAAGAATTTGTAAATTTCTTTACCAGTATCCCACTTAAAACTACTGAAATATTAAACTCCTCGCCCTCACTCTCTTTTGATTAAGTAAAGGCGAACGTTTCGGCCTGCCCGATTGAATTTAACTTTAAGCACATTAACCCCATAACAGTAATAAAAGCTTTTAAGCAAATTAAGATCAAACCGACCGAAGATCTTTGGGGAAAGTCCATTAAAGTCTGTACCTCCATAATTGAGACTATAGCGCCTTACTTAGCCTTAATATTTAATTTGTGTGTGGATCAAGGAGTTTTCCCGGATTTAATGAAATACAGTAAGGTAATACCACTTTTTAAATCCGGGGACAGTAAGGACACAAATAATTATAGACCCGTATCCGTGTTGCCAGTTTTCAGCAAGGTTTTTGAAAAAGTAATGCTTAATCAAATGCTCAATCATTTTAACACGAATAAAATACTTCACGATCAACAGTTTGGTTTCACCAAAGGACGTTGTACGACCGACGCCGGTGTAACCTTATTAAAACACATTTTTAACGCGTGGGAAGAGGCCCAAGACGCCATAGGAATTTTTTGTGACCTCTCCAAGGCATTTGATTGCGTCGATCACGAAACCTTACTCTTGAAACTTGAGCATTACGGACTTGGAAAACTTGCGCTTAGTTTAGTAAAATCTTATTTAAATGATAGACAACAGCAAGTTCAAATAAATGGTATCACTTCACTTGGTTTAAATGTAAAAATGGGTGTTCCACAAGGCTCAATATTGGGTCCTTTCCTCTTTTTAGTGTATATTAATGATTTACTCCATTTATTAAAAAATCAACCACAAATGGTGTTATTTGCTGACGATACTTCCTTAATTTTTAAGGTAGGTAGACGTGATACAAATTTTGACGACGTTAATAACGCCCTACTGCAGGTCCAAAATTGGTTCACTGCTAATAATTTAGTATTAAATGGGAAAAAAACTAAGTGCATTAGATTTTCTTTACCAAATGTAAAAAGTAGTGATTGTGAGATAGTATTGAATCAAGAGAAACTAGAATTCGTCGATAAAACCGTTTTCTTGGGGATCACGCTCGACTCAAGGCTACAATGGGGTCCTCATTTAACATCACTTGCAGGACGGCTAAGTTCAGCAGCATATGCTGTCAGAAAAATCCGTCAATTTACTGATGTAGATACCGCGCGGCTGGTCTATTTTAGTTACTTTCATAGTATCATGTCTTACGGTATTTTACTTTGGGGACGGGCTGCAGACATCGAGTCAATTTTTATTCTGCAGAAAAGAGCCATTAGAGCCATATATAATCTCCGCAAGCGCGATTCTCTAAGGGAACTGTTTAAGGAAATTAACATCATGACGGTACCTTGTCAATATATCTACGAAAATATCATGTACGTAAGGAAAAATTTACATCTTTTTAGTAAAAGAGGTGAAAGGCATAATTATAGTACTAGAAAAAGGGACCTATTAGCTCAACCAGGTTTCAGACTAGCTAAAGTAGACTCGTCGTTCATGGGGTACTGTTTAAAATGTTACAATAAAATACCTCCACACATACTTCAACTCAATGAGACTAAATTCAAAACTTGTATAAAACGCACACTATGCAGGCAGGCATATTATAAGTTTGGGGATTACATAACTGATAAAAATGCTTGGCTCAATGCTGGTCCTGCTCCACAACCACAACTAATTAATTAACATTTGAAGATACTGTTGGAGCTGCTGAAGATTGTAAGACTATCATTGCATTGTATAGACTCAATCTCCATTGTATTATATAATTGCATAGCACATGTGTGAGTACTATGTACATACTCTAAAGCTACCATTTACTGGGTACGTCTTTGTTTGACTTGAATATGCCCTGGCGGCTGAGAGTATGTGACGCTCACTCTAATGTCTCGCTGATGGTGGCGCGTGTTGGATCATTTAGCTAATCCATGCGTCAGGTTCGTGAACAAGCGCTGTCAGTGAAGGCTGGTCATACCTTAGCGGCCACGGCTTATTTTAATTTAATTTAAATATTTGAATTGTTTTTTTTTTAAGGACGCTTTTAACGTTCTGCATCGTTCTCACATGTAAAATTTCAACATGAATGATGTAACCATTATTTTGTAACCATATCTTGATTTAAAAGAGTGTCCGTGGAGTTTCTTGCCCGTTCTTCTCCATAGGTACCTACTATGCTTTGGAATGGGCGCCTAGCTTCATCTTTTTGACTGACCGACCCCTTGACAATTCAAAAGTGCCTGTAATTGGTTTAATTGAAATAAATGCTTTGAGTTTGAGTTTGATTTTGAGTTTATACTAGTGAGCCTTCGTCGACACCACTATTGTTCATCTTCCGGTCATAACGAGTTTTCATTCTCTCGGACATCTGAGGGCTTATACTTACTCGATCGCGTTTACGTTAATGTTACTTTACGTCAATTTGTTTGGAATAATTGTGTTTCCCATTATAGTCATCAGACGGCGCTTATTCAGTTTCAGTACAAATTTAAGTTCACGTTAACGCGATCAAGTAGTTCATGAGAAGGATCTCCTCTTCCTGGCGGTGGGTCTGCTCCTCTTTGTCACGCCGAAGCTGTTCCACCAACCAGCGGGCCTGTTCTTCCTGTCAGCGGGCCTGTTCTTCCTGTCAGCGGGCCTGTTCTTCCTGTCAGCGGGCCTGTTCCTCTTTTTCACGCTGAAGCTGTTCCTCCAGCCGGCGGGCCTGTTCTTCTTTGTCACGCTGAAGCTGTTCCTCCAACCAGCGGCCCTGTTCCTCTTTTCGGCGGGCCTGCTCCTGCAGCATCGCCGGCAGAACAGATAGATCCATGGCTACTGATGCTGTAGGAACTCCGGATACTTCTGAAACTGGCTCCGTCGTCTGCTGATTACCACCAGGTGTCTGTATCGGAGAACCTGCAAACCGCCTCTGATACATCTCCGGTTGGCGCTGACTCTTGGTATGGATACCCTCCGTGTCGTCCTTTGGTAAAACTGGAATAATTTATCCCTCATTTCTGACACCAAATGTACGAGCTGGGGTTCGGTATTAATAAATTTATACCAATTTACACCAAAAACACACTTTATTTAAATAATCACAAATACTGTTATCGAAAACTCTAAACAGAATCACCTGAATCATTTGTAGTTCGCTGTTAGTTCGCTGTAGTTCACGGGTGTTCACTGTATCGCGTTCTAAACTGAACTGCCATACACTAGTTGGACATCGCTCCACCCCGTCAGGGGGTGCGATTGGCGGTGTCGGGGCGTGGCCCCCTCTCCGCGGTAGCGCTCGTTGGCCCGTCAATACGGGCCCCTCATTTTGTTGGCCTGCTGCGGCCTAAAAGATGATGGGACGCGGATATGCGCGTCCCTGTGAATAGTTGCTATTTCTGTGTCTGTAGGCACGCCACGACGCTGCTAATCAGCGCCGCTTTCTTCACCGTATCCCGGCGGTCAACCCCTACCAGGTGGAACCCCCACCTACATGGGGGAAGCCCAGCAGAAGGCGACCTGCGACAGAGATACGGACTCGACGTTCCTACAGAAGGGGTGAGTGGCTCCCGCCCGCCCCACTTTCAGAGCTAGCCGAGCCTGGCACGGGTTAGGGAGACCGTGTAATGGGTGTGTGGGTGACATTGTGTTGTGTGACGTCACCCGGTGTCTACGTGAATCGCGCGCCCTCGCTGCGTCTTCACGCGTGTATTTATGCGCCTGTATAGAGGTGAATGTCTACTGTTTGCTGCGCGACACGCCTAAATTATCCTAGCACGCATCACGCAACAGATGTATGTTATGTGTGGAGTCTATTGTCACAAGTGAGCCGCGTGTAAGCTGAGAGCGACTCACTCGGAAGTCCAGTCCGGGGTGGAGTCACACGTCCGCGAGCAGGTCGCGGGGCAAGGGTCTCCTCGCGTCAGGGGGGCGCGTATGCCAGGGCGCAATCTGCTTAATGTGTGGCAAAGCAGACGCGCCGGCACGCGCGAACATCCCCTTCGCGAGGCGCCGCACAAACTCGTCCAGGCCCTCTATCCCGAGGTCCCGCTGGATGACGTCGTTCCTCACGAAGCGAGGGGCAGCGACGATAGTGCGCAACGCGGCACTTTGCTGCGTGCGCAGGAGCTTTCTGTTGGTCTCGCTCGTGAGGGCGAACCATGCAGGGGCGGCGTACGTCAAGAGCGGGCGCACGTACAGCTTGTACACGCCCAGCTTGACGCGCGCCAGGATGCTGGATGAGAGCACTGGTCGCAGGAGGTTGCGGGCGACCCTACCACGCGCGGCGACCGCGCGGACATGTGCCTCCATTGAGAGCCGACGATCTATGGTGACCCCCAGGTACTTGACCCGGGGCGACCACGCGATGTCGGCTCCCTGCAGCTTCAAGGGTGGTGGGAGAGGCGCGGCGCCGGTGACCATCGCCTGCGTCTTACCCACGTTGACAGACAGCCGCCACTTAGACAGCCACTCGGGGAGCAGGTTCAGCGCGCGCTGCATCTTCACCGCCGCGTACTTCGCATTAAGCGAGGTGGTAATGTACGCGGCGTCATCAGCGTACAGCGCGAGCATGGCTTCAGCGGTTGTGGGGATGTCGTCGGTGTAGCGTGAGTAACACGCCGGCGAAACGCAGCTTCCCTGCGGCACACCGGCGCGCACCGGCCGAGCGCCGGAGAGCGCTCCGTCGACCACCACCCTGAAAGTCCTGTGGGACAGAAAAGCAGAGACCACTTTTACAACGCGACGGGGCGCGTCTGATGTGGCTAACTTATAAATGAGGCCTTCGTGCCACACACGGTCGAAGGCCTTCTCCATGTCGAGGAATACTGCCACCGAGTATTCCTTCTTGTTTAGTGCGGCTGCGAGGTGGTGCAGTACCCTCGACAGCTGAAGCGTCGTGCTATGCTCCGACCGAAAACCGAACTGTTCGGGTCGTGGCGCAATGTGTGGTAGGAGGTGTCGCAGCAGGTGCGCCTCGAACACCTTGGAGACGGTCGACAGCAACGTGATCGGCCGATAGCTCTCCGGCTTCAGAATATTCTTCCCCGCCTTGGGCAGCATAACGACGCGCCCCTCCTTCCACGAGGCGGGAAAGGCCCCTGTGCGCAGTATCCCCGTAAACAGGCGCGCCAGCGCCGCTACCATACGGAACGGCAGGTGGCGCAGCGCTGTGTTGGAGATACCGTCCGCCCCGGGGGCCTTCCTAGGCTTCGTCCTGAACTGCCATACACCGCTGGCAACCCTCTATTTATATGACGAGTGTAAGTTCTAGAAAGTTCGAGGACATAATTCGAGAACATTCTAGTACTTACGGGAATGATCTAGAATGCTGCAAAACGACACTTAAACATCTAAAAAATTCTAGAAGGGTTTAGAATGTTCCAGAAACATTTCCACGAATCGACGTATCGTGTAGTTCTGCTACTCGATAACAGATGGCGTTAGCGTCTACGTAATACGAATCGATGCATCGTGTAGTTCTGCTACTCGATAGCAGATGGCGTTAGCGTCCACGTAACACTATTTTGCTTTAGTCAACCTTACTTTAGGTTGTAAGTTCGCTGAGCAAGCTGACGAGAAATTCGTTAAGTGCAGATGTTCTATTTGCAGTCTATCTCTAATGTTCTTGTTGCATGACACGCACCAAACCGTCCAACGGTATCATTTGCAATACCGTACCGTATCCAAGAGTGCGAGCGCGCGCTCGGAGAGATCCGAACTTAGTTTTTCGCGTAAATCTGCGCATAGCACCGGCCGAGCCGGGACGTGGTGACTCTTAGGATATCGTCTCACTGATCTGATGCACTAAAATTTTTTCATACTTCGTAGTTTAGTACTACGAAGTATGAAAAAAATTAGTACCTACCAAGTTCGAACTACAAATTCTCCAAGTAATGTCGAGAAAAGTAGTTACTATTTGTATTGTTTTCGAAAGCTGAGGGTCCGTGAAAGCTTTTAAAACTACTTTGGGGTCATTGCCACCCTTCTATTTATCTTTTTTTAAAGACTGAAAATCTAGAACGAATCTTGTCGAGCAAAAATTTTCCCTTTGACCTGAATTTAAGTCACTTTGGGTATTTAGACGGATAGTATTGTTTATCGCTTGTATACCATTATTTAATAATTTATAATAAAAAAAAATATTTACAAAAAATGCGACACAGACAGAGGAAAATAAAAAAGCCGGAAGTCTAGTAAGAATTTCCCTGAAACGATTAAAAACCGTCTAGCTCCTATACTAAAAAATTAAATAATTGCTGAGCGTACATGGGGGTGTTTTGGGAAGACTTTGGAGAGAGGCTTCTAAAATTTTGCTTTGCACCCCTTTTCACCGGCCACGGCTTTAGACTTGCGAGTGGGAGCAAGTCGCCGCGATCCTGCCCGAGCGACTAAGCCCGTCACCTACTAGTAACAGGTCTACTTATTTATCGGAACTAAGCACGCATAATAACACGACTGCCTAGCACTGAAGGCACTGAAGGGCAACTCATGTTATTAAAAAAAGTGGCCAAGTGCGTGTCGGGCCACGCGCAGTAATAAGGTTCCGTAGTTGCACAATAATGCGGACTAAGAAGAGGGCTTTTGTTGTTTCATGAAGTAACTATTACTAAAACTAAACTTGAAAAGTCTATTTAGCTGTGATAGTTTTCCTTTAACTTCGTTATATTATATATCTACTACTACCATGAATTTTTTCACCCATCCAAAACTAACCGTTTAGCTGGCACGGCACTTCAAAGCTTAATATTTCAGAAACGGATCCCTAAATCGAAAAATTGATTTCACAAACCCGCAATATTTTTGAAAGAACCATCCAACAACATCACACACCATGGGGTAGACGAGAAAAAAAAAACATCCTCATTTTACGTGTACAGAAAAGGTACCCCAAAAAAAATTTTTATTCATGATTTTATTTTCCACTTTGTCGGCGTGATGAATCGTGATGTGTCGTATCCATGCCAAATTATAGCTTTCTAGTACTAAGAGTCTCTGAGCTAACGTGCGGACTGACAGACGACCAGACGGACGGACATAGCGATATGGTTTTCACCAATGGGAGTGATTAAGTGTATAATTCATCGTATGAAAATCCGTTCGTTAGTTTTTGAGTTTATCGCGTTCAAACGCGGCGGGGAGACTTTGTTTCGTTAAAATTTAATAAGCCAGTCACGCTCTAATAACAAATAACTTTTGACCGAGTGTCCACTTGTTCAAAAGTTATTTGTTGTAGTAATTTCATCGTAAAATGAAATGAAAATGGCGAATGAAATAAAGAGTAAATGTTACCTCAAGATACGAACTATGACTACATTTCCAATCCCTTAAATCTCTTAAAAAAAGGTAGGTACTTACACAACATTTTTAATGTTATTTGTGAATTTTAAAATCAACCCCTATTTTACCCCACTAGGGGATGATTTTTCAAAAACGCTGTATCACATATTTCTTTATGTCCTACCAAAAACATAAATTTGAATTTTCATATCCCTGACTTAACAAATGCTGGGTTTCCCATACAAATTTTCATCCCCTATATCACCCCCTGTAGGATTACTTTTTAAGACAAAAAGTATCATATATCTTCTGCATTCCCTTTACTAGAACTAACTATGGTGCTAACACATTTATAAAAAGATCTTGTCGTTCATATGATAAATTAATGGCTACTAGTGAATGTGATTATATGGATATTTTTCACGTTTCCCTCTCAAAATTCAAGAAGTCTGTTCGAGACGTTCTTGCAGCAAAATTATGATTTGTATTTTGATATTTTAATATTATTGTTGTTCTTTTCATTTTCATTGTTAAATAAAAAATAAAAAAAAATATTTATTTGACACTAGGAAATACATGTTGCAATCAAGTATAATAATAGCACACTAATGTATTGTAACAATCAGATCCTAACCCCCAAACTAGGCCTGGACCTGTATTTTGGGGGTCAGCGTTCGGCCATGGGTTCTATTTCCAATCTAACAGCATTTAAGAGGAGTGTCAGTAGAAGTTAACAGCCAAGGTTATTGCTATTTGGTAACACATATAGGTCAAAATAGCTTTCATTAGGTACAGAAGAAGGTAAAACACATAAAATATGTAGGGATTAAAATTACAAAAAGAAAGTTAAAACGCAAAAAAAATATTTGTGTTTGATGTCTGTGTGTGTAATTATGAGAGTTGATGAGTTTATGTGTGTATGCGGTGGAAGTTTGTTGTGTGTGTGCAAGGGAGTGAGTGAGTGTCTGGTTTCAATAAAAATCAATAAACATAATCATTAATCATTTTGATATGTATTTTTCCTTTTGATAGCGGTCGTCGTAACTTTCTAAATTATCAAAATTTGTATTTAATAATACAAATTTTGATAATTTTAAGCCTATTATAAGAAAACGGTACAAAATAGCAATACATAATCCAAAACAGTTTCTACACATATTAATGTGTAGAAACTGTTTTGGATTATGTATTGCTATTTTGTACCGTTTTCTTATAATAGGTCTTTACCTATGAAATTGCCGTTTTGTATGAAAAAATTTAAACTAATTTTTTTCATGCATTTTTTATTTGTATTAATCGAAGTAATCACCTATGCAATCAATGCATCTTTGCCAACGCAGTGGCAGTTTATTGATGCCTTTCTTAAAGAAATCAGCTGGACGGGAGGCAACAAATTCTTCAAAGGCATTTTGTACTGCCTCTCGGGTATTGAATTTTTTTCCCGCCAAGAAGTTATCCAAATTCTGGAAAAAGTAGTAGTCTGTAGGCGCAAGGTCTGGTGAGTAGGGCGGATGACGGAGCGCTTCCAACCCCAGTTCTTGCAACTTGGAGACCGTCTGCTGTGCAGTATGAGGTCGCGCGTTGTCGTGCAGGAGCAGCGGAGACGAGCGATTGACCAATGCTGGTTGGAGATGTGCCAGCTTCTCCATCATTGTGTTCAGTTCTTCACAGTACACATCTGAAGTAATGCTCACCCCGTTTGGTAAGAAGCTGTGATGAATCCCACCGGCGCTAGACCACCAAACAGTGACCATCACTTTTCTAGGGGTAAGTTTTCGTTTAGGGCATTGTTTAGGTGCTGAACCAGGATCCAACTAACTTGCTGAGTGCTTGCGGTTATCAAACAGAATCCATTTTTCATCGCAGGTAACAATGCGGTTCAAAATTCCTTTATTTGTGTGTCTGTTGAGCAGTGCAAGGCACGTCTCGACGCGTACTTCGCGCTGGCGATCATTGAGTTCGTGGGGCACCCATTTGTCAAGCTTTTTTACCTTGCCAGTTTGACGCAAATGGACCAATATTGTTTTGACGCTAACGTCGAAAGTTGCTGCTAATTCAGCCGTAGATTGTGTATCATCAGCTTCCACAATCGCCTTTAATTCGTCATTGTTGACCAAAGTCTTCGGACGACCGCGAGGTTCATTTTTCAGGTCGAAATTTCCAGAACGGAAGCGAGCAAACTAATAACAAGTGGTGCGTGGGTTTGTAGTGTTAGCTCCGTAAACGTCGTTGATGTTGCGTGCCGCTTGTGCCGCGTTGCTGCCACGACGGTACTCATATTCCATAATTACTCGAATTTTTAACGTATCCATGATGACGAAAAAGATTGAAATGCGATGAAAATGTAACACTAATCAATAAACAAATGACTACTTTTGGAAAAAAAATCCATGTTTTTAAAATAAAATTAATTTGAAATTAGAATTCTTAGCCAAACAAAAATTATTTTGATTTGAAATTTCCAGTACTGCAGAACGGCAATTTCATAGGTAAAGACCTAATATTATTGTATCTTTTTGTATCCCAAATAAAATAAAATAAAAAATAAATAAAATATGTTCTTCCCCAGGATGTAGCCTTGCCAAATTTTATCGAAATCCGTGCAGTTAAAACAACCCCTATTTTACCCCTGCAGGGGATGATTTTTCAAAAACGCTGAACGACATATTATTTCCTACCAAAAACATAAACATTAATTTGTATTGATTTGTACTGAAAAATTGAAATTCGTTTTTATTTTAATTTAACATATTTATTTAATCAAAATAATTACCATTATTATCTATACATTGCTGCCATCTAATAGGAAGGTCATATAAGCCTTTGCGATAGAACTCTCGTGATCTAGATTCGACAAACTGTGTGAAAGCATTTTGTACTGCCTCCTGAGAAGAAAACTTTTTATCACGTAGAAAATTGTCCAAATCACGAAAAAAATGGTAGTCCGTTGGAGCAAGGTCTGGCGAATACGGAGGATGACGAATAGTTTCTAATTGCAGTTCCTGTAGAGTTAAAACGGTTTCTCGTGCTTTATGAGGTCTCGCGTTATCATGGAGCAATAATGGTGAAGATCGATTCATGAGTCGGGGCTGTTTCACTGCTAGTTTTGCTATCATTGGTCGGAGTTCGGCATAGTAGACATCTGCCGTTATTGCTTGACCAGATCGGAGAAAGCTATACTTAGTCAATAACACCATGCTGAGACCATCAAACAGGTACCATTACCTTTTTATTGGTAAGCTTTGCTTTAGGACACTGTTGCGGCGTTTGACCTGGAGGCAGCCATTGCATTTTTCACTTACGGTTATTGTAAAGAATCCACTTTTCATCACATGTCACAATTCGAATCAATATTCCTTCATGTCTTTATCGATTCAACAAGGCAACACGCGTTTCTTTCTGCAGATCAGTCAGATCATGAGGCACCCATTTCTCATATTTTTTTATTTTATTGATTTGATGCAAATGAGTCAATATTGTTGGTAAGGTGACGTTAAAATATGCCGCTAATTCCTGGGTAGTTTGGCTCGGATCGGCTTCCACCATCTCTTTCAATTCCTTGTTATTCACCTTTGTGGGCGGTCTTCCACGTGGTTCGTGCTTCAAATCAAAGTTTCCATCACGAAAGCGTTTAAACCAAAAACGCACCGTGCGTTCATTAGCAGTCCCCTCTCCAAACGCAACATTGATATTGCGAGCTGTTTCTGCCGCGTTAGTTCCGCGTCGGAACTCGTATTCAAAAATAACTCGAATTTTCGAAGTATCCATCTTTCTTGTCTAAATAAAAAAAAAACAACTGAAAGTCGATAATCGAATGTTGCACATTTTTTAAAAGAAGAACATCATAGGTACCATGTGAAAAAATTTCACTCAAAAATCTCAAACCGTGAAGGTTCTATGTCATTTCGAAGTTCCTAATACAATAAACGGCAATTTCGTACTTTAACCCCTATTATAACGAAAATCAATGAGGTAACACACACCAGGTTTTTAGGCGTAATAATAGATAAAGATATCAACTGGAAAGAACACGTAGGTAATATTAGCACTAGAATTAATAAATTCGTTTATGCACTGAAACAAGTAAAAAATATAACGAACGTAAAAACTGCTATTATATCATATCACGCGTATGTAGAGTCACTACTAGGCTGTGGTCTTGTAATGTGGGGTAATAGTACCAATCTGTATAGAGCATTTGTCGCTCAAAAGAAGTGCATAAGACCATTATGTGGCCTTCAGCCTGACGACTCATGTCGACCAGTGTTTGAAAAACTTGGTTTGTTACCGTTGCCATCTCTATACATTTATGAAATATGTGTGTTTGTAGTTAAGAATAAAAATGATGTAAATCCTCGTAACAGACGAGATCCTTATAAATTAGTACTAAATGATTTGCCAAGACTTGCAAATACAACAAAAACTGCCTAGCAATGCGTTTGCGTATTTATAACAAGATACCAAGCCATTTCAAAATATTAAATTCGAGAACATTTAAGATAAAGTTGTACAAGTAGTTAAATGAGTTTAACTTCTATAGTATAAAAGAATTTATGGATAAAAAATGTTGATGCTCTGTAAGGGTCCCCATCTTCAAAAACCCAAAGGTTTTGCATGCTATGTTTTTATCCTAGCTGAACATGTTTGTGCCTTTATAATTATATGTAACACCATTGTATACCATGTTTTATGCAAATAAATGATTTATTATTATTATTATGTACTTCCTCAGGATGCCATCTGTAGCCTTACCAAATTTTATCGAAATCCATGCAATTTTATGAATTATAAAATCAACCCCTGTTTTACCCCCTCAGGGGATGATTTTTCAAAAACGCTGAACCAAATAATTCTTTATTTCCTACATACAACATACATTTGATTTTTCATATCCCTAACTTACGAAATGCTGGGTTTCCCATACAAACTTTCATCCCCTATATCACCCCCTGTAGGATTATTTCTGAGAAAAAAAGTAGCCTATGTCCTTTGGTCTTGCCAAATTTTATCGAAATCCATTCAGTGGTTTAGGCGTGAAAAAGTAACAGACAGACAGACAGAGTTACTTTCGAATTTATAATATTAGTATGGTTATGGATAAAGGATTAAATAAATCGAAACAAAATTAAATTACATCCACCCACACGCCCGGCTACCCGCGCGACATCCCCTCGTACGCCCGACAACGCCCAGGAACATTTTTTGTGTGCGCGCAAATGTGCGCATGCGCACCTATACAGGCCTTTTATGCAAAATATTTCTATGAACTGATAGTAAACTAATGACTGATTCTTAAAGTGGATAGACTAGGCTAGCTTACAAATCTTGTTTGAGAACTCTATAGGTATGACTTAGTTTTTCAAAGATCTAAAACAAAATATGTAATCTTGTTGATTTTATTACGCCAATAAAAAACAAAGATACAATTATTTCAAAATCTAAAAAATAAAAAAAAAAAATAAATAAAAATAATTTATTTCAGACATTTCGTCCATATGATGTTAGTAATACACACTACTTATAAACTATGTTAGTAAATTAGTGACAAATCTTAGACATTATTATTAATTAATTCATGTATCTGTTGCGCTCACCTGACGCACCAGGCACATGCACATGTACATGTACCCAATGCGCCCTAATGGCGCAACAGGGCTTCTCACAGATGACCTTCAGAAAGCTAGCTAGCTAGCTAGCTTCTAAAGCGATAATATATATTTTTTTACTTACTTTTGAAATACGAACAATAATCTCGGTAAAAAAACGACCCCCCGCTCGCATCTCCCGCACTGCACAGACTAAAATTGTTCGTAATGCCGATACAACTTTACGGCTTTTAGCAAAAATATACTACACCTAACCACCTTTCGAAAGAACCTGGAATGCAAGGGGTAGGTAAACACATAAAATTCCAAAAAATGAAAAACTAAGCACTAAGACGCGGAATGCGTTCGCCCCGCCCCTTTTTATCTGGTAACTCTCGGGCGTTCGGGCGTTTTACGGTTTACGCTACTGGTGACTTTGGTGTTACTAGGCGTGTGTGTGGGTAGGTACATAAGTCAGTGACATTTAGAAATACATTCATAGAATAATACCATTTTACCATTACAGTTTCTTTTTAAAGTTTAGAATTGTGTTATTTTTAATTTATGTTTAGTAAGGTTAGGTATTTTTTTGTTTTTATTGAGGCTGAGATTAGAATGGAACCGCTCTTAAAAATACGGTATTTAAATGCCTTTCTCTGGTCCCACTTTTTCTCTGCATTTTTCAATGTTCTTCGATTGTTTAATTTCAAAATATTTTGCCGAAAACGTCTTATAAAATTTGATGTCGACCTGTCGTATACATAGTGAATATTGAACTGAAGCTTACAATACTAAATATAATGTTATAACGCCATAGCAATGGCACACGTTGCATCCGAGTTGAGCGTGACGGTAAAATGCAAGAAGTCTTCGGAATTATAGGCGCGCGACCTTGGGGCGCCGGGTATCGGGCCCTCAACGTGGCAGTTAATTTCCTGCGGCCCCAACGCGGCATTCCGTTGCTTTCACCTCCCGGTATGCCGGAGATCTCATCACCTGTCTCATGTTACCAACTGAAACTACTTCGCATCTGGAGCGCTTTTTGTGAGTACGAGAACAGTCAGGAACATGCTCGATACGTGAATAACTTTTGTTCGAAGAAGCATGATACCTTAGTTATTGGTACAAATAGTACAATGAACTGGAATAAAACGCCTTGGCTAGCTTATGGTGCTAGGTTCACACGCAGCGATTTCGATCGCCGCCACGCCGGCGACTAGCTAGCGATATCAAAAGTTGAACTCCACACACAGATCTTGACATTGCTAGCAAAAAATCGGCTGTCAAAATCTGTGATATCGCCAGCGACTCGCCAGCGCGACAAACACAACACTCGACTTACGAAGTAATTTTTTTGCGAGAGCTCTCTTTGTTAGTTTCATTGTAATAAGTCCACGAATACGTTCCCTTTCGACTTTTGATCCTAATCGAATACCTACTCGACCAAAGTGTAGGATCTGTTTTTTTTCGTGATTTCAGATTTCGTCCCATAGTAAAAGTTGTTCATATTCATGGGTAGAACACCGTGTGAAAATTTAGCGTGATTTAAAAATAGCCCTGCATGTAAGTACCTGTATTTCAGAATCCAATTTGGTACTCGTACGTGTCCATTTTAAAGTGCGGTATAACCGCAGCATCTAAATCATGCAGTCCGTGAGTGCATGCCACGCTTTATTAAGTTTCCTGATTGGATGGTTCCGCGTGTTCAATTGTATCAGCGACCGCTAACAAGCTGACAGACGGACGCGACCCGCACCCCGCGCCCCAACGCCCCCGCCCCCAGCCCCACTCTTCCACAACCAGCCGACACGGATGGAGAAGGCTCACTCTCATGTCCGGGCCACACTAACGTCAACGTCAATGCCCAGCATCGCCATCACAGAAAAGATAATTTATCTGTTCTGTGATCGCCATAAACATCGCGGTAGTTAAATTCGGTCAAATTACCGCGGTAAGTGGTGGGTACACCTACGGCCAACGTCCTTCACCGAGATAATTAACGTCATATCCCGTTAATGTGGTCACGACACAAACTAACAGAAACACACACATACTAATTGTTTGTTCCAAAAGTATGGGGTCTACTCCCTAAGCACGAAGTCCGTTGTTTCGGGTTTCGTTACGGGCGTTTCCTACTCCCTGTCACCTACGGACGGATGGTTCATTCGGGACGGGACCCGAACGAAGAACGAATTACAACATGATTTGACATTTGTCCCTACTGCGCCGTTTCTTTAGTACAAAAACTGCCGTATAACAGAAAAGTAATGAATAGTGAATAAAGTTCACCTTACGTCCATGTGACGGTAGCGAAACGGTCAAGCCACATATTTTGACTAAGGTGTAGAGTTTGTGAAGTTAGGGCTTGTAGAGTTAGGGCGTGTAGAGTTAGAAGCTTGGCTCTACATGAGATCTGATAACTTTTTGACAGTGCGAGCCATTTTATGGTCTCGTCTTGGCAACATTTTACATGAAAATGTTTTTGGTGGGATTACACTTCTTTTTAGGGTTCCGTACCTCAAAAGTAAAAAATTCAACCCTTATAGGATCACTTCGTTGTCCGTCTGTCTGTCTGTCTGTCAAGACCATTTTTCTCAGGAACGCGTGAAGGTATCAAGTTAAAATAATATCAAATACTCGTACGTAGGTCTATGATCTATCTTATTATAATTAATTAATATCATTCATTTATATCATCTATTTTAATTTTGTTTTGATTCTGTTTAATAAACATTGATTTTAATTGAATCTAATTTTGATTTTGAATGAGATTTTAATCTTGATTTTAGTTTTGATTTTGATTTTAATTTTGATTTTTATTTTGATTTTATTGGACAATGGGTAATCTTGTGTGGGCCCCGTACCCAAAAATGAATTTGACTGTAGCATTATGAACTATGGCTGTCTTTTATGTCGTCATAGAATAGTTTAATTAATCCTAAGACAGCATGTCTGAACTCACTCAGAGAAAAAAGATATATGAAGATGTCAAGTTCATTAAATAAACAACCTGTGGTTGGTCCAGCCATTGCGTGGGACAATATGTTAGTTGATAATTAAGTACCTTTATTAATATAATTTATATTAATTATGATAATGGTTTTGATGTACTCTTATGGCATACTCAAATGGATTCAGACCGAACTCGACGCCCTGGATAGGGTGGTCCGTATGCTGCTGACTGCGTATCAAATGCATCACCCACGAAAGTGATTTGTAATGTAAAATATACAGTCATGGTCAGATAACTGACTATGACTGTTTATTTTTCACAATGGAACTAAATTCTCGAAACCGTAAGCCTTATTCGAAAGTAATTAAAAAAATAAACTATAGCACCTTGGACAATGAAATGAGCTTAATCGACCTTTCTTCAATATTTAGCGACGGTGATGTTAACACAGCTACAAATTATTTTATTTCAACCCTTAATCAAGCAATTAAAAATAATACTTCAACGATAAAGATCTCTAATAAAAAAACTATTAAAAAACCCTGGATTACCAGGGGTTTGTTAAAATGTATGAGGAACCGTGACAATATGCATCGAAAATTTAAAGAACTTAAAAAAAAGACCACCACAACGAAACGCTAGAAACAACGTACAAAAGATATAGAAATTTCTGCAATGATCTTCTAAAAAAAATAGAGTAGATTATGATAGATCCGAAATCAGTAAAGCTGCCTCTATTAGCAACAAAAAGCTGTGGGAAGCCGTGAAGACAGTGACAAATACTAAAAAATACAAATATGTCCCTACTGAACTACTATCTAAAATTAATCCGCATGACGATTTGAATAACATAAATTATTTTTTTACAAACATGGGTAAAAATCTTGCTGACAAAATACTACCTAGTAATAATCAATTTCCTGTAATATACACTAAAAACTCATTCATAAAAACATTTGTTTTACTTCCCACCGATGAGATGAGGTTGCACAAATCATCCAAGGCAAAAACGACTGTGCGGTTGGTCGCGACAACATCCCTGCTATCTTCTAAAGCGTTATAGACAGATTATACTTCCACCTTTGACATATAAATATTAGTAATCTTGCCTTTTCAACTGGCGCTTTCCCAAACTCTCTTAAACTTGTAGAAATCCACCCTATATATAAAGGGGAGGATAGGGGCTGTGTCAATAACTTTTGACCTATTTCCATTTTGCCAACGGTATCCAAGATTCTGGAAAGGCTAATAAACAAACGATTAACTAAATACCTCGAGTCAAACAAACTGTTATCACCTTCTCAGTTTGGTTTCCGGTCCGGAAAGTCAACTAGCGATGCCGTCCAAGAACTGGTGAACTTGGTTTCCACAAATTTTGAAGGTAAACAAAAGGTGCTGGCGGTTTTTCTAGACTTAGCAAAAGCTTTTGACATAGTCCCTGCCCCGCTTCTCCTCGAGAAGCTGGAGGGGTTTGGAGTAAGAGGCACGTGTTAGATAAATGTAATTATTATGTGTCTAATATTTAAAAGTAAAAACTTGAGATTACCTTGATTCCGGAAGTTAGTTCGGTTGTGATTAAAATCACCGAATCTTTGTAAAACAACCTTTAGATCACATTTACGAAGCTTGAGACCAATGTAGAAGTATCTAATTTGATTAGTTATTGTGTTTACGAAATATACCACTCTTAACTTGTCAAATTCGTACAGATTTTATTACTATAAATAATTAAATAATATTTGATAGAAACTGTAGTATATCTTAGAATTTATATTGCTATTTTAATATAACAGGTTGTTTGAAACAATTGATACAATACTGTCAGTTGATGTTTGATAGGAAGGGATAAATGGAAGGGGTGGTAGGATATAAAAAGGATTGTAATGACATTCTCGAGGCAGTTGCTCAGTGGATGTTCAAGTGGCTAGTGCTAGTGCCGTTGTGATGTGAAATATATTTACCAGTCGTCATGTAAGTTACATATTTTGATATTATACCTTAAATATTGTTATTATGTTGCTATTATTCTGAGTGATAGAATTAACTGTTTGAGATGACTATAATTTATGGAAATATAAGAAATGTGTTGATAGAATACTATAATATTGTTTCCATGGAGTTTCTTGTCCTTCTTCTCCATGAAGACCTAGTTTTGCGAACGGACAATAGTTTTCTCATTAAAGATGAATAATTATTGACAAGCCTAATTGAAATAATAAATATCTAGTCTTGTCTTTCTGTGCTTTTCTTTATGAAATCCTTCCCTTACACACCATGTTCATAATACTTTCATATACAATAAATAACCATTAACCATTCTGACATTTAAGACTTGCTAATTGCGTAGTAGCTATATATACGCTTATAATTATATATTATATCAAATCTAACATCAGAAGTGGGATAGTGCTCAGTCTCGCATAACATATTTCTAATGAATTTTATTTTGCTATTTTCATGATCAACGTTGGATCAATCGTGTTCTGCTGGAAACCATTGGTAACGGCGGGTCGTTGACTCAACCCTCATCATAACGATGAAAACGTGCTGAGAATTGTATGGTCGAAAAAGAAAAATGCAAGTGTTCACGGAAAGTTAATTTAAAATTGCTAATATTATTGCTCTGTTGTTCACAAATTAATTTTAAAAAAATGGCTTGGAGGAAACTTTACAAAATTGAAGTTGCTAATGTCATAAAGTAAATGAAAAATAATTGTGTTTCTAAATTATGAAAGAAATAGCGAATATCACATAACTTGCTGATAAACAAATATGACAAGGTTGAAGGTTATTAATGATTAGCTTTATTTTATTATTTTTCACTTTCAAAATGCTTACTAATAGTATTGTTAAAATGAACTTATAGATTTGTCGGAGCTGATCTGTGTTTCTTGATAATTTTGGTTTGGCTTATTATTATAACCTTTTACTAAAAAGTAAGGTACCAACAGAGTGACCATATTAAATATTTGCAATTATTTAATAGAAAATGTAATAAGGATGATCAATACAATTTGCAATGATATTGTCAGGTTGACCGAGCGGTATATTGTTTTGATTACTTATTTAATGAATACAAAAGAGCTTGTCTTGACTGTTGTCTGGCATTCACTGACTGCGGGTGATTAAGCTTCACCGACGGCGGGTGTTTGGCCGCATACAGTAAGATGTGATTAAGTTTCACAATATGGCCGTATTAGATAATTACAATTAGTTGACTATGACTATACCGCTGGTAGCCTCCTATTTGGTGTCAAGTCGTCTCACAGACGGCGGATGAATAACATGTCTATGTAGTTGGCTTATGTTTATTGACCGCTGGGCGATCGTTTACTTGGTGCTTGTCTATCTCACCAGCAGCGGGTGAATGGGACCTGCATGACGAGGTAACCGATAATATTTGTTTCCGCTGGTCGGTCATTTGCTTGGTGCAAGTCTATCCCACTAGCAGCGGGTGGAGGGGACTTGACACGTCTAGGCAATTGGCAAAAGAGTAAATTACAATTGTAGAAAGATGGTAACTAATGTACTTCGTGTGCGAAGTACTTGTCAGTTTGGACGTATTGGATAATTATAATTAGCTGACTGTGACTATGACTATGACTGTTTCGCTAGTAAGTCTATCCCACTGGCAGCGGGTGGATGGGACTTGACACGTCTAGGCAATTGGCAAAACAAATCAAATGACAATGACAAAACCAAAGTAAATTACAATTGTAGAAAAACGGTATCTAATGTACTTCGAGAGCGAAGTACTTGTCAGTATGGCCGTGTTAGATAAATGTAATTATTATGTGTCTAATATTTAAAAGTAAAAACTTGAGATTACCTTGATTCCGGAAGTTAGTTCGGTTGTGATTAAAATCACCGAATCTTTGTAAAACAACCTTTAGATCACATTTACGAAGCTTGAGACCAATGTAGAAGTATCTAATTTGATTAGTTATTGTGTTTACGAAATATACCACTCTTAACTTGTCAAATTCGTACAGATTTTATTACTATAAATAATTAAATAATATTTGATAGAAACTGTAGTATATCTTAGAATTTATATTGCTATTTTAATATAACAGGTTGTTTGAAACAATTGATACAATACTGTCAGTTGATGTTTGATAGGAAGGGATAAATGGAAGGGGTGGTAGGATATAAAAAGGATTGTAATGACATTCTCGAGGCAGTTGCTCAGTGGATGTTCAAGTGGCTAGTGCTAGTGCCGTTGTGATGTGAAATATATTTACCAGTCGTCATGTAAGTTACATATTTTGATATTATACCTTAAATATTGTTATTATGTTGCTATTATTCTGAGTGATAGAATTAACTGTTTGAGATGACTATAATTTATGGAAATATAAGAAATGTGTTGATAGAATACTATAATATTGTTTCCATGGAGTTTCTTGTCCTTCTTCTCCATGAAGACCTAGTTTTGCGAACGGACAATAGTTTTCTCATTAAAGATGAATAATTATTGACAAGCCTAATTGAAATAATAAATATCTAGTCTTGTCTTTCTGTGCTTTTCTTTATGAAATCCTTCCCTTACACACCATGTTCATAATACTTTCATATACAATAAATAACCATTAACCATTCTGACATTTAAGACTTGCTATTTGCGTAGTAGCTATATATACGCTTATAATTATATATTATATCAAATCTAACACACGCAACTTACATTATTTTCTGTGATGATCTTAACATCACGTATGGGGTACCACAGGGCAGTATACTTGGTCCCACTTAATTTTTGACGTATATCAACGACCTATGTAACCTCAAATTGCGTGGTGGCAGGATCATCACCTTTGCGGACGACACAGCTCTACTTTTTCATGCGGACTCATGGAAAGAAGTCTATTCAAATGCTCAGCTCGGTTTTGATATGGTTGCAGAGTATTTAAAAAATAACAAACTCACTCTTAACGTGTCCAAATCTATGTACATTCCCTTTTCCATAATAAATCATGCAATCCCATCTTATACAAATCTTTCAATAACATCACACACATGCTCTTTCCCGCAAAACAATCCTTGCTCATGTCCTTCTCTTAAAAGAACGGCTGTTATCAAATATTTGGGTGTTCACATTGACAGTCGTCTTAGTTTTTAGCCGCACGTAGACGCACTTTCAGCGAGAACGCGAAAATTGATATTTGTTTTCAAGAATTTGCGCCATGTGGCGGAAACTAAGACCATTGACACTGTATACTATGCACTAGTTCAGTCAATCTTATCATATTGCATAACGGCATGGGGCGGAGCCCCAAAGACATCTTTGCTGAAGTTGAAGAAAGCTCA
Organism: Cosmia pyralina; assembly: GCA_946251885.1. Lineage (NCBI taxonomy): Eukaryota > Metazoa > Arthropoda > Insecta > Lepidoptera > Noctuidae > Cosmia > Cosmia pyralina. The sequence continues at coordinate 26,042,543 of OX276358.1, forward strand.
GAGAGCTGTTCATAAAGTTAGTCGTAAGCTTCCTTTTCTTTTTCCAACAAAAGAACTTTACCAGCAGTGCAAAGTATTGACAGTTCGCCAACTATTCATCTTCAGCACTATCATTCGTAGGCACACTCAACTTTCATACAATCCTGTTGAAATCCTGAACAAGAGACGCAAACACACAGTCTGTAAATCAAGATCCTTCAAAACCAGCTTCAGCCGTAGATTCTTTTGTTTCCTAGGAGATTACCTTTACAACAAAGTCAATAAAGCCAGTTAATATTTTTGTTTGTCTATATATATAAATGTATATTACTCTATTCCTGTCCATTTATCATGTAGACATATGTATACACTTACACTTACACACACAGACACCCCCACACAGTACACACACACTCACCCTCTCATTCTCACACACAAATCCTCACGCACACTCAAAAATTGTTAGTAATTTAAGTTTAGTTTACCTTAATTTCTTAATTCTATTTGTTTAGTAATGGTCATAAACTTTTGCTTCTTGCTAATTTTAGGTTACCTAGTATATTGTTTCTGAGGGGAAACGGCGCTGTTAGCTGAGATACAGGCTCACGCCTAGTTCAGCTGCGGATGCTCATTCTCTTATTTATTTAAACTGTAAGCCTAATATTTGTAAGAATGTACTGTACCTACCTACTGTTTTTGAGTAAATAAATAAATATTATTATTATTATTATTTGTCTTTGGCTTATCTCGGGACCCTGGGGTCCCGGGCCTTTGGAAGGCGTACGAGGGGCCGAAGCCAACTCGCAGAGGCCCCTTAGACAATTTCAAATGACGAGGAGGCACCAGCCGACGATTATCCCTGTATGCACTATACAAATGCACCCAAGGACAACCCCCGGTTGGTGCAGGACTATTGCAGAACATGGAAACAAAACACATTGGGCCTATGGGTTTGGTTGGCTACATGGATTGGGTACCTTGAACTATGGAAGAACTATGTCCCCTGCCTGACCAATGTTATATAATATACACAGATAAATTGGCAGGGGGTGACTTGCACACACAATAATGGGCCCCCGGAAACGGTCGCTAGCACATAGTGACGTAGCGACAAGGGGCAACATGTCCTGAGGTGCTTGAGGAGTGGAGAGGTATTCCACGGCTCTCAGAACAATCTTAGAGCCCGGAAGATGGTCAAGATCCCTACAAGCACTTACTGGAATACTTCCTTCCTCCGAGCACGTTTGCTCTTGCGAATCTCCACTCAAGCCGGCCAATAAAGGCAAGAATGAGGTGGGAGCTCTGTTCCCGTCACTGTTCACTCCAGCCGGCCAATAAAGGCAAGCCAGAGGTGAAGAACAAGACTGCTCCCGGGAAATAGGGTCCGTGGGGTCGCTACTGCCCAACAGCTCGCCACATGCTGCCCTGCGGGTTCACGTATCTCTCTTGGTCTGGCTCCTCACCCTAGACCTGTTTCGGCAAAGTAAACTCCACCGGTACAGACCCAGAGTTCGGAGCGCGCAAGCCCCACCACGACGTCAACGTAGAAATACGGCGGTGGGGACGTCAACGTAGAAATACGGCGGTGGGGACGTCAACGTAGAAATACGGCGGTGGGGTTATTATTATTATTATTTTTGTCTTTGGCTTATCTCGGGACCCTGGGGTCCCGGACCTTTGGAAGGCGTACGAGGGGCCGAAGCCAACTCGCAGAGGCCCCTTAGACATTTTCAAATGACGAGGAGGCACCAGCCGACGATTACCCCTGTATGCACTATGCAAGTGCACCCAAGGACAACCCCAGGTTGGTGCAGGACTATTGCAGAACATGGAAACAAAACACATTGGGCCTATGGGTTTGGGTGGCTACATGGATTGGGTACCTTGAACTATGGAAGAACTATGTCCCCTGCCTGACCAATGTTATATAATATACACAGATAAATTGGCAGGGGGTGACTTGCACACTCAATAATGGGCCCCCGGAAACGGTCGCTAGCACATAGTGACGTAGCGACAAGGGGCAACATGTCCTGAGGTGCTTGAGGAGTGGAGAGGTATTCCACGGCTCTCAGAACAATCCCAGAGCCCGGAAGATGGTCAAGATCCCTACAAGCACTTACTGGAATACTTCCTTCCTCCGAGCACGTTTGCTCTTGCGAATCTCCACTCAAGCCGGCCAATAAAGGCAAGAATGAGGTGGGAGCTCTGTTCCCGTCACTGTTCACTCCAGCCGGCCAATAAAGGCAAGCCAGAGGTGAAGAACAAGACTGCTCCCGGGAAATAGGGTCCGTGGGGTCGCTACTGCCCAACAGCTCGCCACATGCTGCCCTGCGGGTTCACGTATCTCTCTTGGTCTGGCTCCTCACCCTAGACCTGTTTCGGCAAAGTAAACTCCACCGGTACAGACCCAGAGTTCGGAGCGCGCAAGCCCCACCACGACGTCAACGTAGAAATACGGCGGTGGGGTTATTATTATTATTTCCATCTACTCCATAGCTTCATTCAATTGTAAAAATAAAGTCCGAAATTGGCTTCAATCTCACGATTATGAAGCCACAGAGAGACTTAGAAGTCATATCATAAAATGCAGCTCGACATGTCCTACATATTACATTTTGGGAGACCAGTTTTAAATATCACACACTCACTACACACCCTCACATGCACCTACACAAACCCTCTCTCACACACACACACACCCCCACACCAACACACCCTACTAATGCTGTTTAATTAATTATTTGTTATTCCTTATTCCTTGTCTTAAATTGTTTTTATCCCAACATTTTCATGAATAATTTGTATTACTGTGACTTGTCTGTGTAGTTTGGAGGCCTGGAGACCTGTAACACAGGTATTCCTAGTACAGGCTCCAGTCTTCACAACATCAATGTGTTTTTGTTTACACAAATTATGTATTACTACTAGTAAGTTTTCATTATGTGGAGGAGAAAATAAACGTTTTTATTATTATTATTTTTGAGTATGTTTTTTTTTTCTCAGCTCGTAGGCTGGTTTTAGCTACATTTACGGGCCAAAGCCAAGTAAATGCAGCGTGTGGAGTGTATTTAAGATGTGGGTGTATTTTCTTCCTCTAACTGCATGAGTTTCCTAATTAATCTTCAGATTTTTAAGATGGCTGCTTTCTGTAGGTTGATATAAACGGATTCTTCTAAATCTATTAATTTTAGGCTACGGAGAAGATGGTTGGGGATGACGCCTGTCGTTGAGAGAACTATCGGGATACCGTAAACTTTTTCTTGTCTCCAGATTCTTGTGACTTACTTCATCTTTAAGGTCAGCATATTTACTTATTTTTTCAGATATGGTTTTTTGTAGGTTATGACTTATGAGTATTAGGAACTGCAATGTCTATAAGGTAAGTGATTTTTCTTATTTTATCCTGTAGGGTTATGTCTGGTCTATCGTAGTGGATAGTCCTATCTGTATGTATTGCGCGATTGTAGTACATTTTGTGTGTATCATTTTCTAGTATAGTTTGTGATGTGTACTTGTAATAAGGGGTATTAGAGTTTTGTATGAGACTGTTTTATTGCTAGTATATGATGAATAATGTTTGCAACCTGGTTGTGTCTGTGAGTGTAATCTGGTTTCTGTCGGGCATGCCACTGTCCCGGCGAATCAATCCGACATTTTGTTTCCGGTTGTTCTCGTCTAGCTAACGGCGAGTACTTGCACAGACACAATCTAGTGGCTAGGATTATCCACCAGCAACTTGCCTTGCAGTACAACCTTGTAGAGTCCGAAGTACCATACTCGTATTACAGGTATGTGCCCAACCCAGTTCTTGAAAATGGTCACGCCAGATTATACTGAGATCGATCTATTATCACTGACAGGACTGTTGTAGCTAATAAGCCTGATATTGTGGTGATAAAATGACGTGAGCGCCGTGCAATGATCGGTGATATCGCTGTCCTGTATGACGAGAATTTCGTGAAACTGAGAAAGTTAAAAAAATCAAGTATCTTGACTTAGCACACGAGGTTGTCAACATGTGGGACATGGATTCTGCAATCATTATACCTATAATCGTTACGGTTAATAGCCTAATAGCAGAGAACCTCGACCACCACCACATAAGCCTCTCATTGCGTGGCTGGGTCAAAGGTTTGATTCAGAAAGAACCCCTGGACACGACACGCATAGTGGGGAGGTTCCGCTCTCTAGAGCCCTGACCACCGGTAGCTTGGAGTCTGTTCCCGATATCGGGGGGCTACTATTTTTTATATTTTTAAATGTTTTTATTTTATTTATGTTTATATAAAAATATTTTTAAATGTAAATGATGTGTATGCTAATTAAATAAAGGAATAAAAAATAAAGAACTGTCGTCCACACTATCCATGTACGGTGTGGACTGGTGCTTGGTACAGGCACTGAAATCTATAGACAAGGATTCCAGTGCTTTTGATAGGACAGATAAGACAAGGACTGGTTCTGCATCTCAAGGGTTGTTAGATGAGGTTTTGTATCGTCACCGTGGCTGTTCAACTTGTACATTAAAAGTTGTCTGACAGGTTTGAAAATGGGTGAGTGCGGATTGAGGATGAATGTGTTGCCTGTCAAATGCCTTCTCTACGCAGATGATCAAGCTCTACTGGCATCGTGAGCAGAATAGTTGCAAGTCATGGTGACTGTGATGGATGAAGCATATAAGATGAAAGGGAGGAATATAATTGTGAATAAGGTGAAGGTTATGGTGTTTGTAAGAGAAGAGGATGTTTGTGTGAATGTGATGTGAAAATAAATGATAACGAATGTGGAGCGAGCAAATGAGTTTGTATACCTAGGCTATATTTATGGGGAGACTGTTTACAAGAGGTGATTGACTGTTTAGAATAAAGATTGATGAGTCCCGGCTGTCATTCGTAGATCTTTGACAATCGTTACGGGTAGTCAGAAGCCCAAGTCTGACAACCAACCCTACCAAGGGTATCGTGTTACCCAGTAACTGGGTTGTGGAGGTCCAGTAGGCTGTCGCTTCATGTAAAATACTGGTATTCAGCTGCATCTGGTTAAACTGGAAGCCAACCCCAACATAATTGGGAAAAGGCTAGGCAGATTTGAATGATGTGATTAGGCAACGGGTGCGCACTTTACAAGGCAGATGTGAGTGGAAACGCCGCCGCCGACATTTACTATGAAAATGAAATGAAAAAATGAAAATGAAAAATGTTTTATTTGTTATACAAGTAAATTTAACAACTAGTGATTGGAGTCTCCTTTTAAGCAAAAAAGCCTGTGTTAGGAGACTCCGCTCTTCCAAAACTTAAAATATTAACATACTATAGTGATGTTCTTCAGAAAGGTCATGTGTAAAAGAAGCAAAAGATGTAGGTATATAAGGATCGTAGAAGTAGCGTTCTGTAGTTTCTGCCTACCCCTATGGGAAGAAGACGTGATTTATGTATGTGTGTAAGTAAAGAACTCTCCTATTCTTTTATTTCATTATTGTTCTACTTGTTAAATCAACTTATTTTATTCACATATCTTTTTTCTTCCATTGAATTCAGACATGCTGTCTTAGGATTAATTACTGGGGCAACAAAGACCGACATAGTTCATAATGCTACAATTAACTTTGTGTCTGGGTACGGCCTTACCCATTCTCCTTTATTTTTTTATTTGTGATTTTGGATCTACTAACATAGTTTTTGTAAGTGCTAATCAAAATCAAAATATTTTATTTCACATAACCCTACATGGGCACATATGAAACGTCAGATGCTAGGTGCACGGTTCCAAATTGGTCGTTTCCTATGGAGAAGAGCCGGCAAGAAACTGCATGGTTACTCTTTTAAAAATATTGTGTTGTGTGTTGTGTTGTGTTGTTGTTGTTATTGTTTTAGCTATTAAGCTACGGGAGGATAATGTAGGCCATTCAACAACTACCAGGTACTGAACAAAATAGAAAATAGTCAGCAAATGTACAGTCTGTACACCCGTCCCCCTGCACCAGCTGACCTGGCCTGTCCTGGCCTGACCTGGGCGTCCTGTCCGTCGCCCTGTCTGTGTGTCTGTAGGCCTGCAACGTTCTCACATTCACAAAATACAAAATAATATATTCAGAAGATTAACAATACAATAAAAATAAAAATCTATGACATGACACAAATGACATGATTGTCATTACAACTACAGTGCCAATTCAGAATACATATCATGTTCACAAAAGCCACTAACATAGAGTTAAAATTGGAATTGTAATTATAAAATGTCAAATAATGAGATGATTAATAATAATCTATTATGTCAAGGAACAATGTAAAAATAATTTAAAAAAATAAGCATCGTAATTTAGGAGCAGTTAATAAACATTTAAGTACATAATTATGCCGTTAATGAGGTACCGACCAGGGAAGCCACATGTGCAGAAGAAATTATTGCCAAACTTTCTTGTCTTCAACGCAGTCTTTCATCTTATAATATGATTTTTTGATAAGGACACGTTTAATGTGCGTTTTGAACTTTCCATCACTAAGTTCTGTAACCGATTTTAGCAACTTGTTATAAAAGCAGATACTGTTTATATAAAATGACTTGCTTGTTTTGGTTAATCTAAATTCGGGCATCACAATTTCACGTTTACTACGTGTATGTTATGAAAATCGTTTCTTATTTTAAAAAGTCCTAAGTTTTAGCGAACATATAAAATGCTTTCTAAGATGTAAAGAAAAGGCAGAGTTAGTATATCAATCTCTTTGAATTTGTCTCTAAGCGACTCACGAGGACCCATTTTATAAATCGCCCGGATTGCCCTCTTTTGTAAAATGAAAATTGAACCTACGTCAGCTGCCGAACCCCACAGCAGAACGCCATAAGACATAATACTGTGGAAATAAGCAAATTATACTAACCTAGCTGTGGCTTCATCAGTCAACTGCTTTATTTTTCTAACTGCATATGCAGCTGAACTTAATCTAACTGAAAGAGTTCTAATGTGGGCACCCCATTGCAATTTCGAATCTAGAGTAATTCCTAAAAATACAGTTTCCGTAATAGCATCTAGTTTCTTGCCATTAAGTTTTAAATTTAGATCCACTTGGGGTACATTTGGTAATGAGAACTTAAGACATTTAGTTTTGTTCGCATTAAGTAAAAGATTATTAGCTGCGAACCATTTTGAAAGAACAGCCAGACCGTCGTCGACATGTAAGATATCCGTATCTTTTCTATCTACTTTAAAAATAAGAGAAGTGTCATTTGCGAATAGAATTAAATCCAATAAGTGAGCCATCATGTAAAGAAAGACATTAATATAAACTAGAAAAAGGAAAAGACCAAGAATTTAACCTTGAGGCACGCCCATCTTAACTAGAGACCCCAAGGACGTCACCCCATTAACGTTTACTTTTTGCTAATTTGATTGATAGATAAGAAAGAATAAGATCAGCAGCTCGTCCTCGAATTCCGTAGTGGTGTTTTTTACAGATAAGTATATTGTCGTCGACGCAGTCAAACGCTTTTGAGAGGTCACAGAAAATGCCAATTGCATCCTGGGACTTCTACCAGGATTTCAAAATGTGATTGATGAGTTTTACTCCTGCGTCAAGTTCCATTATCTAGTTTAAGGGGTTGGGGGGTAAGTTTTATAATTTTTTTGTTGTTTGTGTACTAATACCAGCGTACATACCAAACAGCTTCCTACCCCCCCTAAGAATACCCCTCTACGAAGAAGAAGAGAAGTACCCTAAGAATGTTGATGATTATCAGTGAGTCAGTGACGAAATCGGGGTTTTTCACATATCAATAAAATCTAAAGAATAAGAGCTATGCAATTGACCCTTTATATTTTTAACAAGTCTACTATTTACAATATTGACGTCCTATCCCGAGAATTTTGTTTATCTGGTATAATTCAAACCCAAGTTATGAGGGTTCAAAAAAACGACGAAGCGCTTCGAGAAAAGGTAGGTATAGTGCCCTTGCGCTTCGCTTGGCTCGTCTTGGCGGGGGCACTACCTTGCCCCCAGATATGACATATGAAATTGAATTAACTTTGTTTTGTTTCCGAGTGCTCATGGTTTATTCAACGAAATCTCCAAGCGGCTGGTTGACACTTCCCATGACCCAAGGGCTGGCTTTTACCTTGGCCAGAGGCTTAGCATTGCCATACAACGTGGCAATGCCGCCAGTCTGTTGGGTACTTTACCAGTCGAAAACGATACGGAGGAATTTTTCGGTGCCATATTTTAGTTTTTTAATAGTTTGTTATGTTAGGATATAATTTTGTTATTTTTAGGTTATGTTTATATTACATTTCAATTAATCTCATTTTGTTAAATCAATTTTATTTGTTTTGTTTTGTGTGTAATTTAGTTTTTAATTTTAATGACACTAATGTTATAAAGGCGAAAGTTTGTGAGTGTGTGTGTGTATTTGTATGTTTGTTACTTCTGCACGCTCAAACGACTGGACCGATTTAGATGAAATTTGGTATGTAGATAGTTTATACCCTGGACTAACATATAAGCTATTTTTTATCCCAGTCTACGTGGGTGAAACTGCGGGGCGCAGCTAGTTATAATATATTATTTTGTGTAAATTCAGATACAAATTATTGCTAATGAATAAAAGACTAATGAACAGTGCAGTCACAAAAGCGATCACTTGAATGTCTTCATTCCGACAGTGACAAGCAACACGACCATGCAGTCAACAACATAACGAAAAGAAAAAATAAAGATAAAGATCTAAGAAATAATGGCGCGATAGCAGACCTGCTCTCTCGAACTTATTCAATTATTGTGCTTTTTAGCGTAAAGAGAGAATATTTAAATTTGTAAACCAGTAGTGATGACATGATGGACACCAAAGAGACACCTCTTTCACATCAAAACTAGGTACTCGTATGGATTCAGGGATAATCTTGCTATTGTTGATCGAATATAATTTTACATGGCGCGTTGCTAGATAGAATTAATCAATCTGCCTGCCTTTTCCCAACTATGTTGGGGTCGGCTTCCAGTTTAACCGGATGCAGCTGAATACTGTAGGAGGATTGCAGCTGGGCTGGTTCCTGCAGGTAATCGATGGTGTGGAAGCAGAAATAAAAGGCAGGCTTTGGCGATACGTGAATGGAGCGGATCTTTATTGCCAACTCAACAGAATTGACATTAGGTTTGACATAAGGAAACAGGAAACAATTATAGACAACAACAATAAATACCAGTGTTTTACATGGAGTGACTGCCTATGTAACCTACTAATTACTGGGTAATGCGATACCCCTTGGTAAGACTGGTTGTCAGACTTTCGGGCTTCTGACGATCCGTAACGGCTGTCAAAGATCCACGAATGACAGCCGGGATCAATGGCTTAACGTGCTTTCCGAGGTACGGAGGAGTCTCGTTATGTAAAACTGGTCACCCATCCACGGACCAACCCCGGCAAGCGTAGCTTAACCTGATGGATCGAGCCGTACGGCTGTTATTACTAAGCCACGTCCTCGTTGCTAGAAAGAATATGTATGGTATTTAGTTGTACATCAGAATTGTTACATGTGAGTAGTTCATACAATATTGCTAATTTTTACCGCTGGCAGCACGTCGGTATCAATGTTCTAGATTCATTTTTATTAGGCCTAATTCAATGTTATTAATGGCTACACTATCTCCGCAACTGATAGCGGCCACGTCCACGCGGGCTGCACCAATGAGCGAGCCACGCGTCACGACTGTGTCAACGGCAAGCAATCACGAGCGTGATAAGCAACGGAGAGGGTGTGATGACGTCACAGATAGCAGCTGCACACCTGCGCGGGCAGGCTGGTGCCACACAACGTGACTTGATATCGGACGGAAGCTAATAGTATCATCAGCCTTCAATGTTTCCCAGCAACAACTTATTTTATTGATTAAGTAATGTGATTCAGATGCTGCATATAATGTCGATAAAGGAAGTTTATAGTAATTATTTTATTGATTAAGTAATGTGATTCTGATGCTGGATATAATGTCGATAAAGGAAGTTTATAGTAATTATTTTATTGATTAAGTAATGTGATTCAAATGCTGGATTTAATGTCGATAAAGGAAGTTTATAGTAATTATTTTACTGTTTTACTTGTTACTATGTCAACATGATGCAACTCAAGGAAATATTTTAGATAAGGTGTAATGCTAGAGGTACCGTCATGGCGGGTTACTTTCAATTCACAATTCATTATTGCATTCCATAATGTTAGTAAAGCAGGCTAACAACCAACGTCACAATTATGGACCTTGTCGGGTACAACAGAGTAGGAGAGAGGAGGAAGAGCGCTTTGATTCTAGGACTTAACTTTTCGTCGTATTCCCCTCGTAACTTTCACTATACTTAGTATAAAGTACTCTGTGTTCGTAACTTATATATAATTGGCGATATCGACGCGTACTTGCGGTACTGTTGTGATTTAACGACAGTAAATATTGGTCCCGATTTGGAACAAAGTTATGCCCTAGAGTCAAAGTAACCCGTCATGACGTCATAGTTTAATCTATAATTAGGTCTAGTATTACTGATAAGTTTAATCTATAATTTGGTGTATTATTACTGATAACTTTATTCTCTAATTTGGTCTTGTATTACTCATAACGAGAGCAGTGATTTAATGATAACAATAAGACCGTCACCAAATTGGCAGATAAAGTCCGCTGAAGTACTGTGCTATCAGTTTGTGGTAATGTCACAAGGAAGTACACACGGCTACATATCAAGTTATACATTTCATGTATAAGCTGATCTCGCATAGTAGAGGATTTCCGTACAATGAGAGGTGAGCTTATACTGGAAAATTATAGCTTGATGGGTAGCCGTGTGTACAAAGAGTCAATAAAATGTTAATGTAATATTACACAAAGTGAGTCCCATGCAAGAGTCACACTATTAGGTATCGTGTGATTTGTTAGTAGCAATCACTAGAAATAAGGATTAGGTACTACTAAATAATAAAAATATGAATTGATTATAAATATTATATGAACGTTGGGGACGAACAAGTTACATGTAGGAAACCAGGTTGTTACTAATTAGCTAAGTAAGTGCACATAAAAACCTTACCTTTTGTACATAAACTGTATTCATAACAAAACATATTGTATTACCTTGTGTAGGTACTTAAACTGTATTCATAACAAAACATATTGTATTACCTTGTGTAGGTACTTAAACTGTATTCATAACAAAACATATTGTATTACCCTGTGTACGTAAACTGTATTCATAACAAAACATATTATATATTACCTTGTGTACGTAAACTGTATTCATAACAAAACATATTGTATTACCTTGTGTACATATACTGTATTCATAACAAAACATATTGTATTACCTTATGTTACCATAGGGTAACAAAACGATAAGCTGGCCCGAGCATCATTATATAAAAATAATAAGTAGGTACAGTAGTACAGGAGGCTGCACGTCTATGGTAACAAAACGATAAGCTGGCCCGAGCATCATTATATAAAAATAATAAGTAGGTACAGTGGTACAGGAGGCTGCACGTCTATGGTAACAAAACGATAAGCTGGCCCGAGCATCATTATATAAAAAAAAACCGGCCAAGTGCGTGTCGAACCACGCACAATGTTGGTTCCGTAGTTGAAAAGAATTTATCCCAAAAACAAACTTAACAATGTAATCCCGAAAAAAAAAATGTTATATTAATTACAAATTATCAATTTTCGGACTTTTTCCTTTACTTGTGGTGTGAGACCTTGCTTCTTGCCAACATTATTATTCTAAAGGTTTTGATATACTTGCGAGTATCAAAACATGTCATATAAATGGCCGTATTTTTTATTACGTTGACTTAGAAGCTTGATTTTTGTAGAACTTCAAGGGACTATAGATTTTCGTATTTGATATATCTCCACGCGTTCCTGATAAAAAGGGTCTGGACAGACTGACAGACAGACAGAGTAACAGACGGACAGCGTAGTGATCCTACTCGTATAAGGGTTCCGTTTTTTTCCTTTTGAGGTATAGAACCCTAAAAATTAAAGACTTACAATGAGCTTATTAGTTATTGAACTAGGTTAATTAGGTTAAGGCTAGGTTGTTCGGGCCTGTAGGCCTTTGAAACGCTACCTCCGCCTCCCCCAAATGTAGCGCGACGTGTTTATTTACGACGCGCTGCCGACGATTTCGCGGAAAATCTATGCTACAGTGTAAAATATTTGCAGTTGATCAACTTAATTATTTTTTCTTAGGTCGATTTTTTTTCCTTAGGTTTACATTTTATGGTGTCTACGGTGGAGTGAACTAAGATTATTACATAAAATGTCGTTTTGTTTTCACATTATCAGATAACTATACCAACACGATTCGATAACAATAGGTACAATTATTATCAGCCCCATGATATTGGTGAATATCGATGACCATCGCGATATGACAAACAACCACACTACTAAGTCGGCGGCAGTTTGAAAAAGTTTGCTCAATTGAAAGAATGTTCGCTACTCTCACCCCGCACTGTCTTCGCCGGTAGATATCGTGCCGATATCGGTATCGATGTGTGTGGAAATCGGTTATCATGGTATGGGCATGTGATGCGGAGAAATGCAGAAAATATCGGCTGGAATGTTTTGATTATGAATTTGGATGACTATACGAGTAAGGGAATACCAAAGAAACGATGGAGTTATCTGTGTGAAAGATGATGTGGCTAGATAGGGAATGACTATCGAGATGACGACTAATAGAGAAGTATGGAAGATAAAAACACGTTGTATCGACCCCAAAAAAATTGGGATAAGGGCAGGAGAATGCTGATAATCGGTATCGGTCGTTGTCTACGACGATGTAAGTGACATTAAAACACAATGTAAAAGCGAATTATTCCATTACTTCATTGGGCTGAGTAGGAAACGAATATAGCAGATAGTTACAGATTGAACCTTTAAACGGCTATTTTAGTAAACTTTCATCAAACCAAATAGCTTAACGGTTCGACAACTGCTTTGCAAGCCCGTGGTTAAAAGTTTGATTCTCAACTGTTATATTTTTTTCGATTCTTTTTTTTATATTTTGTTATATACCTACTGTTATTTGATAGTTCGCATAACGTACACAGAAAACATGAAGTTTAGGCCTCTTATACCATCTATATTTATAATAAAAATAAATATTAATGGTTAGCTGACAGTTAATGAGAAATCCCGTGTGTACAATCTACTGTTATATATCTTTTAGCGATAGCCGGGTTCGTCAGAAATAATCTGTAAGAATCACTCAGTGTATTCGTGTTATGCCATTAGGTATTACGCCTGTAACACAACAGGCAACACAGGCAGGTGTAACAGGCGACTGTTTATTTATCCACTAAAAACGAAAAACTTCGCAAGCAGTGGGAAATTGCTACTGAAGCTGGGCGTTTCGACCTCAGGACAAGCTGCTTCGTCGTCGGTCGCTTGCTCCCGCGTCACCAGTCCTAACTCTCTGTGTATTTTGGCTGCTGAGAGAGACCACAACTACAAATGTAATGTAAAGGAAAGTTTTATAAAATGTGGCTGTTGTTTTAGTATATTGTGTGTCTAACTTGCATCCCCTATAACCCCTTTAGTGACTGAATAAAAAAAAATTTTTTTTAGAATGGGCTAAAAATGGTCGTACTGTTTTGCTTATGCTGCAAACATATTCTTTTGTTTTTGATGTTGACCACTGCTCATGAAGATCAGTAATTATTGACAACTACATATGAAGGAACAATTGCCGTACTTTATTATCAAGGGATGTACCTACTGCTACGCTATAATTTATCGAATCTACTATTCTAAGACATCAAAATTAATTTAGTATATTGTCTAACCGGCCCCGCTCAGGTGGGATTGCCGTCCCATAGGACTATTTACCTAAACAAAAGTGCAAGTATCATTATGTTAAAAGTTACAAACCAACAATAGGATACTTCATCGACGAACTTGCTTTAGAACATGGGCACAGAGTGATACGGTTACCGCCTAACCATGGCTACGTTCACAAAGCGCTATTTTTCGAATGTATAGAACACGATATTTTATCGTATACTGTGACTTTTTGTACTCAAAACTGATCATGGGGTGGCGTTTTTATGGTTTTCGAGGAAGCCAAAGCCGGTAATGAAGTCATTATGAAAATTCAAGATGGCGGATGTGAAAATTTTGTGTTTGTGTTTTAAATCATACGTTATAAGGAACTTCATTCCTGACGGTGGTCCCCGACCGCACATTTTTATTTTTTTCTAATTTTCACTGTTGTTGCCAGAGTGAAAGTTGATTATTATTAGTATCCAACCGACAACCGGACACATTGTATTTATATTATGTGTAATTTATGTAGGATATGGTAGCAGACTAGTAGTGAAGACAGTTCGATGGAGAGTGAAAATACTAATGTGGATGAATCTGATGAAAAATCTTAGAAAAATGTGTTTTATAACTTCTTCATAAAGGACCACGATAAAAAATTATAAACTACTCGCGCTTGATTATAATTTTATCGATAATAATTTGCAATGTGTCTTAACACTATCGTAAGATGACAATTAAACGTCATCATACCACATATAAATAATCACATTTTCGAAAACGATATTATGAATTAAAACTATAATATAATTACGAGATATTTTTTCTGAGCTGTCGCAATTTCATATCTAATGTGTTCGTCTTTTGTTTGAATTTTTTTGAACAACAGCAGGGAGAGCGAATTTTTAAAAATTTTGACACAGGTCCAACCTCGATGACGTCCCGCAGGACTCTGACCGCGAGCGGATTTAGCCAAATTTACTAATTTTGAGTTTATTTAAAAAAAATCTATTAAACTCAAAAATCCAACCGTTAAATTCCCTCTGAAATACGATTACCTCATGGTACATGCAATTTTCATATAATTTTATGCTGTAATTAGGAAATGAAACGGAAAATGGTTTTGAAATCGACTATGTTTCGGATTTTTTTTTCATCGAGGAAATTACAATTTATCGTGTTTTGAACCGTTAATTTCCCTAAAGAAAGGATGTATCTATGGCATATATTTTTTTCAGGACCTTAATACAATAATTTGACCATTTAAAATTGATTCTAAAACAGGTAAAATTCGGATAACCCCCCGTTAACTAATAACAATTTGCAACTGATGGAGCTACTGAAGGTAACTGAAACTTTCAGTAGCGCCATCAGGATGGAGTGTGGTGTGGACAAATGTGCGGTCATGCATGTAAAGCGAGGAGAGATTGTGGAATCCGTGAGAACCCAACTCTCGGATTCCATACACCTAAGATCCCTCTGCTCACTTGAAACTTACAAGTATATGGGTATGTCGGAAGCCTTGGGCATTAATGTTACTGACATGAAGCAATCGTTGAAGGAGCGCTTCTTTGGCCACCTGAATAAAGTATTAAATAGTCTTTTATCAGGCGGAAACAAGGTGTGTGCCTTCAACGGTTGGGTCATGCCGGTTTTGATGTACTCTTTCGGCATACTCAAATGGACTCAGACGGAACTTAACGCCCTGGATAGGAGGGTCCACACACTGCTGACCGCAAATCGGATGCATCACCCACGGTCATCGGTGATGAGACTATATTTATGCCACGGAAGTGCGGAAGTCGAGGCTTTATAAATGCTAAGAACCTGCACAGCCTTGAGGTATGCAGTCTCAGGGAATACTTCCTAGAAGCCGACTTGGGGATGCACCAAGATGTGGTCAGTAGACAAGGGCCTCACCCCGCTCTCCTTACTAACGAGAACTAGCGCAAACCTAAGTATTAGATGCTAATGACCGCAGGGAGGTATGGTAGAGCAAAGAGGTTCACGGGCGCTTTTACCGGGTCCTACATGGGCCCGATGGGCCCGATGGGTCTCTTGGCGTCCGTATCCTGGTTGCGATTCGATGATCTCTTTGGGAAACCGAATTTTTTGTCTTTGCGAATATGGACGAAGTTATGATGACGAACAACTACCGGAAATATATTGTGAAGGACGGCACGGTTGACATCTGTCGGGCATGCTACCGTCCGGGGGAATCAATCCGTCACATTATTTCTGGCTGTTCTCGTCTGGCTAACGGAGACTACTTGCATAGGCATTGACATTGTAGCCAGGATTATCCACTAGCAACTTGCTCTGAAATACAGTCTGGTGGAATCGGAAGTACCGTACTATAGGTATGTGCCCGACCCAGTTGTCGAAAATGGCAATATCACGTATTGGGATCGATCTACTTGTATCATCACAGACAGAACTATTGTTACCAACAAGCCTGACATAGTGGTGATAGATCGATTAGAGCGTCGCACAATGATTATTGATATAGCGGTCCCGCATGACGAGAACCTCGTGAAAGCTGAAAAAGATAAGCAGAATCAGTATCTTGACCTGGCTCGCGAGGTTGTCGACATGTGGGATGTGGATACAGCAATCATTGTGCCGATTGTCAATACTCAATACTCAATTCTTTATTGCATTCCATATGTATTAATTAGATGGTGTAATAAAACAAAATATCAATATAGACCCTGTCGGGCACGGCAATATTAGGAGAGAGGAAGAGTGCAAGTAGTAGTAGTAATTCTGCATTCAATATTATTATAAATTATTAGATATATTTAATTGAGTGTATAATTAGCCGTGACGGCTAATGGCATAATAGCCAAGAGCCTCGATCAACACCTGAGGAGGCTCTCGTTAGGCAGCTGGATCAAGGGCTTTATCCAGAAAGCGGTACTTCTGGACACGGCGCGTATCGTTACAAGGTTCCTCTTTCAGCAGCCCTGACTACCGGTAGCTTGGACCCTGTTCCCGATGCCGCGGCCGGTGGGCTACTATTCTTTATATTTTTTAAATATTTATACGTATATACAAGGTTGATATGAGCGAGAGGCATTAATTTAAACCACATATACATAATATAGCATATATGCATATATGCATAGTGTTAACTCGGAACTATTAAAAAAATGTTTAGAAGAAAAATAAGAAAAAACGTTTTTCGAACAAATAAAATAGCTTAATGATTTAATTACAATGTAAACATCGTTCGTAGACGTTTCCACTGACGTGCGTAACAAAACGGCAACGTCGCGTCAAAAATTCTGTCGTTTTAAGGTGTATAAGGTGTTTTAAGGTTTTTAAACAACAGAATTTTCAAGAACATGTTTAGTCAGCTGTTAGGGCAGATACGACGTGTTTCAACAAAAAAAAAAACTAAAAAATAATCCTGTGACTAAACAATTGCTACTATTTATCTGATTTTTAGTAAAGATGCTGAAAATGATACAAAGTAAATGTGGTTTAATTTAATGCCTCTCGCTCATATCAACGTTGTATATGTATATACATTTATACGTATATATATATACATATTATATGATCTTGATTTAATCACCACAGTGTCACTAAACTAAAAGAAACACTATGTAACCGCTTTTTCGAAAATCACTGACACTTCTCAAGTTCTATTTTTTTCACTCCGAGTTCTTTTACTTCTTACTTTTTCTTACCTGTCTACTGTCTGTTGTTCTATCCTAATTTTGTCAGTGGAAACTTGTAATTGGCCTTCTTTCACTAATGTCATCCTATCCATAACCCAGCTGTAAGTTTTCTTAAGTTAATAAAATAAAAATAAATAAAATACTATTTATCACTATTAAATACTAATTATTACAACGATTTCTACGCTATGAGGCTTCCAATATTATCTTGAGGACATTGAGTGGTAAAGTCGACAGTCCCTTCCTTGGGCATTGCGTACATACGCATCTGTGTACACGGTGTCTGTAGGGACGCGGTCGGGGTGAAGTTGTGGCTGGTGGATGAAGTTCTTAACTACATTAGAATTTTATTCATTGGTCATGGTGTTGCCCAATTAACGTATAATTATAATATGTGATTACTAACATAGTAAGTACCTATATTGTCACTAACCAAAATATGGATATATCTTGTCCGAAATAAATGTTTTGAATTGAACTGAATTATTTATTATTTAAAAATATAAAAAAAAATAATAATAATACAAATTGTGAAATACGTCATTACATATAAAAATATGTAATGACGTATTTCACAATTGAATTTTGTACGGAAAACCGTACAAAATTCATGCCGAACTATGAATAGTTCGGCAAACAAAAAAAAAAAAAAAAAAATACGATTTAGTTTGCAAAGGGGCCTATTTCAAAGATATTTTTCCAATATTTGGGGAAGTTTATAAAAATTTTAAACAATTCAATATATTTGTGATGCCCTTAAGTATACCATATATTTTTTTTGTGGAAAACGCACAAAGGATTCATCAACAATTTTCTTTAAACATATGGTGTTTTTGGGATTTGATCTAAATACTTTTTGGTATTTAAGGGGATTACTTAAATACTAATAAGTATTTAGAGACGTTGGTTTTGATGTCCATTTACTACTGATATTAAAGTTTGAAGGTGTCAGTAATTAGACTCAATTTATAGTTTGGTTAGTAATCAATATTGAACCTCTAGTGTTTACGTGCAGTTTCATCTCGGTGTTCGCCAGGCATTGAATATTGAATTTAAACTGCACTGATTTTTCGCTAGCCTAGTCCCTATCATACTGCAGTTCTTTAATCGCGTATAGAAAACTTTTATGTGAGTAGCTAAAACACTCGGCACTCGTATCAATCAAAATAAAACAACAATTTCATCAAAACAATAGATTAATCAAGCTCAGTCTTTCTTCAACACAGATAAACTCCATTGTCACTTTGTTGAATGTGGCGGAACGATCCGATAAGGTAATTACTAATTAAAATTATCAGTATCAATACTAAAAATGAATCCACCTGCCTATTGTTTACCATCAAGGATACGAATAGCTTCGTCATAAACCCACCCTTAGCCAAGTGATCCCTCAGCGGTGCAGAAGCAGCTTCCAGCCTCAGGTAAGTAATCTGCACGTCACTGGTAACACAACCAGTACTAGCTGGCCTGTCAATCTATTGTATCTCCGTACTACGCTAGGCCAGCTCAAAGTCCAGTGTTACCACCGACTTGTGGCCAGCCGTACTGTACGTCCTTAAAATGTTTTCGTATAGCCATCTTCAACCCCTTGACCGCCGCGCACCGGATGGATGGTTAGGTACGATATCCATCCACTCTTACAAAAGTAGATTCGCAGTTTGTTATTCTAAGCAAACCGGAAAGATACTGTGAGGAAGCGTTCTAAAAACTAACAAAAACAGAAAATCAAAACATCCATAATTTCGATTTCGCTCATGAGATTGCCAGCATCTGGAATAATCGTACCATTAAATGGTTCGATTGCGAATATATCGCTGAACAGATATTGTTTCTTTTTACTTATGCACAAAATATACAAAATTAATAATAGGTAGGTAGGTACTGTGAATATGGTGCGGTGGTATCATCTAGCAGTGCGGCGGCGTCGTTAATGTCGCGCACTGGGAGGCGTGTCCGGCCCGAGTGGACGCCGCGCCACCTCGTCCGGCGCTTGTTATACAGTAAAAATACAGTATAAATATAAGGATTTAAATAGTTATTACCCAAATAGCAAGCCCTGAATGTCAGAATGGTTATGGTTGTTCCGGTCGCGACCTTAGTGGTATTGACTATTGGGATGATGGTTACTAAAACGCTGAGTTTAACTTGCTAAAAACAATTTATTTTATAAAGATTAAAAGGCTAGGCTAAAATGATGGCTAATGACAATGTAGGCGGATGCACCCGGTTGCTGTCGGAATATGCACTGTTGTCGGCGCGCGCTCATCGCGGCATTATTGATTCGTTAAGGGCGCTATAACATTTTGACCGTGATTTTTTCATAAATTGAAATTGCACACTATAAACAAAAAAATAATTATTATATGACTCAAAATAAAAGTAATCACAACTGCTAAATTGCTACATAATGCGATGCGTCGGCGTCTAAAGCTAAAGACCGCGTGTCCCGAGATTTACATTGATTTTTAGCACTGCATACAATAATTAATTAATCATATTATTTTAATTTTAAATAGACTAATTTTTTTATACAGCAAGGTAACATAGTAACCTTATTTATTATATACATTTTGTATGAATTTGGATTATACATTCGTAGATAAAAAATATAATTTCGGACGAAAAATTGTCAGTAACTCTCTGGTTTACGGAATTATTTTTGGTGTATTACTGTATGAAACATAAAAAACTGAATTGAGCACTCCAAAGTTGAAGATACAGTTGTTCCAAGGACATTTTTTTAAATGATTAAATTATTATATCTTCGATGTAACAAAGCATCAAAACATGTCCAAAAGTAAAATTTTATGAAACATCCTTTGCAGAGACAAGGTTTTTACTGATTTTTGTAAACAAATTGAAATATTTATTTAGAACACTCCCAAGAGAAATAATCAAGCTTTCTTGGGCATATGTTTTTTTTTAATTTTGTGGCTCTAATAAAACCACAATCACATATCAAAACTCGAGTCAAACGCTCAAATACAAGAGAAATTGTGATAGCGCTCTTAAACTCAAACTCAAACTCTAAGCATTTATTTCAAATAAACCAATTACAGGCACTTTTGAATTGTCAATGGGTCGGTCAGTCAGAAAGATGAAGCTAGTTGCCCATTCCAAAGCGTAGTAGATCCCTATGGAGAAGAACGGGCAAGAAACTCCACGGGCACTCTTTTAAATCATAATATTTTTACAAAATATTGGTTGTGTTGTGACGTGTGTATCTTGAGCAATAGCTGGATCTTTATTCTGGTGAGTCGATTCCTTTTTATTATGACTCGGGTGCAAAATTATCTTTAGTTAAAGTAGGTATCCGAATCGAGTAAAATTTGTTAGTGGTGTTCTTTGGTACGCAAGTTGCTCAGACCGCATGCACCTCCTGGCCATTCGTAGGTGTAGGTGTAAAACCGGGTCTAATTTCCCGTTTCAGTGCGGCCACAATGGTGTGTGGCGTGCGTTTGGCATGGAGATGTAGGCAGTCGCTGATGATGCTGGATGGAGGCAATGTAATGTGTTGTGTAAGTTGGGTACCGGATGTAGGTTCCACTTATGTGTAGAGTATTGCGTACTTTGAAGCTTGATCAAACTTATTTACTTTGATTGAAATTGATTATTTAAAATGATGTTTGTAAAGATTTGAACTGCTGGTGTTATGTGATGATGCTGAACCCGAAGTCGCCATTGACCAAAATAAAGTAACATGTTGAACAAACCTAGTTTAAGATTATTATGATAAAGGCTCGAGATTATTTGGGTGGTGTTGTGTAACCGGTTGGAGGTTACATGTGGAAGTGACCGGATAGAGGTTGTCTGTTGTGGTCGTAACCGGATGGAGGTTACATGTGGAGGTGACTTGATAGAGGTTGCCTGTTGTGGTCGTAACCGGATGAAGGTTAGGTGTGGAGGTGACCGGATAGAGGTTGCCTGTTGTGTTAGTAACCAGATGGAGGTTACGTGTTGAAGACCAGATGGAGGTCGTTTGGTTTGATGCTTATGACTGGATGGAAGTTATAAGTGTGATGATGAAGACCCGATGGAGGTCAGAGCATGAGCCCTGTAATATTTTAATGAGATTTCTATTATTTGAATGAGTACGGGTGTTTTTCAACATGTCAGCTTTGAGAGAAAGAGTTGGTGATGATTTTCATTAAAATTTGTAATGATTTTGATTAGAGTGCTTTTTATTGCCGTTTTCCCTTGATCAGGAACACTAAGCGAAGAACATTTTACTTTGCAAAAAAATATCTTTGTTTCAGATGCTTCACATTAAGATGTTTTTCAGGAAATAGTGGATCACAACCGGCCAAAGACAACGTCTCGGAGAAAGCATCGACGCCAGTGACCTGTTTCTCTGTGGCGAGCCGGGTCAACGTCGACACACGCTTTCCAAATAAGGAGACTGACTACGGTAATAGCCGAGTTAAGAAGCGAGTGAATATTTGCACCATTAAGCTAGCTGCAGATCTGCTTTCTACCGAATCTGGTGAGTCGTTTTCATTTTGTTTGGACTCGTGTACTAGTACTTTCTGATCAGGGAAAGTTAAGCTACTATTAGCTTGATGATTTTGAATTGAATTTCAATTCAAAATCACTTATTTGCTAATATGGCTAATTACATAAAGTTGTTAAAAATAGAGCATAGTTCAACCATATTACGCCTTGAGGCATGCAAATGTCAAGGTTTAAACTGTAGGTATCATCACATTGTTATATCTACAATTACTTGCAATAATAATTTATAATTAGGCAAAAACAATTTGGATCATTTCACCATGGCAAATAATAATTAAACATTAGCAAATTTTAATGTCACTAGAATAATTAAAGATCAAAATGTCATGTATTAAATGAGAATGTCAAGATATATTTGTAAATAAATGTTAAAGTAATAATAATGATAACTAATTAGTGCATTAATCACATGTCACATCAACAACAATATTTCTGAGAACAATACGTCCTTACATCCTCTGTTAAAATTCTGAATACTATAATAACATTTCTATAGCAAGAATCTTTTTAATTTCTTTTTAAATTCATCGATGGATAGAGTTTCTAGTATAGACTTTGGTAAGTGATTGTATATACGCGGCGCCATACTGAAAATGCTTCTGGCATATAAGGCCATCTTGTTAGACCTACAACAAATCTTATCACTATGCCGCTTACTTCTGTACTTCTCAAAAAGATGTTCGTTCATAAATGTAGACACACGGCAATGTTAATATATTATATTTGATAAAATATGGTCTGCAGCTATCAATCTGGTTGATATTAAACATACCCCTAATACACCGCTTTTGCGCCTTGAATGCAATTTCCGTATTGGTTCCCCGGTAAACAACAGCAAAAACGGTTTCATTGTTAGGTATAGCACATACAAGTACGCTCACGATTGATAATGATGATGTAGATTGAAATTGTTAGTTCATTAGTTAGTTATAGCGGCCTGTTTTGACTTGTCGTTCTTTCGCTCTGTGTTAAAGCTAGTTCAGCGATAGTGTAGCTGGTTAAGCGATGATGTCGCTGGTTAAGCGATGGTGTCGCTGGTTAAGCGATGGTTTCACTGGTTGAGCAATGATGTTTTTAATATCGCTGGTTAAGTGTTATTGTTTCACTGTTGGTTATGCATAGTGGCAAAGTACTGGTTAACAACTGGATGATTTTCACTGCTGGTGAAGCAGTGATGCAGAGCACTGGTTGAGTGCTATTGTTGTCTTGATGTTAGAGCGATAGAGTCAGAGTGCCATAATGCTATAATCTAGAAAAATTGGTGATGATTGCCAATGCAATATTTTGATAAGTTTTGTTTTGGTGATGTGAATACTTTACTAGGCTAGCCTGATACTTTTATTTTCACCCATAGTTTTGTAATGAGTCAGGATAGCCGAGTGGACTTGTGCTCTCGTTGCGCATCTTTACTTTCAGATACCGTATCACGAGGACGTGTGAGATTGTCAGAATGGCCGTGTCGAGGATTCTGAACGGAACGTCAAGTTGTACCGACTTGGGTGTCTTCGAAAATGGGGGTTGGCATCACTGTGCGAGCTGTCAATGTCATTTTGAGTTTGCGGGGGGAAATAACGGTGACAGATGACGTCTGTCATTCAAGGTTCCTGTACTTAACGAGGACTTCTTAATTAGACACGAACTGAACGGACGTGCCTCACCAACCTCGCCCCGAACTTGCCGCGTTCCGATACGAATCCAGTTTCATCCGATTCGTGTGTGCTACTTTTTAACTGATTGTTTGGTAAATCGATCTAATTAAAACGGCAGAGTGCGTAACAAGTCTTATTTCAGCTACAACAATGGAGGACGACCAGTCCGGCAACGAACGCTGACATTCTCCTCCGACTTAATTTACTTTTTCGTTTTTTTGATTCTGGTGAGCATAGCAACTTTACATTCTAGATCAATATTCCAACATTGTTATGTTTTTTTAAGGTTCCGTAGTCAACAAGGAACCTTTATAGTTTCGCTATGTCCGTGGTAGCGGGACACTTGCGAAAAAGACATTTGCGCGAAAGACACTTGCGCGAACCCACTTGCGCGAACCCACTTGCACGAAAAGATTTCCGCGAATGGACTTATTTCCGCGACTGGAATTTTGCGCGAATGGACTTTTGCGCGCATGGACGTTTGCGCGCATGGACGTTTACGCGCATGGACGTTTACGCGCATGGACGTTTGCGCGCATGGACGTTTGCGCGCAAGACACTTGCGTGAATCCACTTGCGCGACAGGACAGTTGCGCGAAAAAGTTGCGGAAATGAGATTCCTTCATAACATCACGCCTGTATTCTTTCAAAAGGTTGGACAGGGATGTAGAGCACATTTTTAAAATTATTTTTTTTCTTATTTATCATCATTCTCCTGCCCTTATCCCAATCTATTTGGGGTCGGCGCAACATGTCCTTTTTTTCCATACTTCTCTATTATTCGTCATCTCGGTAGTCACCCCCTTTCTAGCCATGTCATCTTTCACACAATCCATCCATCGTTTCTTTGGTCTTCCCCTACTCTTATAGCCATCGACATTCATACTCAAAACTTTCCTCACGACATTTTCCTCACTCCTCCGCATCACATGCCCATACCATGACAGCCGATTTCCGCACAACTTTTCAGTCACCGGTGCTACTTTTAGACTTCCTCTTATGTACTCATTTCTTATTCTATCCATTCGTGTAACACCACACATCCCTCTTAGCATTCTCATCTCAGCTGCATGCAACTGCTTTTCATTCATCCCTTTTGTGGCCCAACATTCTGATCCATACAAGACAGCAGGTCTAACCATTGTTTTATATATCTTCCCCTTAAGTTTAAGGGGAATGCGGGAGTCGCAGATTGTCCCCGTGACCTGCCGCCATTTCATCCATCCAGTGTTAATCCTATGTTTAACCGTCCGATCTACTTCGCCATCGCTTTGCACGAGTGAACCGAGATACTGAAAGTCGGAGCAGACTGGGAGAAGCGCGCCATCAAGCGCTATGCCTCCAGAACTGGAGATACCGCCGAAATCGCAGAACATATATTCAGTTTTGGTTCTGCTGATTTTCAAGCCAACATTCTCCAGTTTCTGTTGCCATTTCTCCAATCTGCTCCGAATCTCAGGTAAATCTTCACCGACAAGAACAATGTCATCGGCAAACAGCATGCACCAGGGTGCCTCTTCCTGTAGATTCGACGTCAGAGCATCCATAATCAACAGGAAGAGGTAAGGACTTAAAGCCGACCCTTGGTGCAAGCCAACAGGCACATTGAACTCGTTGGTATTCCCAGCAGCCTTTTTTTCTTATTTATGTATACAGAAAAATACATTCGAGTGCCTACTTATTTTCATAAGTTTCTTTTTCTTTATTATTATTTATTTTTTTTCGACATGGTTTTTCGCAGCCGCCATCTTGGATTTTCATTTTGACCTCATTATCGTTTTCAGCGACCTCAAGAACAATAAAAATGACACCCATGACGAAAAATTTGAAAATTTTCGCAGGCGCTGTCTTGGATTTTCATTTTAACCCCACTATCGTTTTAGCGACCTCAAATACCATGAAAGTGACACCCATGTCGAAAAATTTGAAAATTTTCGCAGCTGCTATCTTGGATTTTCATTTTGACTCCACTATCGTTTTCAGCAACCTCAAATATAAAGAAAATGACACCCATGGAAAGACACTTGCGCGAACCCATTCGCGCAAGTGTCTTTCGCGCAAGTGTCCCAGATCCCTGTCCGTCCGTCTGTCTGTCCGTCCGTACGCAGCTTAGCTCAGAGACTCTTAGTACTAGAAAGCTATAATTTGGCATGGGTATACAAATACATATTCATCACGCCAACAATGTGACAAAATAAAATCACACTGTACACGTAAAGTTGGGATTTTTTTTTCTCATCTACCCCATGTTGTGGGGTGTTGTTAGATAGGTCTTTTAAAAATATTGCGGGTTTGTGAAAACAATTTTTCGATTTAGGGATCCGTTTCTGAAATAAAGCTTTAAAGTGTCAATTTTTGATTCAAGTGTCCCCCCCCCCCTGCCAGCTAAACGGTTAGTTTTGTATGGGTGAAAAAATTCACGGTTCACAGTTCGGTCGGTTTCAGGGTCGGTATTCACGGTCGGTATATAATTATAACGAAATTAAAAGAAAACTGTCACAGCTAAATAGGCTTTTCAAGTTTACGAGTAATAGTCAACCAACTTCTAAAATGTACTTCAAACAGTAAAAATTTCGTACAAATACCATTAAAATTACTTATATAACGTTGTTACTTGTGTGAAACAGGTAGTAAATATAATTTTATGAACCATGAAAAATATACAAAAAAAACATAACATTCTTATTAATAATGATTTCTAAATTAATTATATTTACGCTCGAATAACAACGGGCGGCGGCTTGCACTACGGAACCCTATTACTGCGCGTGTCCGGACTTGCACTTGGCCGGTTTTTTTTAAATTCTGTTTTATTATCTTTCGAAATAAGTAAAGCTGTTTCTCTTTGCAAATATTTTATCTCTTCAATGAGGGTTACTTGCGAGTGATTCCAGGCCTAGCAATTTTTTACAGTGTCTACCTAAGCCAGAAAAGGTGACAAATTGCGATGCAATGTATTGGTAATATTTAAACCGATGTTGAACCCCAGACCTAGTACCTACTAAAGAATGGAGTGCCATCACGCTCGCTGTCATTACTACGTTGACGTCGTGGTGGAGCTTGCGTGCTCCTGAACTCTAGGTCTGTGCCGGTAGAGTTTACTTTAGTTTTTTAGCAGGTCTAGGGTGAGGAGCCAGACCAAGAGAGATACATGAACCCGCAGGGCAGTATGTGGCGAGCTGTTGGGTAGTAGCGACCCCACGGCTCCTATCTCTTGGGTGAAGTTTCGTTCTTAACCTCTAGCTTGCTTTTATTGACCGGCTGGAGTGAACACTGACGAGAAACAGGGCTCCCACTTCTGTCTTGCCTTTAGTGGCCGGCTTGAATGGAGAATCGCAAGAACAAATGACACCCGAAGGAAGGAATTAATTCAAAATTCAAATTCAAAACTCTTTATTGCAGTAAGATAGTATGCCAGTAAGATGTTGGTAGGGATCTTGACTGATTGTCCTGATAGCCGTGAAATACCTCTCCACTCCACAAGCACCTTAGGACATGTTGCCCCCTTGTCGCTAAGTCACTATATGCTAGTGACAGTTTCCGGGGGCCAATTATTGCCCCTGCCATTTTATCCGTGTAGATTTTATACACATTGGTCAGGCACGACCTCGAGGCAGGCACGAGGAGCTCGTGGCTAAGTAATAACAGCCGCATGGGTCGATCGACCAGGTTAAGCTACGCTTGCCGGGGTTGGTCCGTGGATGGGTGACCATCTTTTCATACCGAGACTCCTCCGTGCCTCGGAAAGCACGTTAAGCCGTTGGTCCCGGCTGTTATTCGTGGATCTTTGACAGTCGTTACGGGTCGTCAGAAGCCCGAAAGTCTGACAACCAGTCTTACCAAGGGGTATCGTACTACCCAGTTACTGGGTTGTGGAGGTCAGATAGACAGTCGCTCCATGTAAAATACCGGTATTCAGCTGCATCCGGTTAGACTGGAAGCCGACCCCAACATAGTTGGGAAAAGGCTAGGCAGATGATGATGGTCAGGCACGACCTAGTTCTACCATAGTTCAAGGTACTAATCCATTATAGCCACCCAAACCCATAGCCCAATATGTTTTATTTCCATGTTCTGCAATAGATCCTGTACCAACCGGGGGTTGTCCTTGGGTGCACTTGAATTGGGAGGGGCCGCGCCGTGCCCTCGTGGCAGAGGTCGGAGCCGACCTGTCGCTGCCGGCCGTCACTCGTTCGATGGTCGGGAGCAAAGAGTCGTGGGATGCGGTGATCTCCTTCTGTGAAACCGTCATTTCGCGGAAGGAGGCTGCGGAAAGGGAGAGGGAGATCGAGACGACTCTCCCGACCCGCAGAAGGCGGCCCGGGCGTCGGCGGAGGGTGGACAACGCCCTCTTCCAGCCCCCGTAAACAGGTCCGGAGGGACGGTGGACTCGGAGGCGTCCGCTGGACCCGAGGCGGCGGCGCGTAGTGTTCCGCGCGCGCCCCTATTGGACGTTGCGGGGGGAGTTCTGCACCTCACTCCCCTCGCAGGCCTGAGGAGGCCCGCAAAGGCGGGCCGGTACTAGCCGGGGATCGTGGAAGGCGCCCAAGTTCCCATGATCCCCGGTCCAGGTGTGGAAAGGGAACACCGGGGTGGTTTTTAGTCAGTAAGAGTCTGACAGATCCCTCCGCTCACCCCAGGGCGGGGGACATCCATGAGGATTTTCCACCCCGGCAACAAAAAAAAAAAAAAAATGGGTGCACTTGAATGTGTTAGATTAGATATAATATAACTATAAGCGTATATATAGCTACTACGCAAATAGCAAGCCTTAAATGTCAGAATGGTTATTGGTTATTTATTGTGTATGAAAGCATAATGAATAAATACACTACACGCTATACGCTATACGCTTTTCATTATGAAATCCTTCCCTTACACACCAGTGTAAGGGAAGGATTTCATAAAGAAAAGCGTAGAAAGACAAGACTAGATATTTATTATTTCAATTAGACTTGTCAATAATTATTCATCTTTAATGAGAAAGCTATTGTCCGTTCGCAAACTAGGTCTTCATGGAGAAGAGGGACAAGAAACTCCATGGAAACAGTATTATAGTATTCTATCAACACATTTCTTATATTTCCATAAATTATAGTTATCGCAAACAGTTAATTCTATCACTCAGAATAATAGCAACATAATAACAATATTTAAGGTATAACATCAAATTATGTAACTTACATGACACCTGGTAGATATATTTCACATCACAACGGCACTAGCACTAGCCACTTGAACATCCACTGAGCAACTGACTCGAGAATGTCATTACAATCCTTCTTATATCCTACCACCCCTTCCATTTATCCCTTCCCATCAAACATCAACTGACAGTATTGTA
Organism: Cosmia pyralina; assembly: GCA_946251885.1. Taxonomy (NCBI): domain Eukaryota; kingdom Metazoa; phylum Arthropoda; class Insecta; order Lepidoptera; family Noctuidae; genus Cosmia; species Cosmia pyralina. Next base: position 26,071,515 of record OX276358.1, read on the forward strand.
TCAATCGTTTCAAACAACCTGTTATATTAAAATAGCAATATAAATTCTAAGATATACTACAGTTACTATCAAATGTTATTTAATTATTTATAGTAATAACATCTGTACGATTTTGACAAGTTAAGAGTGGTATATTTTGAAATCACAATAACTAATCAAATTAGATACTTCTACATTGGTCTCAAGCTTCGTAACTATGACAGATGTCATTTCCAACAAATTATCTAAAGGTGGTTTTACAATGACTCTATGATACTTCCGGAATCAAGGTAATCTCAAGTATTTATTTTTAAATATTAGACAAATAATAATTACATTTATAAAACAAGTGCATAAACCGGAAATACTCGTAAATAAATATAAAGTCCATGAGATGAAGCAGCGTGACTTTTACTGCGTAAAAGCCTTATTTCTGGAAAACACACTCAAGGAAACAAAATCAAATGGGCAATAATAATGGAAGTGAAGATCAATCTGCCTAGCATATACCCAACTATGTTGGGGTCGGCTTCCAGTCTAACCGGATGCAGCTGAATAACAGTATTTTAGATGGAGCGACTGCCTATCTGAAGTGAAGGTATCATATTTAAAACCTCATATTCTACAATTTATGTATAAATAAATTTAAAAAAGAGTAATTAGTGGTATAAAAAGAGTATTCGGAACCACACACGGAGTTGCAAATAACTAGACCCAGGCGAGGGCGAAGAGCGATAGCCTCAATTGCAACAGAAGCTGAATCAATCTATTTGCATTTGAAACAAGCCTGATCAGCAAATATATACCTATATTACCTATTAGTAAAGCATTGCCAGATTTATTAAGTTTGTGTACTAGTGATGCAATCCTACATGTACACAAACACACTTATTATGAACAGTAGAAAATAAGTAGGAGTTGTGATCTCATAACAACGTTGGGGATAATACGACCTGCTATTAGTAGGCATCACTAAAAGCAATAGCATCTCTGCCTATCCCGCCCAGTAAACATAGGTATAGTGTTACCATCCTACTGGTGTAATTAATAAGATTCTTCGTTACATGCTTACTAACTTCATTTCTTTATTTAGGCATGGAAGACTATTATATCTAAAAAAAAAACATAATCTATCCGTATAAAACTCAATGTTATACGTATGTTGTCAACTGAAGATTAGATAAGTTTTACTGTTTGCTGTAATCAGTGCATTGTATGAGACTCGTCACGATCCTACAAGCAATCTGCACGGTGAGCAGCCAGTTATCATAATCAGCTTGCCACGGCTGCCACACCTTGTGAAACAATCATGAAAATAATCAAACAGGATGACATCATAGCGCGTCATGCGTCGGTGCCTTCAGCCGCACGCAGTGGGTATTCATGTTGATCACAGGAACGACAGAACGCGAACTTTTAATAGTAATACGATAATGAGTTCAAAATGAAAATCCAAAATGGCGGCTGCGAAAATTTTCAAATTTTTCGACATGGGTGAAAATTTTCGTAGCCGCCATCTTGAATTTTCATTTTGACCCCAACATCGTTTTCAGCGACCTCAAATACTAAGAAAATGACACCCATGTCGAAAAAAAAAAAAACAATAAGATATTAGGTCTTTACCTATGACATTGCCGTTCTGCAGTACTGACCATTTCAAATCAAAATAATTTTTGTTTGGCTAAGAATTCTAATTTCAAATTAATTTTATTTTAAAAACATGGATTTTTTTTTCCAAAAGTAGTCATTTGTTTATTGATTAGTGTTACATTTTCATCGCATTTCAATCTTTTTCGTCATCATGGATACGTTAAAAATTCGAGTAATTATGGAATATGAGTACCGTCGTGGCAGCAACGCGGCACAAGCGGCACGCAACATCAACGACGTTTACGGAGCTAACACTACAAACCAACGCACCACTTGTTATTGGTTTGCTCGCTTCCGTTCTGGATATTTCGACCTGAAAAATGAACCTCGCGGTCGTCCGAAGACTTTGGTCGACAATGACGAATTAAAGGCGATTGTGGAAGCTGATGATACACAATCTACGGCTGAATTAGCAGCAGCTTTCGACGTTAGCGTCAAAACAATATTGGTCCATTTGCGTCAAATTGGCAATGTAAAAAAGCTTGACAATGGGTGCCCCACGAACTCAATGATCGCCAGCGCGAAGTACGCGTCGAGACGTGCCTTGCACTGCTCAACAGACACACAAATGATGGAATTTTGAATCGCATTGTTACCTGCGATGAAAAATGGATTCTGTTTGATAACCGCAAGCGCTCAGCAAGTTGGTTGGATCCTGGTTCAGCACCTAAACAATGCCCTAAACGAAAACTTACCCCTAGAAAAGTGATGGTCACTGTTTGGTGGTCTAGCGCCGGTGTGATTCATCACAGCTTCTTACCAAACGGGGTGAGCATTACTTCAGATGTGTACTGTGAAGAACTGAACACAATGATGGAGAAGCTGGCACATCTCCAACCAGCATTGGTCAATCGCTCGTCTCCGCTGCTCCTGCACGACAACGCGCGACCTCATACTGCACAGCAGACGGTCTCCAAGTTGCAAGAACTGGGGTTGGTAGCTCTCCGTCATCCGCCCTACTCACCAGACCTTGCGCCTACAGACTACTACTTTTTCCAGAATTTGGATAAATTCTTGGCGGGAAAAAAATTCAATACCCGAGAGGCAGTACAAAATGCCTTTGAAGAATTTGTTGCCTCCCGTCCAGCTGATTTCTTTAAGAAGGGCATCAATAAACTGCCACTGCGTTGGCAAAGATGCATTGATTGCATGGCTGATTACTTCGATTAACACAAATAAAAAATGCATGAAAAAAATTCGTTTAAATTTTTTCATACAAAACGGCAATTTCATAGGTAAAGACCTATTATTTAGAAGAAAAAAAACTGAAGAAAATAAGTAGGCACTCAAATGTATTTTTATATAAAAATAAATTAGAAAAAAAAAATTAAATGTGCTGTACATCCCAACCCTGTGAAAGAATACAGGCGTGATGTTATGAGCCGTGATGTGATGTTGTTGTTGTGTGTTGTGGCGTTGCGTGTTGTTTCCCAACTTCATACATTATGGTACGCAATAATGAATTGAGAATTGAAGAAATCTCATTTCCGCAATTTTTCGCGCAACTGTCATGTCGCGCAAGCGGATTCGCGCAAGTGACTTTCGCGCAAGCGGATTCGCGCATGTGTCCTTCGCGCAAGTGTCTTCCGCGCAAGTGTCTTGCGCGCAAACGTCCATGCGCGCAAAAGTCCATTCGCTCAAAAGTCCAGTCGCGGAAATGTCTTGTCGCGCAAGTGTGTGCCGGGCAAGTGAACCACCACGAACGATGTGAGGCGCGATGGTTCGTGCCATATTGAACTGTACAGGGAGGACAGCTTACATATTTCGGTTTTGGAAATATTTAACGTCGATGTCATCAATCCGTGGCTGCTGCGTAGTGGCATCCAGTCGCGACATAGACGACAACACACATACTTCGTGTATCTTTTGATAGAAGGGTTTAATGGTGGCATAGCAGCAATAAAAGGGAATTATTGCTCCAGTATATCTGGGAAAAGAACACTTGGTTGTTGTCAACAAAACTTAAATGCTCCAGCTCAATTTCTAGATTTTATAATGATACATGATGAGGGGAGAGAGACGAGTAGTGATGATGATGATTAAGTTTATCTATAAGATTTTAATAGCATATAGTTGTTCTATGATAATTGATAAGGTAATCAAAGATTTTTGTTTTGTACTAATTATTGATTAAATTGTTTTGGTTTCGGTTTTTATCGTTGTATCATTTCTTTTTGTAAGAATATTTCATAGTAAAATTTAGAAAAGTAACCCAGAAGACCTATCCTATTCGCGTAAAATAGTGTTGTAATAGCGGTCATCAACTCCTGTCAACCACTGTACGCTCGTGATTAAGTTAGCGATACTTATTGCGTGCAACGTTCAAAATTACTGTCGTTTAGCGTATCATGGTAGCGGTCGCCGTCCGTTATTACCATTGTTACCGACCGTCACCATGGTTACAATGTATGATTCGGTTCGCAGTAGCAGTCGGGTCAATGACCACTATCGCAACAGTTACGCGTACCCACTAACGCCTATCCATTCGATCCGATTATCAATTTTTTAAACTATTTTTAGTGATAAAAAACTGCCAGTGAGAAAAAATATAATAGTAAAAACCAACTTAATTTATTTTATCAATGAAAACCTCAAAAAATCACGTATGATTGTGTTTTCATTTAATTATATAATAATATAAGAAAAATAGGCAACGCCTGACAAAAAGATAACTAACAATGCTTCCTTATTTATCTTCTATCGGTTACAGTTAATACTCGTAGTCCTGGTTCTTTTTGCTATCGAGTTCTCGTATTGTCCTCTAACATATAACCTAGGTTTCATTTCTGGCGAAAGGAAAAAAGTAAATCATGCCAATAGCACAGTATAAAAACATACCTACAGTAAGACGACGTCTTTGATCTCGTGGTACGAGTAAAGGCCGACAACGTCTAGACATTGTCGCGACAGCTAGGGTTGTCCCAAGTAAACAAAATGAATTCATTAATTTATTTGTGATCAACATCGTTATCTAAATTATTATGTCGTTTATTAATTTTCTTTCTTATCTATTTACATTTTTAAATATTTCTTAAAAAAGGATATAAAAAAAACATTTAAAATTTTTAAAAAATAGAGGTCCGCCGGTGTCGGGAGCAGGGTCCAAGCTACCGGTGGTTAGTGCTGCAGAGACAGACACCTTCTCACAATGCGAGCCGTATCAAGGTGTACTGCCTTCTAAACCAGGCCCTTGATCCAACCGCCTAACGATAGCCTCGAGAAATGTTGGTCGAGGCTTTCGGTCATCAGACCATTGAGCATGTTGAGCAAACATTATTATTATTTCGTGTATTTATTTTAATTCTTACCTCGTTACATTTTTAAATATTTTTTAAACAAACATATAAAAAAAAACATTTAAAAATATAAAAAAATAGAGATCCGCCGGTATCGGGAGCAGGGTCCAAGCTACCGGTGGTTCCCTAACCACCGGTAGCTTGGACCCTGCTCCCGCTGCTGCAGCCTTCTGCAGAGACAGGAACCTTCTCACAATGCGAGCCGTATCAAGGAGTACTGCCTTTTGAATCAAGCTCTTGATCCAACCGCCTAATGATAGCCTCGAGAGATGTTGGTCGAGGCTTTCGGCCATCAGGCCATTGGCCGTGACGACAATCGGCACAATGACAGCCGAGCTCACATTCCACATGTCAACAACCTCGTGAGCTAAGTCGAGATATTTTATTTGTTTCTCTTTCTCAGCTTTCACGAGGTTCTCGTCATGTGGAATGGTAACATCGACTATCATTGCGTGGCGCTCTAACCGATCTATCACCACTATATCAGGCTTATTGGCGACAATAGTCCTGTCAGTAATGATAGACCGATCCCAGTACAAAGTGACATGGTCATTTTCGAGAACTGGGTCGGGCATATACTTGTAGTTCGGTACCTCAGAGTCGACAAGTTTATATTTCAAAGCAAGTTGCTGGTGGATAATCCTAGCTACTTGGTTATGCCTGTGCAAGTACTCGCCGTTAGCCAGACGAGAACAACCAGAGATAATATGTCTGATGGACTCACCCGGACGGTGGCATCCCCGACACACGTGTGCGTCTCATTATCATATAAAGATAGTTGGTATATTTTCATTTCAATAACGTTCACAAGATTTATTAAACGTGAGCTATACCAACTGTTGATATAATTTCTTTATATATAACATGTATATAATCTAAAACTTATTTCGTATAACGTTTTACTATTAAAATATATATTACACTATTTAAATATAATTACTTACATTACATAATATATAGTTTGTTTAACACAGTCATGCATTCTTCTCACAAAAATTCAAGCACTCTGACAGAATCATCTTCCATTCAGTCACAAACACATCAAAATCTGTGTTTGCATATGTGCGTGTAAAACGTAACGACAAACGGCAACACATGCGAACGGTATCCATTGAAAAATCCATTCATCGATCAGACAGCATGATCCGTAAGCCACGCCCCCGACCCTTTACCCCCCCACCCCACGCTTACAGTCTAGCCAACCGCCCGGCCCTTCCTTGTTCCGTAATCTTGCGTAATTATGAATGAAATAGTGGAAGCGCTACTAAAATTTAACTCGAATGACAGAAAAAAAAGTGATAAATATATAACTTCTTTATTAGATGTCTTAAAAAAACAATAACAATGCCAATAGTAACTATTACTCGTCTGGAGTTACGTGTTTCAGCTCTAGAACGATGAAAAATTTACCGTGTATCTATGTTACGGTTAATGTGAATAATTGAAAATTATTAATAATTATCCATAATTATTAATAATTATCCATAATTATTAATAATTATCCATAATTATTATAATTATTAATAATTATCCATAATTATTAATAATTACCTGATGATTTGGCATATGTGAAATTAAAATTGAAATTCATCACTTTTAGTTTAGTTGTTGTAGTAGAGCAGATTGGAGGTGTGGTGGAAAAGACTGGAGACCGTTGGCCTGAGAGAAAGTCGGACCAAAACAGAGTATTTGTTTTGTGATTTTGGCGGACTCTCCCGTCCTGTGCCCATATCTCTTGCCGGAACGCCCTTACCGATCTGCTCCGACTTTCGGTACCTCGGGTCGCTTGTCCAAGGGGATGGCGAAGTAGACCGAGACATAACGCACCGGATCAACGCAGGATGGATGAAATGGCGACAGGTTACAGGAACAACTTGCGACCCACGGAAGCCCCTCAAGTTGAAGGGGAAAATTTACAAGTCCGTGATAAGGCCTGTCGTACTTTATGGATCGGAATGCTGGACAGTGAAGAAGACGGATGAAAAAAAATTGCATGCAGCGGAGATGAGAATGTTGAGATGGATGTGTGGAGTGACAAGAATGGATAAAGTGAGAAATGAGTATATAAGAGGAAGTTTGAAAGTGGCGCCAGTGACAGAAAAGTTGAAAGGAAATCGTTTGTCTTGGTATGGGCATGTAATGAGGAGAGACGAAACGCATGTGACTAAAAGAGTGATGAATATAGATGTTGATAGATGGAGAGGCAGAGGAAGGCCAAAGAAAAGATGGATGGATTGTGTGAGGAATGATATGAAAGAGAAGGGAGTGAATGATAGCGTGACGGTTGACAGGGGAGAATGGAAGAAGAAAACGTGTTGCGCCGACCCCAAGTAATATGGGATAAGGGCAGGAAGATGATGATGATCACTTTTAGTAGTTGTTATTAATAATTCACTACTCTCGTCGGTAAAAGTGATAAAATAAGACTCGATTAAGTTATTTGTCCAGTAGGTGTTTGTTTATAATAGCACAGTAGGTACTTACAAATGCATAACTAAAAGAACCTTACATGCAAAATCGTTTATCCTTTGGTTTTGCTTAAAATACAAGTAGGTACAATCACAGACTCCGTAAAATCAACATTAAACATTAAAATGTTTCTTCTATTTCTTTGTTCAATAGATATTTATTGATAATACCTACCACAATACTTACAGGTACTGAACTAAAATACTAAATAAACTTTGAAAATTATTACAATAATTATCGGTACTAAGGTTACATTATTAATAACCACCGGTAAATGTGATTAATTTCTTGCTTTTACCTCGACTTTCGGTAATTATTAATTATGATAGACAATTACTAATAATTTTCAATTAATCACACTTACCGTAACTTATACATATTAATCTCATTAGTTTGATGTGTATCCTGTATTAGGTTACAATGGGACTGACATACGCTGTGCGTTATAAAAGTCCCTAAAATTTAAAGAATAAAAAAATAAAAAAAAACTATTGTTTGTTTATTACGTAGAAACTACGAGACCCACCCGGAATCTGATTTGAGAAAAGTAGCAAATCTCAACTGATTATTCTCAAATACATAAGTATGTGCTTAAGTTTTTTGCGTTTCACAAGTTAAAATCGAATTTCGTCAAACCATAATCAACTGATCATTTACTTAAGTATTCCTGATCAAAGTAACACGTTCCAATTTACATTCAAAAACCGGTACTTTTCAACAACTCATAATATTACATCATTTTATTCTTATAAATTTAAAACAGGCTTAAAAAGTAAGTGAATTTTATATAACGGCATAATTTCAACAAATTTATGTTATTAGAGTTGCTAATGCATATTTTAGCAATTTAATATATGTATATTTTAGCAATTCGACGTGTTTCTATGAACCGAATCGTGAATGTCAAACTGAAAGTAAATAAACACAAGTTTTATTGGAATTCTGTTTTATACCAATTAAAATGGATAGAGATAAGAAAAAGAGATCGCCTAGCTATACTCTAGAGAAGAAAGAAAATCTTCTTTCAATAATAACAAAGTAAGTACATAATAACGAGATAATAACGTATAATGTTTCATCATCATCATCATCATGATTTCAGCCGAAAGACGTCCACTGCTGGACACAGGCCTTCCCCAAGCACCACCACCTCGATTGCTTCCCGCATCCAGCGGATTCCTGCGGCCTTTACAAGGTCATTGGTCCACTTTATGGGAGGTCTTCCAACGATACGTCTTCCGGTACGCGGTCGCCACTCCAGAACCTTCCGGCCCCTACCTAATGTTTACCAACATATCATTTTACGTTTATTTATTATTGCTTCAGATACCAAAGTGTAAAAGAATGCAAAAGGACAGGGGCATACCATATCCACAAGAAACAGGAAGCCTGGAAGTGCATTACTAAAGCCATAGCCTCTGTCTCTTGATAACGTCAGGGAGACGTTATCTCTCCGAAACTGTTCACCGCTGCACTGGAGGATGTCTTCAAGGTTCTGGACTGGAAAGGGCTAGGCATCAACATCAATGGCGCGTACGTCACTGACCTTCGGTTTGCCAACGATGTAGTAATCCATGGCTGAGACTATGGAGGAGCTCAGTACAATGCTCGATGACCTCAGCAGAGCTTCCGAAAAAGTGGGTCTTAAAATGAACTTGGATAAGACAAAAGTCATGGCAAATGCCCATGTAGCTCCCACTCTCATGAAGATCTTAGACACTACACTCGTTCGTTCGAAGAGCGTTTGGGAAGCTTCCCTATAGAATCAAAAACCAGTCAAGTGCGAGTCGGACTCGCGCACGGAGAGTTCCGTACCATTTTCTACAAAAACGGCAAAAAACACGTTTGTTGTATGGGAACCCCCTTAAATATTTATTTTATTCTGTTTTTTAGTATTTGTTGTTATAGCGGCAACAGAAATACATCATCTGTAAAAATTTCAACTGTCTAACTATCACGGTGCATGAGATACGGCCTGGTGACAGACGGACGGAGAGCGGAGTCTTAGTAATAGGGTCCCGTTTTACCCTATGGGTACGGAACCCTAATAATAATTTTAATTTTGAATAATCATAAATCTTTAGTTACATCAACATACTATTTCCTTTATTTCATTAAATATGTACATATAAATTACATTTTTATATAATATAATGTAAAAATATAAAAAAATAATAACGCACTGGTATCTGGAACAGGGTCCAAGCTACCGGCGGTCAGGGCTGCAGAGAGAGGAACCTCCTAAAAATGCCCGCCGTGTCCAGTAGTACCGCTTTCTGAATCAGGCCCTTAAATCCAGCTGCCCAACGAGAGCCTCCTTAGGTGTTAGTCGAAGCTCTTGGTAATAAGCCATTGGCTGATACGACTATCGGCACAATGATTGCTGAGTACACCACTATACCAGGCTTATTGGCAACAATAGTCCTGTCAGTGATGATGGATCAATCCCAGTACAATGTGATATTTCCATTATCGAGAACTGGTTCGGACACATACCTATAGTACTGTACTTCCAATTCTACAAGGCTGTATTTTAGAGCAAAAATGTATTTTTTAAATTTTTATGTAACCGATTAAACTAGGAGTAATTAAAAATATTACAATACCTACATTTTTTTATTATAATACTACTGTAATATTAAAACTTATAGTGGGTGAAATAATTTTGTACTATGGATGTTCTGGCAGCAAAATTTTGGGTATTTGACACTTAGATAATGGTTCATCACTTTCTTCTTGTACATGTTCATCATATTCCACGATGTAGTTATCAAAATGAAGAGTCATATTATGAAGAACAACACATGCCACAATCACCTTCAATACTTTTGGAAGTTTTAACTGCATTCCTGCATGTAGGCACGGAAATCTTCTTTTAAGAACACCAAAACATCTTTCAATTGTGTTTCGTGATGCTATCTGGGATCTGTTATAGGCTTCTTGGGATAGAGAGGCAGGATTCAAAAAGGGTTTCATGAGATACCTAAGGCATGGGTAACCACTATCTCCGAGAATAAGGTATGACCCAAATCTGCCAGCTTCAAACTGCGTTGCAAGTGGTGAGTCGTTCCAAATAGTAGTGTCGTGTACGGAGCCTGGCCAACGTGCAATGACACTAGTTATTTGTAAATTAGCATCACAGATGGCTTAAACGTTTATAGAAAAAAAAACCTTTTCTGTTCCTATACAGCTCAGCTCTGCTCCCTTCTGGTGAATTTATTTTTACATGAGCGCAGTCTACAGCACCTATGACTAGGAAATCTAGCTATGTCAAAAAATCGTGCCGCCACTGATGGTCTCTCCTGCGCAGTGGGCATACGAATATATTGCCGTCTCAACAATGCTATGGCATTAGTCACCCTCTCTACCACGCGGCACACCGTCGCCTTGCTCACATTCACGGTGTCCCCCACAACAGCTTGAAAGCTACCAGTCGCATAAAACCTAAGAGCTATTAGTAGCTGAATATGGGAGAAATACAGTCCTGTTGTTGAATACGACAGGTTAGTTTAGGCTTTATTTTGTTAAAAATAAACCGAACCGACTCCTTCGTAAAGCGGAACCGACTCTTAAATTGTTCATCGCTTAGCGTGATGAACAAGCTAGGCCGATGTCCTGCTATTCTTCTGCGCGGTTGTCTGCGTTGAGGCATCTCCAAAGACGACAGGGAAGTATCGTCGTCACTCATTATGATCAAAATCACTAGTTATTATATAGCTGATTACAGTTTGAATAGCCGAAATTGGTGTATGTACTCTGTGATTGGTGTGTCAACTTTCAACTGCTCAACTTGACGTTGATTATGCTTTGAGTATTGTCAAACACATTTTTCTTAGTTCAGAAACGCAACTGACGGCCTTAAGCATGAGTTAAGCATGCTTTATTTCAAATTTGAGTAAATGATGTTATATTACTCAAATCTTGATTAGAGTTTAAAAAAACTTAATTCAGAAACGAAAAAATGTTTAAGTTATACTTAAGTACAGATTAGGACGTTCTCAACTTCAAATTCTCAATTCAGAAACTGGGTGGAGATTTAAAAATTTTGCTGCCTTTAGGGTTTTTATATACTGAGCGATTAAAGGAAAATACGTAGTTCTGATAGGACCGTATATTCACGACTGAACTTATTTGACAGAGCGCAGCCGTCGCTATACACATGCATACATCATACCTTTAGCATACGTCACGCACTCATATTTCCTGTCATACGATGTGTACCTACACTGCCTAAGGCAGCTATTATGCCTTAATGTTTGAGCTATAATACATAATCATTTCTTCTTTCGTTCGGAAGATATGACTGAGCAGCTGGGGTGGCGTCACTCCAGCTTCTCATGTTTAGAAGTTGAATAACTCATAGAGTATTTTGACCAGAGATTCGAAAATTTTGCTGCCAATGGCAGCTATTATGCTTTAATTTTCTGACTTTAGTCCAAAACTCTAACCTCACTGGTTTGCCTGTTCTGAATGAGTACTTCACACTAAATGACTCATATTGACGAAGTTTTTGCGGCAGCTAAATTAAGACTGGGTACTTTGATTGCAGCTATTATGCTTTAAATATTGGCATAGGTAGAATTCTTCTATCACCTATGAGAAAGCTGGATTTTTGCACATTTCATATCGCATTACGATTAGGTTCACAATGCAATATATTTTACACGCGTGCGATTTTTCATGTTCCAACACGTGTGCGGGAATAAAAATTGCCACAGAAAACTTATACTTAAACATAGTCCAAATTGGTTCAATGCCTCTATTCACACCGTCTCTATTCGGAGGTGAATGTTTTTTTTTTAATCTCGACAAAGAGCTTATTTACGCCGTTAATATTTTTTTGAATATTTAAATAATGTTTATAAATAGAATATCATCAAAAACCATGATTATTACAATAAAAAAATGTTTATGAACAAATTAAGATTTATTTGTGTTCTAAACTCAAAAATATTTTAATTTTCTATTTTTAATACATATTAGGCTGTTTATCGGCTTTATATCTTTCCTTCTCCTTCAATAACCTGGCGAAAGCAAAGCGCGAAAAAAAAAATGAAAATTTTAAATTTTAAATAATGATTTAAAATTTTCATTCATGACAAAAATATTTTTCGTTATTTTGTGCAATAACAAAAATTCTCCACTTGCTTCAAAATGTACTGTTGTATCTGTTTAGTCAGGGAAAACGAATTGTTTTTAACCGACTTCAAAAAAAGGAGGAGGAGTTCTCAATTTGGTTGTATTATTTTTTTTTAATGTTTGTTACCTCCGAACTCCGTCATTTATACACCAATTTGGAAAATTCTTTTTTTATTTGAACCAATCTGGAAGTATATCCTACTTCCAGATTGGTCCCATTTTTATCAAAACCCAGTTCTGAAGATGCGATCAATGAGGAATTGAGGAAACTCTTCAAAAATTATAGGCATACATATAGCGATTTTGGTATTTTCATCAACAAATCAAGCATTTGTATTCAGAAAGTAGCATCTAGTGAAATGGAAGTGATGAAGAAGACCACAGATGGCCACGGGAACTTCTCAACGATAATGAGTACCTATTTCGCGGGTGGCGATAAGATATCTCGATAGTTAAGCGACTAAGACGAAGCTTTAAATAAATGGTTCTGATGAAAATGGTACCATCGAACCGATCTGATGAAGAAGCCAGAAGGTAGGCACCGGAACTCAGTAATAAAACAATGTATTCTAGGCGTGTTTGGGCTTATTGGAATTGTCATGAGATGTATTCTGGCTATAAATGATTATAATGGTAATTATATGCCGCTTCAAATTGCGCTACTTGAGTTGCATATTATGTGTGGCCTATCAAGGCCACGAAATCTGACTTCTGACATTAATCATGTCAGAAGTCAGATTTCGTATCCTCGTTATCTCCGTCAACATAAAACTATGCCTTCTAAACTTCTGACACGGCTTAGCGCGACGTATATTTTTGCCTTTTTGCAAAATTTTTATTTGAGATGATCGCATATAAATATCTTCAAGTTCTGATGAGTGGCTTTTGAGTTAGCTGCAATAATTTAATACGTAGGTATTTTTCCCACATAGTCTATGTGAATGATGCTCTAATTTATTTTGCAGAGTGGTATTCGAATTTGTGTGGGGTAGGCACCACTAAAAAGTGAAAAGTAAAAACATTTTACAAAAAAAAAAAACAACCGACTCCCAAAAAAAACACTACAAAATGAAAAATAACTTAAATTTCGGAAGTCGGTGGCCAAAAATGAAACTAAAAAAAAACCAAAGACACCTACATCCGAAATTAAAGTTATTTTTTCATTTTGTAGTGTTTTTTTTTTGGGAGTCGGTTGTTTTTTTTTTTTTTGTAAAATGTTTTTATTTACTTTTTAGTTCGTTTCTTGGCATGGAAGTCGTGTTTTTCAATCTTTTTAATTATTTATTTTTATTTGGTCTTCATTATTTTGACACCATTTCAAGCGAGATTTAAACATTCTCTTAGCTTCACGCATGTCACAAAATGTGGAACCAGCAGAAACATAGAAATATAAAAAAAAAAACAGAGCAGAAGGCCCACAGTCGAAACTTCTGCCTGGCGTCTCTGTAAGCCTCACCAATATGCTTATTCCAACCTACCACTACTTTCTTTTCCTACGCTTATTGAGCCTCCGACGCACCGCAGCTGACTCAGATAAAGCAGTAACTATATCTCTATACATATTGTCTGTAATGAACCGGCGGCTTGGCGTTTGACGTTCTATAACTTTTAAATAATCTGTACTAATACATATTATAAAGCTGACGAGTTTGTTTGTTTGTTTGGTTGAACGTGCTCATCCAGGAACTACTGGTTCGAATTGAAAAAATCTTATAGTGTTGGATAGCCCATTTATTGAAGAACGCTATAAAGCTATCTATCATCAAGCTACGACCAATAGGAGCGGAGCCTCAATGAGAAATGTTGCAAAAACGGGGAAAATTTATTCCTTTTGAGAGCTTCTGTTGCGTGCGCTGCGTAAACGGTTAAAGTTACGCAACAATTATGTATCACAGAAATGTTCCTCTTAAAAAGTTCTAAAAAAAAGTCGGCAATAGCATATGTCTATCTTTTAAGGCTGGCTCACTATAACTGTTTTAATGGTAATCAAATATGTTATAAAATAGTGGATTATTTGCGAAGGTGTTTTCATAAACATGTTATTTATCCTTATCCAAATTAATACGTTATTCATCACAAGTATTTAATTTTGAACAAATTTGCCTTTACATCATTTCATTTGAATGAATATCTTCGGAGATATAACTGTTGTAAAATAACTCCGCAGCAGAAACAATGAGCGAAAGCAAGATTGTTTGTTTGTAACGCTTTCACGCTGAAACGGCTGAACGGAATTGGATGTGGCACACTAGTAGACCATGACCTGGAAAAGGACATAAGTTCCTTTTTTTGACATACCATGCGGGCGAAGCCGCGGGAGGAAGCTATGTAAGATGTTGATGTTGAGTGTGATGTTGATGAGGTGTTCTAAGCAGAACACCACATCAGTTAGTAACCTATTATCTGTGTGTTCAGTTAGTAACCTATTATCAGTTAGTGAAACCCAGTATGATTTAAAATAAATTGTTATGATTATTCTATAGCATTGCATTCTTTATCGAGTCATAACAACTTTTTTTAAATCATACTGGGTTTCACTTTGCAAGTTAGTTGTGCACACGGCTACACATCAAGCTATACATTTCCAGCTTACACTGACCTCTCATTATAAGGAAATCCTATACAATTCGAGATCGGCTTATACTGGATAAGGATTCTCCCGAGATGGTCAAATTTATTACGGTGAAGATCTGACAATTGAACTCCTCAATAGCGCACAGTAGGTAAACGTACTGTTATTTGGTTACTGTACAGAAACCAAAGAAAAATTACTGGTTAGTTACTATCCGTGGTCAACTAATTATGGACTTCGAAAATAAATACCTACTTACCCCATGGAACTCCTCATCCACGAGCAGTAGCTACACAATATTGTGAATGGGTAATCGTACGGAAGATGAAACACAGTAGGTTAAGTACTTACCTAACGTGGTTAACTAATCATGGACTGAGAAGAAACCCTACTGTCACGGACCTCCTCAGTGCCGCACAGTACCTATACCTTTCCCGTCTTTACCTCATACCACTAAAGAGACCTTTATATCGTTTACAACCTATTTACTGAGATCCATCTCTGGTTATGGCTGCCATTTTGGATTTTAATTTCCTGATTTTCACCTCCTTATCGAACATTTTGTACCTACACCATTTTTGATTTGTACCTCTTTTTAGTCCCGAAAACTGTTAAAATTACACCGCCGCTTTAAAATTAATACCTACAGTATTTTATTTATGTAGCCATCGTTAAAAAAAAAAACTTATTACAATAACAATAAAACTGACTTCCATAAATAAAAAAAAAACACTACAAAGTGCAAAATAACTTTAGTTTGGGAAGTAATTAGCAAGAAATTAACGAAACTGTAACGGTATGTAATAAATACTAATAATTAAACGTCTTTTGCATTATGGTACACACGTCTACATATTAAGCTATACATTTCCAGTATAAGCTGACCTCTCATTGTACGGAAATCCTATAGATAAGCGAGATCAGTTTATACTGGAAAGTATATCTTGATATGTAGACGTGTGTACAACACGTGCCACTAAAGATGAGACTTAGTACACCACGTGGTTTGACATGCACAGTAGACGATATAAAGGTCTCTTTAGCGGTATGAGGTAAAGATGGGAAGAGACCGGGCGTCATCGCGCAGCGCGGGAGGCGCAGTATGGCGCTCGTAGTCTCGTCTTTCGTGGCGCGTATTATACCAACCTACCTCACATTACCTACTTCTTTGAATTGATACTCAGCAAATAATCCGTGTCACAATAGGTAGGTATAGGTAATCTTCGTCATTGAGGAGTTCCGTGACAGTAGGGTTTCTTCTCAGTTCATGATTAGTTGACCACGTTAGGTAAGTACTTAACCTACTGTGTTTCATCTTCCGTACGATGACCCATTCACACTAATGTGACCTGCTCGTCGATGAGTAAGTAGGTATTTACCTACTTATTTTCGAAGTCCATAATTAGTTAACCACGGATAGTAACTAACCAGTAATTTTCTTTGATTTCTGTACAGTAACCAAATCACAGTACGTTTACCTACTGTACGTTATTGAGGAGTTCAAGACATGCACCATAATAAAGGTGACGGTCTTAGGAGAATCCATGTCCAGTATAAGCTGATCTTGCACGTATAGAATTTCCTTACAGTGAGAGATCAATGTAAACTGGAAATGTATAGCTTGATGTGTAGCCGTGTGTACAGCTGCAGGCGCACAAAGTGAAACCCAGTTTGATTTAAAAATAGTTGTTATGATTATTCTATAGCATTGCTTTCTTTATCACTCAGAACACCACATTAGTTAGTAACCTATTATCTTACATAGCTTCCTCCCGCGGCTTCGCCCGCATGGTATGTCGATAAAAAGTAGCCTATGTCCTTTTCCAGGTCATGGTCTACCCGTGTAACAAATTTCATCCAAATCCGTTCCGCCGTTTTAGCGTGAAAGCGTTACAAACAAAAAAACTTGCTTTCGCTCATTATTTTTGCTGCGGATTTATTTTAAAACAGTTATAATCTCCGAAGATATTCATTGAAATTAAATGATGTAAAAGGCAATTTTGTTCAAAATTAAATACTTGTGATGAATAACGTATTTATTAGGATAAAGACTAATACGATATTTATGAAAACACCTTCGCAAATAATGCATTATTTTATAACAAATTTGATTACCATTAAAACAGTTATAGTGAGCCAACCTTAAAAGATAGACATACGAGTATGCTATCAGTGACTTTTTTTTAGAACTTTTTAAGAGGAATAATTCTGTCATACATAGGTTGGGGACAGAGTTTCTTCGCATTTATTAAGAAAATTCAAACCAGTTTCTAATATACATTATTTACATTTATCTAAAGTATGTAGGTACCATTTTGTTCGATAACTTTTTGCCATCTTGTAGGTAGGGACATGATCCCATTGCTATAGAAGTTTTGGGACATCTGATCAAAATACCGCGACAAGAGGTTTTGGCAGTCTCTCGTGATGTTTACCTCACACTGCCTAAAGAATTCTGAAGAGACCGAAACAGGTGGAAATCTGAAGGTGCAAGGTCAGGACTATACGGCGTATGCATTAACACCTCCCAGCCAAACTAAAGATAAGACTAAAGATGTGTGAGGTCTAGCGTTATCATGATGAAAAACCACACCCCTTCTGTTGATTAATTCCGGCCGCTTTCTCTCAACTTCTTGCTTCAATCTCATCAGTTGTTCGCAGTAGAGTTCAGAATCGATGGTCCTGTCTGGTGGTAACAGCTCATAATGAATAATGCCCTTCCAATCCCACCACACACACAGCATCACCTTGTTGCGAGTTAACCCGGGTTTCGCCACAGTCTGTGAAGCCTGACCGGCCTTTGACCACGACCTTTTTCGCACGTTCTTGTCGTACATGATCCACTTTTCATCACCAGTTATCAGCTTTTTCAAAAATGGTTCGGTTTCATTACGTCGTAATAAAGAATCACAAATGAGTACACGGTTTATTAGGTTTCTTTCAGTGAGCTCGTGAGGTACCCAAATATCGAGCTTTTTTTTGTACCCAGTTTTTTTCAAATGCGCCAAAACTGTTTTGTGGTCAATTCCCAGTTCTTCAGCTACGTTGTAACTACTGATATGCCGATCTTGCTCCACTTTTTCAAAAATGGCATCCATTTTATCCGTAATAGGGCGACCAGAGCGACGGGCATCTTTGACATCAAAATTTCCAGATTGAAAACGCTTAAACCAAATTTGTGCTACCCTCACAGACACTGCACTGGGTCCATAAATATCGCAAATTTTTTTCGCGGCTTGCGTTGCATTTTTACCTTTTTTGTAGTAAAATTTTAAAATGTATTGAATTTCTTCATTAGATTCACTCATCTTGACAGTACGAAAAACAAATGAAAATCACACATTTTCCTAATTTGAATTTGGAATTATGTTCTTTAAAATTTAAACTTTCAATGATACCAAAACCAGCCAGATACAAATAGTATAGCCAAAGAGATTTTATTATAAGTTCATACATACTATAATGCGAACCCAATGGCGTGGCACGCGACGATGGCAAGAGACCGGACGGCATGTCTTTATTTCCATGGAAGGTGGGAAGGCCCTTATTGTGGAACGCAACGTGCGTCGATACTCTTGCGCCATCCCATCTTCCTGGCTCGGCGTGCTGGCACTGCTGCTGCGGCTGCGGAAAACCTCAAGCGGCGAAAGTATAATAATCTTATCGGTAATTATATTTTCGAGCCGTTTGGGGTTGAAACCCTTGGGCCGTGGGGTCCGTGTGCTCATGGTTTATTCAGCGAAATCTCCAAGCGGCTTGTTGACACTTCCCGAAACCCAAGAGCTGGCTTTTACCTTGGCCAGAGGCTTAGCATTGCCATACAACGTGGTAGTGCTGCCAGTCTCTTGGGTACTATACCAGTCGACAACGATGCGGAGGAATTTTTCGATGCCATATTTTAGTTTTTTAATAGTTTTAGTTATGTTAGGATATTATTTTGTTATTCTTAGGTTATGTTTGTATAACATTTAAATTCTATAATGCAAAAAGACTTTTTCCCCTACCTAATATGATTTTTGCGTAACTTTAACCGTTTACGCAGCGCACGCAACAGAAGCTCTTAAAGCCTCTGCCTCGAATTTTGCGGGCAACGGGGCGGCAGCGGCGGCGGCGCGTCTCGCATTGTCCCGCCCCACTTCCGCGCCGCTGTTTTCGAGGTCCGGTGTATTTGTTTTTACGCATAAAATCCGGCCGCTCCCGCGCCACCGCCGCTGCCGCCCCGCTGCCCGCAAAATTCGAGGCAGAGGCCTAAAAGGAATAAATGTTCCCCGTTTTTGCAACATTTTTCATTGATGCTCCGCTCCTATTGGTCGTAGCGTAATGTTAGACCATAGACTTCCTCGATAAATGGGCTATCCAACACTAAAAGAATTTTTCAATTCGAATCAGTAGTTCCTGAGATTAGCGCGTTCAACCAAACAAACAAACAAACAAACTCTTCAGCTTTATAATCTTATATATAAAATTCTCGTGTCGTTCCCGTACTCCTCCGAAACGGCTTGACCGATTCTCATGAAATTTTGGAAGCATATTGAGTAGGTCTGAGAATCGGCTAACATCTATTTTTATCCCGGTCTACGCGGGTGAAACCGCGGGGCGCAGCTAGTAATCTATACCTACTATACTAATATTATAAAGAGGAAAGATTTGTTTGTTTGTTTGTACCGAATAGGCTCCGAAACTACTGGACCGATTGTGACCATTTTTCACTAGTCGAAAGCTAATTTATCAGGAAGTAACATAGGCTACAATTTATTTTCAAAAAATGTTGAGATCCTTAAGAAAATCGCAATAATGTAACCCAAAGTAGCAAAATTTTGCCTATAAAATTCATTATTTGGCGTGCGCTGAGAAAACTATTGATGATACATAAAAAGTATGTACTACATGATTAAAGTACTCATCAAGACCTTCAAAAAAGTCCGCAAGGCAATATATCTAACTATCATAGTTAAGTCACAATAGCAGCTTTTGTGTTCTAAAATTTAATTAGATCGCCGCCGGTAGAAACAAACGTTGGTTACATTAATATCGTAGTATTAATTCTTATTCAAATAAATAGTTTTATCATCAAGGGTATTTATGTAGCAGTAAAATACTTTTTAATTCATTCGAATCGGACATTTAATTTAAAAATTTTCACGATTATAAAAATGCGATACGCCTTCCGTTCGAAGACGCGCTGCCGCGCCGCGATTACCTCGAAACTCAGTATTTTCATTCTTGAGACCAAAAATGAAGAAAAATGTTTATCAGGGTTTTTCGAAAATTTACCCATAAGGGGGCGAAAAGGGGTAGTAAATTTTTTTGGGGAGGAATTTATTGCGGGGCTTGATTAACTCGAAAATTGGTAAAAATTATCTTTCAGTCAAGAACTCAACGATAGGGAAACATCCGAAACGATTTTTTAAAATTCCACTCCTGTGGGCATGAAAACAGGGAATACAGTTTGCGAAGTATAACATTTGGTTAATTAACTTGAAACTTATGGCACAGATACTTGCTGTAAGTAATAAAGTTTGTCATTAATATTTTGTCAAAACTACCCTGGAGGCAGGGTTAGAGGGGGAGGGGGGAGGGGGGAAGGGGAGAGGGAGGGGATGGATGGTGAGGAGGGAGAGGGGAGGAGGATAGGGGCAAGGGTTGGTGAGGAGAGGAAGGGTAGGTGAGGGGTGAGAGGAAGGGGAGGGGTTGGTGAAGGGGAGGTGGACGTGAAGGGGAGAGGGAGGGGACTGGATAATGAGGGAGAGAAGGGGAAGGGGAAGTGGTGAAGGAGGTGTGAGAGTCGGTGAGAGGGGGAGGGAGAGGTTAGCGGGAAGGGTATGCGGTGATGAACGTGCTAATCTCAGGAACTACCAGTCGGACTTAAAAAAATCTTTTTGCATTTTATCCCATCTCTAAAGGAAGGCTATAGGCGTATTTAACATCACTCTAGGACCTTTACGTGGCGATCTAAACGACAAAAAGTCAGAAAGAATGCTAAGCAAAAACGAAGTAATAGCGCGGGCAGGCAATGCGATGCGACGGGGGGTCTGGGAACAAGAAATTTCACGCGGACGAAGTCGCAGGCAGCAGCTAGTATTAAGTATAGATAAAAAAATACTTAAATGATGCGTTACGGTCTCACAGCGTGATCGCGACTGGTCAGCTCCGCTCCGCTCCGCTTCGCTCGGCCGAGCTGTCTGTCGCGGAGATGTGCGGAGTTTTGATCGAGCACCAAGTGAGGCAGGCCCGGGCCGCCAACTCTGCCTTCGCGTAAATAAAACTGTGCTCTAACTTTAACACGAATAACACTCAACCGTTATACACCCTCCTCAAGCTCCGGTGGAACAGCGTACTTTTAAACTCCTTCCGCTTCATTTTTATTACATCCTCTGTGCGTATATACTGCAGTGAAGAGAGAAGAGGCTATTTATATTATACCGCTTGATCATTCCGAGTCACTTGTTGTCAGTAGGTATGTTAACGCTCAAGCAAGTCCATAACAAGGCCCCGTCCTAGTACAGAACTGCTTGCGGTGTCAACGCCGCACGGTGGTGTAACTAAACATTTTCTATCATGAGTTTCAATTTCGGTAGTCAAACTCAAACTCAAAGTATATAAAACTCCAAACCAATACCTAATTATGTCTGTGTAACCTGTTCTTATCAACATTATCGTAAATTCTGCATCTCTTGCTGCTATTTATAGTTGTTATTTCATATTGTTTTTAGCTGTAATTATGCGTCACCTATATTCGTTTGTTTTTCTTTTGTGTTTGTGATTTGTTTGTGTTTGTGATTTGTTTGTGTTTGTTGTTTTGTTTGTTTGTTGTATTTGACGGCGCTTCGACGTTTTGAGAGTTTCAAGAAACGTCAAGAATGACAGCAGACATTTTGACAAGCGCGGGTTGACGTTTCTTCACTCTGACGCAACTCCGGGCTCTTTTGTACGTGGCCGTGAGACAGATTAGTTTGCACCGCGCCCAAGCAAAACGTGTTCGTTGGTGCGTCGCTGTATTAGAAAGTGTTGATTGTATTTCTGGTAAAATAATAATCGTGCATCGTTTATCATTTCAACACGTGGTTTTAATTCTCCTCGCCCGCCTACCCACGATAGCTCGGCCGCCGTAATGAACCCAGAATTGTCTGATAATGGCCATGTGCCGTTATATTTGTTTGTTTGTGTGTTTGTTTTCCTTCCTTCTTTCTAAACAGTAGGCGATCCATTTGTGCAGTTAAATAAGAAGACATATAATGTAACCATACCCAGAACGATCACATTGATCTTAGGAGATGATCATCCTTGTCTGTCAGTCTGACAAAATCCTTTTTCTCAGGAACGCGTGGAGGTATTAAGTTGAAATTAAGGGCACACTATTTGAATATTCCTGTTTTTAGAATCAATTTTAAATAGTCAAATTAGGGTATTTAGATCCTGAAAAAAAAATATGTCATAGATACATCCTTGCTTTAGGTAATTCTACGGTTCAAAACACGATAAATTGTAATTTGCTCGATAAAAAAAAATCCGAAATGGGGTCGATTTCAAAACTATTTTTTGTTTCATTTCCTAGTTATAGCACAAAATTATATGAAAATTGCATGTACCATGAGGTAATAGTATTTCAAAGGGAATTCTACGGTTGGATTTTTAAGTGTAATACATTTTTTCTAAATAAACACAAAAATAGTAAATTGGGCTAAATCGGCTCGCGCTCAGAGTCCTGCGGGACTTCATCAAGGTTGGACCTGTGTCAAAATTTTTAAAAATTCGCTCTCCCTGCAGTTGTTCAAAAAAAATCGAATAAACGAAAAACACATTAGATATGAAATTGCGATAGCTCAGAAAAAATATCTCGTAATTATATTATAGTTTTAATTCATAATAACGTTTTCGAAAATGTGATTATTTCTATGTGGTATGATGACGTTTAATTGTCATCTTACGATAGTGCTAAGACACATTGCAAATTATTATCGGTAAATTTATAGTCAAGCGCGAGTAGTATATAATTTTTTATCGTGGTCCTTTATGAAGAAGTTTTAAAACACATTTTTCTAAGATTTTTTCATCAGATTCATCCATATTACTATTTTCACTCTTCATCGAACTGTCTTCGCTACCATACCCTACCATATCCTACAATAATCACACATAATATATGTCGCCGCGGAGATTATTCGGCCGTTAATTAAGTTGATTTTGTGATATAATTATAACAGTACCTACCAATCTACCAATATTTAGAGAAGTTTTATGTTTGTTAATAAATAACCTCAGATTTGATTGGTAATGATTTTGACCAATTTTGATATTAAAAGCACATGGTGGTGCACGGTCAAGATCATGACTAATTAAATCTGGTAATGCTCCTAATATTGAATTCTGATTATTTTTAAATATCATGAAATTTTGGAACATTGTTTTGTAAATAGTAATACCTGAAAATTACTTGCCTACTTTTTAATATTACTTTTAAACGTCATCTGTTTATTTGGCGGTAAAGTACCTACTTTGTGATGGACGTTTGTCTCTGGTGGGGCGAACGAGTTTATAAAAGGCGCGACTTGAGCGCGGAGCTCACTTTGCTGCCGATTCTTGAAGAAGAAACATTGTAAGTAAAATCTATGTCTGTTTGATTAAAAAATTATTGAATTTAGTAGTTTACTTGTTTTTATTTTACTGAAATCCTAGAGTTTGCCTTATAGATCAAAAATGTAAAATCCAATGTAGCTATAGCAGAACCGAAGACCAAAATAAGGTCAGCGGTTCTGTGTATTTTTAAAAATAACTACCCTGTCTCAACTTCGACATATAAATACAATGTGTCCGGTTGTCGGTAAAACTAAATAACAATAAATAAAAAACAATAATAACAATAAATAACATAAATAAAACTTATCTGGCGATTTAAAAATTTGCCCATATAATAGTAGATTCGATAAATTATAGGTGTAGCAGTAGGTACGTCCCTTGATAATAAAGTACGGCAATTCTTCCTTCATATGTAGTTGTCGATATTTACTGATCTTCATGAGCAGTGGTCAACGTCAAAAACAAAAGAATATGGTTACAGCATAAGCAAAATAGTACGACTATTTTTAGCCCATACTTAATAAAAATATTATTGTTTTTTTTATTCAGTCACTAAAAGGGTTAAATAGGGGATGAAAGTTTGTATGGAAATTCACCATTTATGTCGATGGAATACCATCGGGCACACGGCTTGTCTACTTGATAAAACTCTTATATTCACTGACAGACAATGCACAGCCTAAACCGCTGGATCTAGAAGCATGAAATTTTGCAAAAGAGTTCTTTTTGTAACGAAAGTAATTAAATTTCTATTAAAATTGCAATTTAAAAAACCATTGCAATTTTGAAATTTCACCATAGAACCGCAAAATCATGTTTTTCTTTAACTAGCTTCTACCCGCGACTTCGTTCACAATATACTAAAACAACAGACACATTATAAAAAACTTTCCAGTACAGTACGTTAGTAGTTGTGGTATCAGCAGCCTAAATATACAGAGAGTCGTCCGTTTAAGGAGCAGCTTGTTCTGAGGTCGAAACCCGCAGCCTTAACACAATATAATACCTAATGGCACAACAGTGATACACTGAGTGATTCTTACAGATTGTTCCTGATGAACCCGGCTAACACTAAAAAATATGACAGTGGATTGTACACACGGGATTCCTCATTAATACTGTCAGCTAACCATTGATATTTATTTATATTATAAACATAGATGATATAAGAGGAATAAACTTCATGTATTCTGTGTACGTTCTACGAACTATCAAATAACAGTATATCAAAATGAAAAAAAAGAATCGAAAAAAAATATCAACAGTTGAGAATCAAACTTTTGTGGTTTGCTTTGATGAAAGTTGACTAAAATAGACGTTCTTATTAATAATAAAAATTAATTTTAATTATTTTTTTAATTTCTTATTAATAATTGTACCTATCGCTATCAAATCGTGTTGGTATCGTTATCTGATAATGTGAAAACAAAACGACATTTTATTTAATAATCTTAGTTTACTCCACCGTAGACACCACAGAACAGATAAAGAGACCTCTTTATCTTTTCTGTGGTAGACACCATAAAAAGTAAACATATGGAAAAAATCGACCTAAGAAAAACTAATTAAGTTGATCAACTGCAAATATTTTACACTGTGGCATGGATTTTCAGTAAATAAACAAGTCGCGCTGCATTTGGGGGAGGCGGAGGTAGCGTTTCAAAGGCCTACAGGCCCGAATAACCTGGCCTTAATATCAAAGTAAGTCTATGAACTCAAACTCAAAGCATTTATTTCAAATAAACCAATTACAGGCACTTTTGAATTCTCAAAGGGTCGGTCAGTGTAACGAATCTACTAACCTAGTGGAATAATAGGGGAATATAGACTCAAAACAAAATATAATTTGGAAATGGAAATAAAAAATACAGAACTAGATTTAAAAAAATACACTTCCTACCTAGTATGACTGAAATCCTTAGCTTGATTAGCTTTTCAGAAGCCGGACGTAAGTTTCTTCAGCCAACTCACATTAAAAAAAATCGCAGTATAAAATTGTAGTATGGCGTTAGTGACGTCGATAGACGGAACCGTCACGAACGAACATTCGGAATGAACATTCACGAGGACTATGTCGAATTTGTTGAGATAGTTTCTCAGGTTGCCTTCAGCATTGCTTCCTAGGAAACCCACTTTGACGACAACGTCACAATGTTCCATGCCCTCGGCCACACCCGCGGAGCAAGAGGCAGGCTTAAAAAATCACTCATCGCTCCAAACCAGCTACAGAGTACTTTTTTTGTTATATAATAAGGTTGCATATGCTCGACCTCTAGAAGATTAAAAAGCTATCGTGTCATGTTTGTGTGTCAATGAAATGTCTACGTAAAACAACTGATATTGTGAATATAAAAATATTAAATAAATGTTTCAATAAAATAGTCCATATTATATAATAGGTTATGGGCCCAGGCAGCAAGCCAGGGGCATAGAATAAACGTGAGTAAAAATGAATATACATATTGAACCACTAAAAAGGGAAAATTATGACACATGGCGAATACACGCAAAAGCCCTTCTATTAAAAAAAGGCCTATGGAATTACGTCTCACAAAAAATAGAAAAGCCTACTAGTGAAGGTGACGAACTAAATAAATATTTAGAAAAAGGTGTCTTGGCACTAGCAGAATTATTTTTGATCATCTCACCAAGCGAACTAAAACAAGTGAAGAACTGTCGAACTAGCAAGTATGTCTGGGACACACTTGAGGGTATTTATTATAGCAAAGGCCCTGCACGAAAGGCAAGTCTTTTAAAAGAATTAATTTTAAGAAAAATGAAAGAAGGAGATAATATTGTAGACCACTTGAACAAGTTTATGGATATTGTCGATAAGCTGGCAGATATGGACATAGAAATTAATAAAGATCTACTTAGCATTATGATGCTCTATAGTTTGTCTCAATCTTTTGAAAATTTTCGGATTGATATAGAATCCAGGGATGATCTACCAAATCCCGAAAACTTGAAGATAAAAATTATTGAAGAAGCTGAAGCCAGAAGAAATATGGCTAGTACAAGTGAACAAAATTCTGAACAAGAAGCACTTTATAGTAGACAGCGTAGAAGAAACAAAAATGTTATTGTAAATGTAAAAAGAAAGGACACAAAACCAATGAATGCTGGTCAAAAGTAGTAAAAGGTAATAAAAATATTTCAAATCTATATTGTTCTGAAGAAACGTGTCTGAATACAAATGATAGCAAAGAAAAACTGAATAAATGGTGTCTTGACAGTGGTTGCACGTCGCATATGACACACGAATTATAAAGATTCCGAAATCTTAATAAGGATGATAGCAAATCCTTAAAGTTAGCATCAGATAACTGTACAGCACAAATTGAAGGCCGTGGTTCAGCAAAACTTAACATCAAGGAAAGACCTGATCTGCAACTGACCGAAGCTTTATATGTACCATCATTAACTACAAACTTAATGTCAGTAGGAAAAATTACAGACAAAGGAGCAACAGTTTTATTTAAACGGAAAAACGCAACTGTAAAGTATAATGGTCAAATACTATTAAGAGCAAAAAGAAATGAAGACGGTTTATATTATGTTATAGAAAATATACAAGAAAAAGCTAGATTCTGCGAAGTAAATAAAATGCAGCAATGGCATAAAAAACTAGTTCATCTCAATGAGGGGCAAATGCGAATAGCTCTAGATAAAAAGAACATGGAAGGATTGGAATTCAATAAAAATGACACAGTTAAAGACTGTGAAGTGTGTGCTAAAGGCAAAGCAACAAAACTACCATTTAATACACCCAAAAATGAAGAAAGAACAAATGAAAAATTACAAATAGTGCATACAGATGTATGTGGTCCCATGAGACAATTATCCAAAGCGGGTTCTAAGTACTTCATCACATTTACTGATGATTATTCAAGATATACACGAGTATATACAATGAAAACTAAGGATGAAGCCCTATCAAAATTTAAAGAATTTAAAAACGAGGCAGAAAGGTTTACGAAACAAAAGATACTTTGTTTACAAAGTGACAACGGGACGGAATACATAAACTATGAATTTGACAAATACCTAAAAGACAATGGCATCAAAAGAAGGCTATCTGCACCATATACACCTGAACAAAATGCGTTGGCAGAGAGAAAAAATAGAACATTACTAGATAAAGCTAGATGTGTGTTAATTAACGCTAATATGGAAGAAGTTTTTTGGGCCGAAGCCATTAATACAGCTAACTGCTTGGCAAACCGTAGTCCTTGCAGCAGTATTAATAATGTGACTCCATTTGAAAAATGGGTGAATAGAGTTCCATCTGTAAGGCATTTCCACATATTTGGGACTAAGGCGTTCGTTCTAAAAAAGGGAAAGCGAAACGGAAAATTTGAAGCCAGATCGACTGCTGGTATATTTGTAGGGTATTCGGAAAATCACAAAGCGTACCGTATCTTTAATCCAAAATCAGAAAAGGTGATAATAAGTAGAGATGTCAAAGTACTGGATAAAATGTTCTACGAAAATGAGACAAAAGAAGAACGAAAAGTAGATGTAGTTGATAAAAATGAAATAGAAGTTGTACTTTTTCCAGAAGAAGAAAATGAAGTCTCAAATGGACATGAAATTAATGAATCAGACAAAGAACTGGACATTAATGATATATTTGTTGATGCAACTACAGAAACAGATGAAATAATGAAGACAGGCAAGAAATGTGTACAGATAATGAAATTGAAGCGACTACTTCAAGTAATGAAAAGCGACAGAGAAAACCACCGGTTTGGCAGAAGGATTATATATATATATCTTTATTTCAGACATACATCCATACATTTTTAACAAATGAAACGTTAGTAAGGTTGTTAGTAGAACACATAAAAATACAAATAACAAGTTGTTAGTAATTTGTTAGTACAGAAACAAAATCAGTAGGTAGTACGAGTATTTTACTATAATCTATTTCCTATTTCTGAGCAAGTGAACACTCGCCCAGTAAACAGTAAACGGACCATTTATTTTGCACGCTAACGTTCTGAGGACAGTGTTGGTGCTACCACGGACCCTGCTCATCATCGATGCGGTTCTTTTCCTGATAATGGAGAAGAAATCATCGACGGAAGCTGCCGCAAACATTTCTGAGGCACTGCAGTACCTGGGTTTCCTCAACACTGCCCTCAGAGCGTCATTGTACTGAACACGCAGGGCATTAAAAGCCCGCCGCGTATAGTTGATCCACAGACTGCACGTGTAGAATGACTGACAGAAGGCTCTGAAAAGTAACAGTTTTACATCTGTAGTACATCGTGCGAATCTGCGGGCCAACATGTTGCAGCGGACCGCCAACGCCCTCCTTTCCCTCTCTAAGTCTGCATCATCCTGTAGCATAGTAGTGTGTGCATTATGAAATGAATGCTGAACATTCATTCCTCTGTGATATAGATGGGAATAGTGATGAATGGGAAGACGCAATACTTAGCGAAATTGAATCTCATCTAAAAAATAATACTTGGAAAGTTGTACACTAGAATGAAAGTAAAAACTTGATAGATAATAAAATGATTCTAAAATATAAATACTATGCACTTGGAGAAATAGACAGACGAAAGGCGCGACTAGTAGCTCGTGGGTTCAACCAGAGAGAAGGAATTGACTATACGGAAACATTTGCACCAGTAGCAAAAATAAGTACAATAAGAGTATTGATTACATATGCGATAGAAAATAATATGAAACTAAGTCAGCTGGATGTCTGCACAGCATTTTTACGGTTATATAGACGAAGAAATTTATATGATGAAGCCGAAAAATCTAGATAAATATTTAAAAATGATTATATCACACGGAAAAGACAAAGAGTTGATGAGAAAGGCAAGAGAAATGCTAATAGATATAAATAAATATAAAAATGATGGAATATATCAACTAAATAAAGCTATATACGGATTGAAACAGGCATGAAGGCAATGGTATTTAAAATTGCACAGAAAATTATTGGAAATTGGTTTTAGAAATGCTACAGCGTATCCTTGTTTGTACATATTTGAAAAAGGTGGCGAAAAACTGTTTGCTAACATATATGTCGATGATTTGATTCTGGCATACAAATCAGAAAATTTATTGAAGGAAGTCAAATCCAAACTGGAAAAAGCATTTGAGTTGAGAGATATGGGTTCTCTTCATCATTGCTTGGGTATACGATTCACCCATGTAGGGGGAGAGATAACGCTATCCCAAGAAACCTATATTGATAATTTGATCGAAAGATTTAACATGGGAGAATGTAAACCCGTGTCTACACCAATGGAACCAGCCCTGAAGTTAGAGAAAAATGGAAATGGAGATGAGAACAACTTTCCATATCAAAAACTGATTGGTTCATTAGTGTACTTAGCTGTCGCTACAAGACCAGACATAATGCTTGCAGTAAGTTACTTAAGCCAGTATAATAACTGTTATGACCAAAGTCACTGGCAAGCAGCAAAAAGAGTTTTACGTTACCTAAAAGGAACGAAGAACCTAAGTTTAACATACAAGAAAACAGGAACGTTACCGGTACTTACGGGCATGGCCGATGCAGACTGGGCGGCATGCACTATTGATCGCCGATCATATACAGGTTATATTTTTAAGTATGGTGGTGGTCTAATTAGTTACGAGGCAAAGAAACAGAGAGTGGTGGCATTGTCAACAGCTGAAGCCGAATATATGGCAATGACAGAAGCGACGAAGGAAGCTTTGCTTTTGAAGCACTTTTTAGAAGACATTGGAGTGCCACAACAACAGTTCTAATTTATAATGATAATATGGCTGCTCAAAAATTAGCAAATAATATGATTACAGGAATAAGATCAAAACATATTAGCATAAAGGAACATTTTATAAGAGATTGTGTCCAAAAGAAGTTAGTGACAATTCGCTACAAGGACACAGAAAATATGGAGGTAGATATTTTAACAAAGGCGCTGCCACAACCAAGGTTGTTGAAATTGCTGAAAATGATTGGAATGAGAGTCACTCAGACCTAAAGATTATCTTCGTGAGGGGCAGTGTTATATAATAAGGTTGCATATGCTCAACCTCTAGAATTCGCTACAAGGACACAGAAAATATGGAGGCAGATATTTTAACAAAGGCGCTGCCACAACCAAGGTTGTTGAAATTGCTGAAAATGATTGGAATGAGAGTCACTCAGACCTAAAGATTATCTTCGTGAGGGGCAGTGTTATATAATAAGGTTGCATATGCTCGACCTCTAGAAGATTAAAAAGCTATCGTGTCATGTATGTGTCAATGAAATGTCTACGTAAAACAACTGATATTGTGAATATAAAAATATTAAATAAATGTTTCAGTAAAATAGTCCATATTATATTAGGTCTTTACCTATGAAATTGCCGTTCTGCAGTACTGGCCATTTCAAATCAAAATATTTTTTGTTTGGCTAAGAATTCTAATTTCAAATTAATTTTATTTTAAAAACATGGATTTTTTTTTCCAAAAGTAGTCATTTGTTTATTGATTAGTGTTACATTTTCATCGCATTTCAATCTTTTTCGTCATCATGGATACGTTAAAAATTCGAGTAATTATGGAATATGAGTACCGTCGTGGCAGCAACGCGGCACAAGCGGCACGCAACATCAACGACGTTTATGGAGCTAACACTACAAACCAACGCACCACTTGTTATTGGTTTGCTCGCTTCCGTTCTGGAAATTTCGACCTGAAAAATTAACCTTGCGGTCGTCCGAAGACTTTGGTCGACAGTGACGAATTAAAGGCGATTGTGGAAGCTGATGATACACAATCTACGGCTGAATTAGCAGCAGCTTTCGACGTTAGCGTCAAAACAATATTGGTCCATTTGCGTCAAATTGGCAAGGTAAAAAAGCTTGACAAATGGGTGCCCCACGAACTCAATGATCGCCAGCGCGAAGTACGCGTCGAGACGTGCCTTGCACTGCTCAACAGACACACAAATGAAGGAATTTTGAACCGCATTGTTACCTGCGATGAAAAATGGATTCTGTTTGATAACCGCAAGCGCTCAGCAAGTTGGTTGGATCCTGGTTCAGCACCTAAACAATGCCCTAAACGAAAACTTACCCCTAGAAAAGTGATGGTCACTATTTGGTGGTCTAGCGCCGGTGTGATTCATCACAGCTTCTTACCAAACGGGGTGAGCATTACTTCAGATGTGTACTGTGAAGAACTGAACACAATGATGGAGAAGCTGGCACATCTCCAACCAGCATTGGTCAATCGCTCGTCTCCGCTGCTCCTGCACGACAACGCGCGACCTCATACTGCACAGCAGACGGTCTCCAAGTTGCAAGAACTGGGGTTGGAAGCTCTCCGTCATCCGCCCTACTCACCAGACCTTGCGCCTACAGACTACTACTTTTTCCAGAATTTGGATAACTTCTTGGCGGGAAAAAAATTCAATACCCGAGAGGCAGTACAAAATGCCTTTGAAGAATTTGTTGGCAGGGCATCAATAAACTGCCACTGCGTTGGCAAAGATGCATTGATTGCATGGGTGATTACTTCGATTAATACAAATAAAAAATGCATGAAAAAAATTCGTTTAAATTTTTTCATACAAAACGGCAATGTCATAGGTAAAGACCTATTATAATATTTTTTATATACGAAATCAGTCGGCCAAAAAGAAAATCTCTCCTTCAGTCCCGTATTTTTTTTTTCTTCAACCAACGCCCACTTCTCAGTCATCGAATCGGCCATAAATATCAGTAGGTTCATTGAGGAACCTCTTCGATGAATTCTGAGAGCGTGTCAATTATTTTTATAAATCTAATTTAGGACACAGTTATTCAGTAAACAATTAAAATTATCTATAAAATACAATATTTGGGCTAACATATTGCTAAAAATAATTTAAATTATATAAATCAAAAGTAACCTTCATAGGCTAAGCTAGTAATAAACTATGAGAGAAAATTTGGAAGAAAAAGTAATGATAGTTTGACAGCCTGACATAGGTGTCATAACAAAGAAAATTAAAGAAAAATCAGTTTAGACCGATTTGCAAAATATTAATGCAAAATCATAGAAGTATGATATATACATGTATTAATGAATGTAAAGTGTAAGTATGATGTAAAATGTCTGTAGTACGTAGATACTATATCGGTCAGAAAGATGAAGCCTGTTGCCCATTCCAAAGCGTAGTAGGTCCCAAGGAGAAGAACGGGCAAGAAACTCCACGGACACTCTTTTAATTAAATAAAAATATTTTTACAAAATATTGGTTACATCGTTCATGTTGAAAACAATATTTTCGAATGCTAATCAATTAGTTTATGCGTCCTTGTGGAGCAGGACAAGCATTTAGCCAAGCATTTTTGTCAGCGATGTAATCTCCCAACTTATAATATGCCCGGCTGCATAGTGTGCGTTTTATACAAGATTTAAATTTCGTTTCATTCAGCTGAAGTATGTGGGGAGGTATTTTATTATAACATTTTAAACAGTACCCCAAAAAGGATGAGTCTACTTTAGCCAGTCTGAAACCTGATTGAACTAATTGGTCCCTATTTCTAGGCCTATAACCTTTCACCTCTATTACCGAAAAGATTTAGATTTTTCCTTACGTACATGATGTTTTCGTAGATATATTGATAAGGTACCGTCATTATGTTAATATCTTTAAACATTTCCCTTAGAGAATCGCGCCTGCGGAGGTCAAATATTGCTCTGATGGCTCCTTTCTGCAGAATAAAAATAGATTCTAGTTATATCTTTCTATATGATCCCTTAGAGCTCTGCAAAAATCAAGCTTCATAAGTCAACGCAGTAAAAAAATACGGCCATTTATGCGACATATTTTGATACTCGCAAGTAAGTCAAAACCTATAGGGCTTACCGTTGACCACAAATCATAAAATTCGGCAATAAGCAAGGTCTTACAGCACAACAAGTAAAGGAAAAAGTCCGAATATGATTAATTAGTAATTTTAACACAAATAAAGAAAACCAGTTGGCATTACAATCTTAAATTTGCAGTTGGAGAATTAGAACTAGAATAGTACATTTTGATACAAGTGGAGATTTTTTGTTATTGCATTCGAGGCGGAATTAACACCCGAGCCGTAGGCGAAGTTGTTAAACTTGTATTGAAAAACGTCGTTTGATACACATGGACATTTCCACGTGTATCAAACGACGTTTTTCAATACACTTTTGAAGAAATAAAATAAAATAGGGTACACCAACCATAGCAGCGACTGTCTACCAAACAAGTCTAGACCTTGATGTGTGGTTCCTTCGCTACTTGCGTCAAACGACACGAACTGGGTATTTGTGTCATTCTACAGGAAGTACACTAACTTTATCAGCGCAGCGACAGCTATGACTAATTTAAAATACTATCTTTGCATTACATCTCGTTGATTGTTGCCACATATCGGGGCAGTAATTAGGTATTCATTAACCGATATTGTTTTAAGCTATTGGTTCTTATATTAGTTATTTTTGAGTTCATTTTCCTTAATCACTCTTTGTTTTGTTTTTGTCTTTGCTATAATATTAGAAAACCTGTACAAATTTTTTTTCCACTGATTTTGTGTCGTAATCGTGCTTTGTGGGCGGGCGAAACATTATCTTGCCGGATATAGAATAGTATTTAATCAGCGCACTCTTTAATTCGTGAACAGTATAACGGCAATATGATCGTCCTGGCACTCTTGATCGTTGGTGCGGTTGCGCTGTATTTGTATGGAACAAAAAACCATAACTATTGGAAAGACAGAGGAGTCAAACATGACAAACCCATACCAATTTTCGGGACGGACGCGAAACGGTATCTTCTGCAAAGAAGTATCGCTCAGATGTCAGCTGAGACGTACTGGAAGTACCCCGGCGAGCGCTTCGTGGGCTACTACCGCGGCTCTATACCCGAGCTGGTGATCCGCGACCCCGACCTCGTGAAGCGCATCATCACCACGGACTTCGCGTACTTCTACTCGCGCGGCTTGTCACCGGCGCACAAAGTCATCGAGCCACTGCTGCGCAACCTGTTCTTCGCGGACGGAGACCTGTGGCGCCTGCTGCGGCAGCGCATGACACCCGCTTTCACTAGCGGCAAGCTGAAGGCGATGTTCCCGCTCATTGTGGAGCGCGCGGAGAAGCTGCAGGCGCGCGCGCTGGCCGCTGCCTCTGCTGGACACCCAATCTGTGCGCGGGACCTCATGGCACGCTATACCACTGACTTCATTGGCGCCTGCGGTTTCGGCCTCGATGCCGACTCGCTTAACGAAGAGAACTCACCTTTCAGAAAGCTTGGCATGAAAATTTTCAACATTACCTTCAAACGCACCATCGTAATTTTCTGCAAAACCATATTCCCTGACGTCTTTAAACGCATGAAGTTTCTTGGACAGGATCTCGAGGATGACATTTTGGTGCTCGTTAATCAGATCCAAAAACAAAGAGACTACAAGCCTTCTGGTCGTAATGACTTCATAGATTTTCTAATGGAATGGCAACAGAGAGGAAAGATCGTCGTGGAATCTTTGGAGGAGACGAATCCAGACGGCAGCCCCAAGCCGGTGGAGCTGGAGATGGACGACGTGCTGGTCGCGGCGCAGGCGTTCATCTTCTTTGCGGCCGGTTTCGAGACGTCCTCATCAGCCACCAGCTTCACTCTGCACCAGCTCGCCTACCACCCGGAGGTGCAGGCACGCGCGCAGGCCAACATCGACAGCGTGCTTGCCAAGCACGGCGGCCGCCTCAGCTACGATGCCATCAAGGAGATGACATACCTGGACTGGGTGCTGCAGGAGGGCATGCGCATCTTCCCGTCATCCGGCATACTGCTGCGGCAATGCGTGCGCCCCTACACCATCCCGGGCACGGACTTTACCATCGACCCCGGCGTGAAGATTAACATCCCGCTGGTGGCGCTGCACAACGACCCGCAGTACTTTGACAACCCCAAGGAGTTCCGCCCCGAGCGCTTCGCCCCCGAGGAGGTCGCCAAGAGACACAAGTTCGTGTACCTGCCCTTCGGAGACGGACCCCGCTCTTGTATCGGTGAGTACCACAATTTTATTATTTAAAACTTCATTCATAAATTCATATGTTACCTTCTTAATTTAAATTCAGAATATTTGGTGTAAAGTCTAAACAGAGCCATCTATTTAAAACTGGCGGAAACTATACTGAAAGCTGCTACGTCGCCCGAGCGCTGAAAGTTACCGATTCGTCTCGCAAAGTACAGATGTTGTTAGCTGTAGCTATTAAATAATGGGGAAGGCAACTGTCAAAATGGCGCTGGCATAGCAGTTCCCAACAAAAACTAATAATACAAGGCGTGTGTGGTTTTATTTTATTTTTGCGAAAATGACGCGTTGTTGTATTTCTAAATACTACAAAATTGGAGTCCACCACCAAAAATTAGAAGATTGTGGATTAAAGCTATTTGTAAAGATTTTATAAAAATTAAACCGAGTTCGAAACATTTTGAAGAAAGTGATTATCAGTAAATATTTAATTCCGACACTTTCCATGTCAAATACTTAATTAAAAATATTGAAATAACCGAAAATAACGAAATCTCTTCTCTATCTCTATGTAACACAAACAAAGTCGCTTTTCGTGTCTGTATGTGTTCTTCTCTCTTCTTCTAAACTACGCAACGGATTTTGATGAGGTTTTCAACATCATTTAGAGAAAAGAAAGTTTATATATTTTATATTAAACGTTAACGAAATACTGAAATTTTGCGTTTTATCAAATCGTGAAAAAGACGCTTTTTACAGCATTTACATGGCGTGCGCTAACTAAACCTTAAGAGATACAGAAAATAAATGTTCTACTGGATTGTACATCTTAACAAGACCAACAAAAAAGATTACAATGCAAACAATCAGCCGTCCCATACAATTTCGTCGAATAGGTACTGAAGTTTTTTAGGGGACAGTTTTTTTTTAAATGCTTTCGCAAGCACGATGTTGGTCCCATGGAGAAAATTGTTCGGTTTGATGTTCTGTATCACACCCTGAAATAAGAATAAGAATAATTTATTATTTAAGAAATTACATTCAATGTGTTGTTTCCTGGAACTCACACTAGGATTCCCTGTGTCGTGAGATCCAGGCTGCTTCGTTCCGTTATATTATGTTATGTTATATATTTTGTAGCTATACATGAAATAGGTTTAAGTACGTTACAATAAATTTCTTAATTTCAATTAATTTACTCGTAATTACTATGAAAGGAAAATACAATAAAAACTAATTTACAAAAGAAAACTAATGATAATACACAAAGAAAAACAGTAGATATCCAAATAATGTATGTAATAAAATGTGTGTTGTGTGAGGGGGTGTGTTGGTGTGTATGTGTGATAAGGTGTGTGATATATAAATAGTATGTTTGTGATATAGAATAGTAAATAATTTGACGAGGATGCAAAACGACACGTTGTATTTATGTATATTATAATAAAGGAGACGGAAACCGTGTCATATATTCTCGGGGCAGGGTTGTAAAAAGATGAAATTGTTGTCAATTGATAGCTAATAATATAAAATATATTAGTAAACCATCACTGAACATTTTGCGGATTTTGGCGGTCTGAGAGCCGAGTTAAAAGATATTTGGTAAAAGTGAGGTTACGTAACAATCTATACTTAACAGCTGATTTTTGAAGTGTGAATCTCGATGACCAGGTAACCTGCAGCCTCTAGTCGCTTTGCCACAATTTACACAACGATCCATGGTGCCAATATGCAATCGGTAGGCCGGTCGTAGAATCCAACATAACAAGTCCAAGTCCAACGTTTAAGCGGAGTTCTCCGTACCGTGTCCGGTATGGTAACAAGGGTCGTACAAAAAGCAAGATCTGAAGTCTGTAGAAAGAAAGCAGGGGTCGAGGAAAATATCAATAAAATATAGGAAGCACACTCAAAACGTGCACGCACTAAACGATACGAAACGAGTGAGGCATAGATTTTACACTATATAAAGGTGTGTACAAATATAGAGCGATATTTGAGCGCGGTGGCCGAACGCAGCTAGCCGCGCCCTGATTGAACAAGGGCCGCCCGCGGCGGTGATGAGCGCGTGGCATTCGCAGTCAGCATTCGTCATTGTTCATGTCTGGACGTAATCTTGAAATGGACAATGAACAATATCTTCGCTTATTGGAAATATCTGGATCCTTTAAGGATTTGTGGGATTCTCGCCAAAATAATAACAAAAATAACCAATAACCTCGAAACCTATCCTTCTGCAGCGACGGCTGAGATAAGGAGACGTTATCTCTCCGAAACTGTTACCGCTGCACTGGAGAATGTCTTCAAGGTTTTGGACTAGAAAGGGCAATCAATCAATCAATCAATGGCGGGTACATCAATTACCTTCGGTTTGCCGACGAT
The DNA here is from genome assembly GCA_946251885.1 of Cosmia pyralina. Lineage (NCBI taxonomy): Eukaryota > Metazoa > Arthropoda > Insecta > Lepidoptera > Noctuidae > Cosmia > Cosmia pyralina. The sequence goes on from OX276358.1 coordinate 26,109,569, forward strand.
ATAGAGTGCTTCCGTAAAATGAACATGGATAAAACGAAGGTCATGTCAAATGCCCATGTAACATCCACTCTCATGAAGATCGGAGACTCTACACTTGAAGTTGTGTACAATCAATCAATCAATCAACAGTTTATTTGTGAAACATTTTTTTTTTTTTTTTTTTTAATCTTTATTTATTTAGAGGCTTTTACCTTACAAAGGTACGTCAGCCTCATCATATCCTAATCTAACTAATTATTACCCGTAATTATAATATTATAAGTACAAATATATTATTGCGTTAGCGAAGGAGATAGTGATGCAGCAACCATTTCGTAAATCAGTTTCGCTTCTTCCGAATTAGGTGTAGATAATATTCTAATGAAAGCCCCAACATCATACATATTAACTTTTAACTCCCGCATCACTATCTCCCTCTCTCTCTTGTTCTTTTCACATTCCACCAGTAAATGTTGGACATCTTCGACTTTATTACACACTTGGCAATTAGGGGAATCGACTTTTTTCATTAGGTATCCAAATTTCCTGGATGGAAAGTGACCAGAACGCAATCTATGTGCCATAACAACATACGACCTCTTTGTATGACTTTCAGTGAACCAAGGGATTCGAGGAGGCTCACTTTGCATAGTCTTATACCATATGCCTTTTTCTTTAGACTTCCTGTCAAAATACTCTTTAAAAAGATTGTGGCATATGTTCTTGTAATAGCTAAGTGTTTCTGTGTAGAACGGAGCGATATTCATTTCCAATCCTTCCAAACTAGCTTTTTTTGCAAGCATGTCAGCCTTCTCGTTTCCATGTATACCAATATGAGATGGAATCCATTGCAACCTCAAATTAATGTCACTAAGTTCATAAAATAGTCCAAGAATTACATAAGCTATCGGTACACCTCTGCAACCAGAGGCGCATCGAGCTAAATGCATTAAACCACTTTTGCTATCCGTGCATATAACAATGTTTTGATTCACAGAATGGTTCGCATTGTCACAAAGAATTATGTTCTAGAAAGAAAAGAAAGAAAGAAAGAAAATACGTTTATTTGCGGTAAACATGACGCAAAGGACAACAAAATAAAATAACAATGTAAAAAGTAAGTTTTGGGGAAAATATGCGTCACATCTACGCAAAACGGCTACCGCTCAGCATAATGCCGCGACCCCATGCGAAACGGAGTCCCAGCGCTGGTTTTCAGCGATAGCCGGCGTTGACGCGATGACGTCGACCGGTGCAGCATATAATAAATATTATGCAATTAAAAAATAAATAAAATATAAAGTTAATTCTATAGGTATAGATAAAAAATACAGAAAATGACAATATTCCCGCATTCCGCTCCGCGACAGCACCGACTCTCACGCCGCAGAATGCGTTATCTGTGCGCGCAGCTGTCAGCGGCCGGAAACATTAGACATTACATAATATTTTAAACATGGCGTAGCAATTATGCAATTAACATTTTGATTGTGATGAAATTGTGTAACAGAGAACAGAGTATGTATTGGGTGATTAAGTAGGCATTTCCTACGAAAAATGAATTTGTGTTCTCTAACGTTTTTGAGATTGCTACGAGTTCCATCGTCATTACAGATACGTTTGTATCACTAGATTTAAACAAGGCCGAAGTTCCATCACTTAAACTATAATAAGCAGCACCGCATCCAGTTTTGCTCTTAGACCCATCAGTAAAGTACATTTTCCACCCCGGGTACTTTTCATTAAGTTCTTTGATAACATCGAATTTAAGTGATGTAACCTCATGGCTGCGTTTTGCTACTTTGACACAGTCTAAATTACAACAAATTTTATCCCGTACGTTTATACCTGTCACCCATTTCTCTAGTGAGTACATGTCTAAAATACTTGAACAATGTATATTACGCAGTTTACACTCATTGTATACGGTCACAAGTAATGGTTTTTTCTTATTGTTCCAATATCTTGCTACTGAGAGGTCATTCAAGTCGTCTATTAATTTGATAGTTACATTATTCGAACATGACATACTTTTTATACAGAACTTGTAAGCTAAGTATAATCTCCTAACGTACAAAGGAGGAATGCACATTTCAGCTTCCATTACGTGTATTGGAGAGCTTTTTATAGAACCACCTATACTCCTCAAATATTGGTTCTGAATTTTGTCCAGTTTACTTAAATGACTCTTTGCACTATTATCATAGAGAAAACAACCGAAGTCGATCCTACTGCGTACCAAAGAAATATACAAAGATCTCAAATGTTTCGGATGGATTCCCCAAGTCGGCCCCGCCAAAACTTTAAATAAACCTAAAAACTTTGCCGTCTTTTCCTGTATTTCATTAATATGCCTCTTCCATAGAAGTGACCTATCTAACCAGATACCTAAGTGTTTCACACAATCTACTGAGGCAATTGGTATGTTGTTAATTGTAAGTTGCAATTGTCGTCTTCTTCTACCTCTACTAAAAAGACACATCTTTGATTTATCTGGTGACATGTCTAGACCCATATCATCCAGCATAACAACCATAGAATTAAGAGCAACTTGCATTTCCGATTCCGCGTGGTTTAAATCTTTATGGCTGATGTAAAATACGAAATCATCCGCGTACTGCGAAACAATTACAGCCTCAATCTGTTGGCAAACTATTGATGTAATAATATTAAAAAGCATCGGTGATAATGGGTCACCCTGCGCCAATCGCCTGCTTGCTCGTCTAACATCAACAGTTCGTCCACCACTACCACTTCTTATCATCAAGTATCGCTCTAATAGAAATGAATTTAAATAACTACAAACCTTTGACCCAACTCCCAAATCATCCAATGTCTGAACAACCTTTTCCACTAAGACATTGTTATAAGCATTTGTAATGTCCAGAAAGCAAGCCAATGTAGGGTAATTTCTAGTGAAACCCAATTGAACATAAGTAGATAGTCTTGAAATGCAATCCAAACATGATTGAGCTCTCCTAAAACCAACCGTGTTAGGTGACAAAATTGAATGTTTCTCAATATACCATTCTATTCTTTTTCCGATCATATTATGGAATATCTTACAGACACAGGATATAAGAGATATTGGCCTAAGTTTAGACTCCGTATTCGTGTCGTGCCCAGCTTTAGGAATAGCAATAACTGTTATCTCACGCCATTGTTTTGGAATAACTCCAGTTCTGTATATGTCATTGTATACGCGGAGAAGAAACTCCTTGGCCTCACACGGAAGATTATAAATCATAGAATACGTTATTCCATCATTACCCGGAGCAGTGTCCTTCTTTTTTAAACTATTCTCTAATTCTTCTATTGTAAATGCTGATTCTATCAAAACGTTTTGTGATTTGAATATTGGTGGTAAATTTATCACGGAGTCCGGTGTAAGTGAATATAACAAACCTTTAAGTTTTTCTTCCGATACACTAAATTTAGCTTGACGATAACCTTTAAGCCATCTCATCTTTCGCCACATATCAGACACTGAAGAAGTTTCATCTATGTTACTACAAAAATTTTTCCAGCCGCTATCTATGGCTTTTACTATTAAATTATGTGCATGTGCCCCTTTCTCTTCTAATCTTGTAAGATTGTCAGGAGTAGGATTTCTTCTGAATTTGGCTAAAGCTAACCTACGTTCAGCCACTGCTCTAGATAACGATGGATCCCAATACTCTTTTGGCTTAAAATTCCTTAAGGGACTAGTACACATTTTAATCATAGGTATGTGCTTATTCGCTGCCATATCAACATGTTCCAAGAAATAGTCGTATAATGCCTGAATATCATGGCTGACGTCAACTACCCCAGAAAAAGACTCCGTAAGCTCATGACGATACGCCTCCCACTTGGCTTTTTTGAAATTTCGTCTTTTATTATGCTCGATGTGTTCCTGAAAATTCATCGAAATCTTCATTACGAGGTGATCGCTACCTAAATTTTCGTTCATGACAGCCCAATGAAATTTAATAGCGATGTCAGATGATGCTAATGTGATGTCCGGTGATGATCTTTGTATATTTCCATTAACTAACTTGACCCGGGTTGCCTCTCCATTATTTAATGTCACAAAGCCGTGTTCCAAAGATGAGTCCAATATTTGAGTTCCACGCTGATCCGTTTTATAAGACCAGTTCGTATGGTGACCGTTAAAGTCACCTGCAACTAATGATTTTTTAGGCACCAACGAGAAAATATTGTCCCAATCTGATGCTGTTGTACGCACTGAAGATGGACAATAAATAGATACAACATATTCCAAACTCTTACAATTAAGTATTTTCATACATATAACCTCTATACCTACATTACTTAAGCTAATTGGGCATATTTGCGCCTGAATAGATTTATGGATAATTATCGCGACACCACCGTAAGAATCGTCTCTGTCTTTTCTATATATATTATAACCTCTCATATTCAAACGAACGTCTGGATTAAGCCAAGTTTCACTTACAATAACAATGTGTATTTTTTCTTGTCCAAGTAACGCGTCTAAGCTAGGTGATTTTGGCTTTAAACTTTGACTATTCCATTGTAGTATATTAATCAAAGCGTCTTTGCGGTAATTATCCATTTAAAAATTTTAACAGCCATTGAAATAAACTTCCTCCAATTAATAAATCCTTAACAAATACCTTACATTCCTCGTATATCACTTTCAACACTGACATTATTATTTCTTCAAATCCTTTCTCTGAACAAATTATTTCTTTAATTTTTAAATATAATTGTACAAATCTGAATTTTCTTTTCTTCCTCTTTTCAGCTTCTTCTTTTTCCGATTGTCTATTTTCCTGACTACTTCCAATTACCTCATCCTCCATAGAAAAAGTTTCCCACTCTGTTTCCACAAATGTAGTTTGATTTTCTCGCCCATCTTTATATTTATTTTGCTTCTTAGACCTGTCCACTTTTTGATTTTGTATTTGTCTGTTGCCTAAGATTTCTGTTTGATTCGCTGTACTTTCATTAGTTAAGACTTCTTGAGTAGTAACTGTCGATTGCACAGTACTACTGTAAGTTTTCATCAAAGTAATTTGACTCTCCTCCGTTCTTTCATCAGAATCCTCAATTGCTGCAACCATACTGCCTTTATTGTTGTTCTTTAGATATATTTCTAAGGCTTTTCTATAGGAAATGTTCTCTATACTCATTAGAGTTCGAATCTCTTTTTCTTTTAGGAAGGCAGGGCACGTTTTATCAAGTGCCATGTGAGGTCCTTTGCAATTAGAACATACAATTATGTCTGTTTCACAATTCTCATGCTCTTTGCTGCATTTAGGACACAGCATCTTTTTTGTTGGGCAGAATTTCTTTATATGGCCGAATTTCCAACAGTTGGAGCATTGAGAGACAGGAAATACATATCGTTCTACTCTAAAACGGCATCCATAGGCAAGAATAAATTCTGGAGTTGTAGGGCTCTCAAAACACACACGCACAGTCTCACTGTCCACCCACTCCCTGTCCTGACTGAAACGCCTTAGTCTTCTAACTGATAGTATTTTGCATGTGGTCTCTAATGACTCTAATATCTCTGACTCACTCAGTTCCAAGTCTACACCCTTAATTATTCCGTAAGATAAGTGGAGTTGGTTAAAAAATTGAATTCTTACTCCTAAATCAATGAACTTCTAACATTTGATTAACTTTTCTCCATCTTCTTTCGTCGCAATATGTATGAAAACCTTGTAGGGACTCTTATAGTTGATTCTCAATATGTTTTGAATATTCTCACTTTTCAATAATTTTGCTAATGCCATTTGTTTGGGCAAGACTTTTAAGGACGTTAAGCTCATCTTATATGTGTATACATATATTCTTCTCTCATCCGTTTCCCCGATTCGCCTTCAACTCCAGACTCACTCCTTAAAAGGCGCTTAGGTCGCCTTCTGGTCACAGTTATAAAACCCTCTTCGCTGCAGCTCTCATCGCCGTTTTCCCTGTCCCTTTTCTCCGCAATTCTTCCACTATTCATCTCACAATCCTTCTGGTTACTACTATTACTCGTTTCACCCGCAAAGGAAAACGAAGTAATCATCGAATTGCTGTCTTCCGCGTTATTTCCGTCACTTTTTCCTTCCATTCTCAACTTATGTGGGTACTCCGAAAAAAAAAAAAAAATCACTTAAGCGATACGGAGTAAACAAACTACGTGCGCTCGCGTCGGCGCCGGCGTTACGCGCGTTGAGTAAACATAGGTATTTACATGCATAGGTGTTTACATAAATAGGAGGTGCGCTATGTTTTGTCATAATTAAGACATACAAATTTATAAGTGACACATTAGGTGTCATTAGAAACTGTATCTTAGAAAAAATAATATTTCAAATTAATTAAATACATGAAAAGAAAATACAATAAAATCAATAAATAGTCATTAGTCATATTATCAAAATGTAAAAGTAATTATTATAATAATTGGTCATTAAAAAATTCGTCTACAGTATAATAACATTTGTCAATTAATAATTTAGTAAGAGCTTTTTTAAACTTATACAATGTCATGTTTTTTTTGTCATCAGGAATTTTATTAAACACTTTAGGTGCCATACCAAAAAAACATTTTCGCATCAATGCAGTCTTACATTTTTGATGACATAGTTTATTTACGTATTGGGCGCGCAATGTAGTTTTTCTAGTGGAAGATATCTTTTCAAATAAATGTGTGTTTATTTTCACAAACAACGCAGTTTCCAAAATGTATAATGCTGGAAGGGTAAGTATTTTTAAAGACTTAAAATAGGGTCTACAGCTATCCGTTGTTTTTACATTACACATTGCTCTGACACATCTTTTTTGCATCCTAAATATAAGCTCACGGTCAGTCGACTGCCCCCAAAAAATTACGCCATATCGCAACACAGAAGCTACCAGCCCATGGTATGCTACCAGTAACGTATCTTTTTTTTTTTTACCTTTTTCGATAACTGAAAGAGTGCATAAGCAGATTTACTCAAGCGTTTACATAGTTCTTCTATCATGGGTTTCCAAGTAAGCTTACTGTCGATGGTAATACCTAAAAACTTAGCATTATTAACTTCTTCTATTTTTTGGTTATTATAAGTTACATCAATATTTGGATGTGGTTGCCGTTGACGGAAGTGCATAACCTTAGTTTTATTTAGATTAATTATGAGATTATTATTATTCATCCAATGGATGATATTGAGAAGTGATTTGTTAATATCAGTTTAATAACTTGTCACATTATTACATTTTATAACAGCTGTGCTATCATCGGCAAATAATATTATTTTGTGTCGTATTATTTTTGGCAGATCATTTATATATACAGTATGGGGACCGCTTATATGCAATAATTTCTAGGACACATTTGGTATCGCCTTTTCTGACGATATACAAAAAATGAACGAAATCGGTCCAGTAATTACGTCAAAAAGTAGAGTTTTTATTTTGATCAAATTTAAACACTCTGTAGAATTGGATCACTAGGTCAATGATTCAATGAACCCTTTAAAATGCGACGTTGCCACTCAGTGCAATCTATCACGACGCTGTTACGTACCTATTCTACTTATTTGCCGAAATGTAAAATCAGTACACCTGCACGACAGGCTGGAATTTAATGTAAAAAAATAATAATTCAACGTTTGAGTGCGTGCGCAAAACTAAGCGTGTACGGGAGACGCAGCCGCGGACCGCGCCGCCCGACGACACCCACATTCGATTAATACTGTAACGGTACGGACCACTACCTCTCACAGACACAAGACCAGTACAGACTGACTATGAAATTTAATGTTAATGTGGTTTTTTTTTCTGTATACTAGTACTTGGAATTTCCTATTGAACAACTTCCTTGGCCTGCCATGGTCGAAACTTTGTTTTGTTTACACAAACATAATCCATCACTGGGACGCGCCAACATTTCCTGCGGGTGTACATCGGCAGCGGTGTCTTTTGGCGGCTTCTTTACACAGAGCGGCACGAGCCACGCGGCTTTCTTCAAAGGCGATTCAGCGAAATAATATTGCGGGGGGCGCGCGGGTGCGGGGTGCGCTCGCGCCACGTAGGGAAGCACACCTGTTATCGACTATTAGCTTCTGTTAAAAGGAATAAAGATACTATAATCAAAAAAGCTGTTTAGCTTTAAATACTTAGGTGGTGCTATGGTGTTTTAAGAATTATTGTCATAATTCTAAAAACCACTTTGCCCTGAGTATTTAAAGCTAAACAGCTTTTTTGTTTATGTGTGTTCTTATTAAATATTATTAAGTAGATTTAGAGATAAAATGCATAAAGTAAACAACAACAATTTATGAATTGTTTTCGCATGTTAGTTACCGACCGGCTTCCGGTTGATCGACAGACCCGATTGATACTCAGCATTACTCAGGAAGTCATTAACTTAACGGTAGTTTCGTAAACTGTTCAATCGTATTTTTAATGTCCAATTAATATTTTTAATTGTTAAAAATAAATATTCAAATTACACAAAGATACTTTTATTCTAATGCCTTGTTTCGGTAGAAAGTAATTATGTGTAAAAAGTTATCGATAAGCGTTAATTACGATAATTGCACCATGTGCCCTACATTATAATATTTTTTCGCCATCTTGGAAGTTGCGTTCCGCTTTGTCAGTTCACCGCTAGTCTTCCGGGATAGTGTGTGTGTGCGCAGAGATTTCGTCTACTTGCGCGCATTGCTTCAAAACGTGAATAGCAAATACCAGTAAATTTAGTGCTTAGTTAGTTTAATTTTTTATCAGTGGAATGGACACTTATTAGTTTATTAGTTATTTGACTTTGTGTGTGTGTAAATTGTGTTTTTAAGTTTTTTGTATACATTTTTTAAGGTGAAATTGACACTTGACTTTTGTGTTCGCGTGTGTCTTTTTAACAAAATGCCAAGACAACAGCATTTTTACAGTGCTGCAGAGTATACAGACATGGTGTTATTGTATGGCGAATGCGGCCAAAATTCAGCCTTAACTCTACGTACTTATCGTGATAGGTACGGCGCAACTCGCTCATCAATACCGCTTTTCCATTAATGTGTGGGCAGGTATTCACGGAGACCAAATAATCGGCCCCGTTTTTATCAACGGAAACCTCAATGCACAGAAGTTTCTGGATCTTCTTAACGGCCCAATAACCGACTATCTAGAGGAATTGTCTGTGGTAGCTTACAAGCGGGTTTGGTTCCAGTTAGACGGAGCTCCTCCACATTCCGTACTCCTCGCGAGAGAGCGGCTTAACACCATGTTCGGCGAGCAATGGATTGGTCGCTATGGCCCCCGCAGGTGGCCAGCTCGGTCACCCGACCTTACGCCTCTCGACTTCTTTTTATGGGGCTTTATTAAAAATGAAGTTTATTCGCGTGTCTCCGAAACCGAAGATGAACTGCGCAATCGTATTGTCGCCGCCTTTGACAAATTAAAAACCATGGCTCTGGATCCTGAACGAAATTTGCTGAGCAGGCTTCGGGATAACATTGTGCGGCGATGTAACTTGTGCATTCAAAAACGTGGTGGACACTTTGAAAATGAGAAAATTTAAGTTTATTCTTTTTGGAACTAATGTGTAATATTGAAGTATTTAGTTCAGTTCAGTTATCGCGAAATAAACACGTGGCGGTACAAATGAACTTAGTGGATTTTATTTTCGTCGCACATTGTCAAACGAATCAAAGTGCCGGCGCCGACAAAAAAGCCGCCATGCCGCCCGCGTGCACCGTTGCCACTCTTCGCTCCTGGGGTCAAGGTACGTTGTCTAAACAGAGTGTTTACTTTAAGTGAATTTATTTTGATATTTATTTTGTTTGAAAATTTAACTTTTTTAATTTTCGGTTTTTTATTTATTATTTAATTTTTCTATACTTCTATGGAGTAATATTCCTTGAGCTTTCAATTATTGCCAAGATGCCAATTCCATACTGTATATCAGAAATAATAACGGTCCTAGCACGCTACCTTGGGGCACGGCCATATCTTACGTGTCTTGGTTTTGATCTGTATATGATCTGTGTTTTAGTCTTATGACATATTCTAGATATTTCCGTGTATTGATATCTGTCACTAAGGTATGATTCAATAAGTTTCAGAACATTGCCCCTTATGCCATATCCATATAATTTTTTTAGTAATATCTTGTGATCCACATAGTCAAATGCCTTAGTCATATCACTAAAGATTGCACATACTGGATTAGTTTTATCGACTGATGTCATAATATTGGATAATAAATCGTACAGTGCCATATTAATATTATGCTTTTTACGAAATCCTTTTTGTTCATTGCAGAATAGGTTGAATTTTTCAAAGTACATATTATAAATTGAATTATAAATTACTTTTTCAAATATTTTTGAAAGCACTGGGAGTTTTGCTATCGGCCTATAGTTTTTGACATCTGTTTTGTCGTTTCTTTTAAATAGAGGCTACAATTATGTTAAACTAACCAAAAGTACTACAGTAAGTACAACTGTCAATTTTGAGAAAGAGGTCAATCCTCGAATCCGACTCGGCTGGGTAGCTTTCGGAAAGCTACGTAATATCTTCTTGTCTCACATACCAATGATGACCTCTGGTACTGAGACGTGCTCGCTCACAACACAATGGGCCTCATTCATAATCAACCTATAATGTTCCCTTTGCTGGGATACAGGTCTCCTCTTGGTGAGAGGGAGTGGGCCGTGATCCACTACGAGGGCCCAGTGCGGGTTGGTAGATGTCACAACCCTTCGAATTTTTGGTTCGAGGCGGTCTCCTTACGATGTTTTCCTTCACCGTTCTGAGAGCAGTGGTGACTAAATTATAAACACAAAGAAAAGTGCCTGCCTGGGTTCGAACCCATGACCTACAACTCGTAAGTCGGGATCATTACCATTGGGCCACCATTGCTCTCATGGGCTCATAAGAAGGCCTCCCATATGGTGGACCTTGACCTTGTGAAGACCGCAAGAAGCCACTGGATGCGAGAAGTACAGAACCGATTGAACTGGCGGTGCTTGGGGAACAAATGTGTCTTTGGGCTGAAACTATGTTGATGATGAACAAAAATAAAAGAGAAGGTCTCTGGGACGAGATAGTCAACGCGCGGCAGGTCCCGGTTTTGCCACACAGCATTGCTACGTACATTTGTCCATACGTCTAGACATAATGCGGGAGAAATTGTGTCCTGCGAATGCCGCGTGTTGCCGTCGCGCACCTTCCGCGCTCTGTTTGGACACACTTTTAGCTAATAGAGTGAAAGTCGAGAGCTGTCACTGTCAGGGTCATGCCATTTCAGCACAGATCATGGTTATTAAAACAATATTATTATACCATGGCACAGACTAAAAAAACTTTTTTACAAAAAAATACAACCGACTTCCAAAAACAACACTACAAAGTGAAAAATAACTTTAATTTCGGAAGTCGGTGTCTAGTTAAATGTATTTTCGTTTTTTGCCACCGACTTCCGAAATTAAAGTTATTTTTCACTTTGTAGTGTTGTTTTTGGAAGTCGGTTGTATTTTTTTGTAAAAAAGTTTTTATTTTTCACTTTTTAGTTGTGGTACCTACCCCACACAAATTCTAATACCACTACCTGCAAAACAAACTAGAACATCATCCATAAATCCAATCCAAGTGGGGAAAACATACGTATTATTGAAGCTAACTCAAAAATTACCAAAGCAAAGTTAATCAATTTTATATGGGACCAACTGTGATGTATATATACCCTCTCGAATAAAACAAAAAAAAAATCAAATCGGTCTAGGCATCTTCGAGTAATCGGGGAACATAAAAAGGTTCCGACGAATTGAGAACCTCCTCCTTTTTGAAGTCGGTTAAAAAATATACAATAATCGACTGTTAAACAGGAATATTTTGTGTACAAGCCGTGTATATTTAAGTAGCTAGGCGCCCCGTCGCGCGCTGACAAAAAATCTCAAGGACAATCATAATGACGTCGCGTGGGGAGCGGGACGCGTCAGTGGTTACTTATTTAGATATTTTATTTTTACTGTTAATACGTTATTTCTAATAGATTTAATTATTGTACTTAATTGAATTATTCATCTGGTAAAAACATTTTTTTAAATAGTTTGAATTCCACGTTAATCGATTATAATTTAATAGATATTCCATTTTATCATAACCTAAACTTAATTTTTGGATTTCTCATTTTCCAGATGGTAAATTAGGTTGATTTTTCTCATTTGGAAATAGAAATACGTTCCTCGTTATTTAAAATAAAATGCAAATGAAAGTGTCTTGTAGTGTTAAATAGTTAATGAACAACATGTTCGTTTATTCAGGTGGGCGCCTGGGTCAGATGCAGTCGCTGGCAGGGCTGGCGGCCGTGCTGGCCAAGTTCAGCGTGGCGCCAGCGCCAGAGACCAAGCGCGAGCTGGTGTCGGACCCCACGTCCAGCATTGTGCAGAACATCGTGGGCGGAATCCCGCTCGTCTTCACCGCGCGGGACGCCCCCGCCGCCCCCGCACACCCCGTCACCAGCCGCTCGCTGTAGCCACGCGGGCAGCCTGGGAAGATCTCGACTTGATAAAGAAGTTGAGGAAGAATGTGTAAGACTATACTCGTGGTTACTTTCCGTGAATGTAAAAATAATGTTCGATTGGACCACAGATTTTGGTGGCGGCCTTGGCGTCGTCGTGGTCGAATCGTGACGAGCTTTCTCGGAAATACTGTAGTCAAGTGCAAATTATCTTTTAAAAATATTATTATTATTTATATTAATTGTGTTAAGATACGGAGTGATGACTGTCTCGCGTAGCTGTGATCTGAGGAGTGTTTGTTAAACTGAATGTTTTGTTTGTGTAGTTTTACTAAGTTAATTTTTCTCAATGTTAATCTCTGTTGATAAAAGTGAAGAATGTCTATCAACGTAGTGTAGGGAGTCAAAGTAGTGTACAGAGTCATTGATAACTTTAATGCAATTAATTTTAGTTAATAGACCTACTTCTAAACTGTGCTAAAATGAAACATATAAATAATATCAATTGTTTTCTTTACAATCTGAACTTCATACAATTTAGATATTAATTAAAGAGTTTAATATAAACACATTAAGGCGAAATGCTATCGTGGTCACGTAGGTTTCGAGGGGAGCAGCAGGTGAGGACGGGCAAGAGGCGCGCGGGCCCCCCGCGCTCTGCCGCCTCGGCCGGCTAACTATAGTCCAACCGCTGCACTGTGAGCGCGACCCTTATGAACCAAAATACTTCTGCAGAGGTTCGCGCTAACTACGGTGCGGTCGGACGTTAGATATTTGTAGAAATATACTTATTTATTTTTTCAAAGTATGTACTGCGTAGATAATCATCATCATCATCTGCTTAGCCTTTTCCCAACTATGTTGGGGTCGGCTTATGTACTGCGTAAGTACATAATATGGTGCAATAATTATATAAATCGTACCATTTAATAAAACCGTACGATTTAATAAATTAACTAAGTATAATAAATAATATTATATTTACTTTACTTGATTTATTGTTATGGTAATTTTATTCGGACTTTACGCAAAATCAGCCCCTTTTATCACGTTTAAAATAACGTGCTGTGATTGGCCATAGGAAAACGAAGTCAATGGTACAGTTAATTCAGAAAAGGTAAAATTGTCAATGAGCTCCTTTTTAGGGTTCCGTACCTCCAAAAGGAAAAAACGGAACCCTTATAGGATCACTTTGTTGTCCGTCTGTCTATCTGTCTGTCAGTCTGTCAAGACCCTTTTTCTCAGAAACGCGTGGAGGTATCAAGTTGAAATTAATATCACATACGTAAATTTATGGTCTCTTGAAGTTCTAAAAAACTCAAGCTTCTAAGTCAACGCAATAAAAACATACGGCCATTTATGCGACATATTTTGATACTCGCAAGTAAATCAAAGCCTGTAAGGTACTTCCCGTTGTCCTAGAATCATGAAATTTGGCGATCAGCAAGGTCTTACAGCACAAATAAAGGAAAAGGTCCGAAAATTGTTAATATATAATTATATCATATAAAAAAAAAATCAAGTCTGTCAAGACCCTTTTTCTCAGGGGCGCGTGGAGATATCAAGTTGAAATTAATATCGAATACGTACGTCTATGGTACCTTAGAGTTCTAAAAAATCAAACTTCTAAATAAACGCAAAAAAAATACGGCCATTTTGCGACACATTTTGACACTCGCAACTGTCGCAAGTAAATCAAAACCTATAGGGTACTTCCCGTTGACCTAGAATAATGAAATTTTGCAAGAAGCAAGGTCTCACAATACAAATAAAGGGAAAAGTCTGAAAAATGTTAATTTGTAATTCTATCACATAAAAAAAATTAAAGTCTGTCAGTCTGTCAAGACCCTTTTTCTCAAGGACGCGTGGAGATATCAAGTTGAAATTAATATCGAAAATGTAAGTCTTTGATCCCTTAGAGTTCTAAAAAAATCATGTTTTATCACTGTAGTGTATCTATTTAATAGATATGTAAACACTGTCTCACACACACAAGTGTCAGGTAGCTGTCACTAATGTCAACTGTCAGTCATGAGGAATGGCGGGAAGACGAACGTGAGGCGTACCGAAAACTACGACTTGGATGTGCTGGTGAGCCTGTGAATAAACGTGATAAATAGCCCTGATATTATAATAAGCGGATACTACAAGTGGCGACGAGGATAAAGGTCAGAAACTTAAATAATATTACCTAGTAAAAGTTTGTATGTATGTGTATACTTATGAATAATTGGCATAAACATTCCATACTTTGGCACAGACCAACTAGCCTACTGGCTTAAAGTATTTCAAGCAGAAGGAAGGATTCTGTTAGTTTTATTGAAATTGTTACTAAACCTTATGACCTTATGAGGTATTGTTACATTGGAAATGATGGATTGCTTAATAATTCAGTAATTCTAAGATGCATTTCGTTTAGCCTACCATAAAAAGACTGCATTCCATATCAAAACAAATAAAAATAACAAGTACTAAAAACACATTCATGACATTATTAGAAGTGTTATTGAGCAAAGTCAAGTTTAAGGCAGTATGTTCTTTAATTTGCTTGCACAAGAAACTACTCCCTTAGTCACTAAGATAAGGACAAGCTGATGATGATTTATTTAAATTCATATTAAATGCTTTTGAGTTTCATTTTGCTGTTAACGGCAGATCAAGCTTAAGACAAGAATGTTTAAACTATAGCAGTACTTTTGGAATGTGTTAAACCTACTGGTACCTAAGTAGTAGATTACCCACAATAATGTAGTCAATAAAAAAAAGAAAAAAAAAAAATTACTGTACTGTAATGACTTAAAGTAACTTGACTGTGTGAAGGGTTGCTAATCTATTTATTCATTTATGGAATGTCTACTTGATCATCACAGAGTACTTTATACTATACTGAAATTGATTGTTTATTTACCTCAAACGGTACCTAAAGAAAAAAAAAAATTTTACACATTTGCTGAAACCGTGATTGTGATTTGTGTAAAGAGCATATCTAATGACTAATGACCCTAAGTTCCAGAAGTTACATGGTTTAAGAACTTTATTATTCCTCATTAAGAATTAACAATAATTCACTTACTGAGAAACTATGTTTACATAAAATATTAACGAGCGTACAAAAATGACGTTAAAAGAAAATTTATAATAATAGATAGGAAGGTAGAAAAGTACTTAACAATCAGCTAATTACCAACCGAGCAAACACGGATCTAAAGTAAAAGTAAATGTATTACTAGATGTGGCATACATGGCAGCGTAGATACTCACAATTTTTTTTTATTTTTGTTGCTAAAGTTAGTATTTTTATATTATTATAGTTATTGACACATTATAGACGATTTAGTTATGCTTAGTTTAATTTAAAAAAGGTATTTATTGTTAATAATAAAAAAAAATGATAGTCTAGTATGTTCTTCAACTTAGGTACCTACCTACCAATCAAATGGATAGTAAGTAGATACTATAAAAGAATAATAATGAAATGTGTGATAATGTGTGTATAGAATAAAACAGACACCGAGGTGGGTACTGATTGATGTAATTAAAAAAAAGTAAGTGGAGTAAGTTATTATGAAAAAGTAATTAGGTATACATAATATTACACCTTCTTCCTATGGGGGTATGCAGAGCTACAGAACGCCACCTGCTACAAACGTTTGTTACATACTCCTTGTATGCCTCTTTATTTAGGTATGTTACTGGATAAGTAAATTATGGTTGCACATTCACTAAGTTACAATTATCCTGTAATTTTTATGTGACAGCCAATGTTTAATATATGTATTGTATACTCAGTAATAAAGGTGTCCTTTGAATTCTATCTAATTAAACAAAAAAATATATACATACATACAAACATAAAAGGTACATAGCAGCAACATTGATTTAATTGGATGCATGTTCTTTAGATTAAATTTAGCAAGCAGTGGACGAAAAAGACCACCAGGCCTCACCCGACTTAGGTTGTGGGTTGTTGTGTATTTTCACTCATCACCACTGTTCATCAACGGTGAAGGAAAACACTGTGAGGAAACCGGCATGTCCGAGAACCAATACTTCAAAGACATGTGACATCTACCAGTACGCACTGTTTCCGCGTGGTGGATGGGCATCCATTAAATTGGACGCATGGGCATCCATTAAATTGGACGCATTGGGCATCCATTAAATTGGACGCATGGGCATCCATTAAATTGGACGCATTGGGCATCCATTAAATTGGACGCATGGGCATCCATTAAATTGGACGCATGGGCATCCATTAAATTGGACGCATGGGCATCCATTAAATTGGACGCATTGGGCATCCATTAAATTGGACGCATTGGGCATCCATTAAATTGGACGCATTGGGCATCCATTAAATTGGACGCATGGGCAACCATTAAATTGGACGCATGGGCAACCATTAAATTGGACGCATTTAACATTCCTTAAGTTAGTATTATCCTTACAAGTGACTCATCATGTCAAGCTTATTACCACCTCCGGAAAAATTAGACTTTGAGGGAGACCCGGCTTCATTAGGGTTAAGATGGGAAAAATGGAAGAGATCTCTAAAAATTTATTTTGAGGCTACTGACACTACAAAATCTGCAAAAAAGAGAGCACTATTGCTGCTATTAGGAGGTGCAGGCCTTCAAGAGATTTTCTATAACATACCAGGAGCAAGTGTTGAGGCGTCTGAGGGAGTCGACGTTTTCGAAGTTGCTGTTGACCGTCTTGATAACTATTTTCTACCAAAGCAAACAAGACATATGAAAGACATGTTTTTCGTCTTATAAAACAAAACGAAGGAGAAAGTTTTGAGAAATTTGTAGTAAAACTTCGAGACCAAGCCTCAAAAATGTAAATTTGAAAAACCGGATGAACATATAGTCGACCAGATTATAGAAGGATGTTCCTCTTTGGAGTTGAGAAAAAAAGATTTTGATCATGGGGGACGGAGTTACTTTGGACAAGGTGGTGATTGAAGCCAATACATTGGAAGTAGTAAATCACCAACTAAAAGATTATGCACAAGGAGACAAAACCAAAACAAATGAAGTCAATGCAGTTGCAAACAAAAATACGAGATACATACGAGGAAGACAAGAGAATAAACCAGAGAGTGACATACGTACATACACGACAGTCAAGTGCAATAGATGCGGGAGTGTTGCACACAAACCTCAAGATTCGAATTGTCCAGCAAAAGGAAAAAAGTGTCACAATTGTAGTAAGATAGGACATTACCAGAGATGTTGTAGATCAAAAAAAAATTACAAAACAGAACGTTAACAGGCTGTGAACGAAGATACAGCCAGACGGAGAAAGAAGCCCTTGCTCTTGTCTGGGCGATCGAACATTTTAATATCTTTCTTTTCGGGAAACAATTTGATTTAGTAACCGATCACAAACCATTGGAGTTGGTTCTTATTTAGTCCTAAATCTAGACCTTGCGCCCGAGTTGAGAGATGGGTTTTGAGGTTACAAGCGTACCGCTTTAACATAAAATATAAGCCTGGAAAGACAAACATTGCAGATCCTTTATCACGGTTGTGCATACTAGGCTCTATGGTTGACACAGTAGTAGAGGATTATGTACATCAAATTGTACAATTAGCGAGACCACAAGCAATACCTATGCAAGATATAATCAAATATTCAAATATGGACCCGGAAATCATCAGTGTAAAGAAAGGAATTTATAACAACCAATGGGATGAATCGGTCAAGAATTACAAAAATATTTGAAAATGAATTATGTTTCCACGAAAACGTTCTACTAAGAGGAAACAGAATCGTTATCCCTGGGAAACTGAGAAAAATGGTATTAGATGCAGCACACGAAGGTCACCCAGGCATCGTAGCAACGAAGAATCGTTTAAGAACCAAAGTTTGGTGGCGCAGATTGATAAAGATGCTGAGACGCTGGTAAAGAGTTGCAAAGCATGTACTTTAGTGGGGCTACCTAATCCACCTGCGTCGATGAAACGACGAGAAGTCCCAGCAGAGCCATGGATCGACACCGCTATTGATTTGTTAGGACCTCTTCCAAATAATGATTACCTGTTAGTAATCATTGATTACTACAGTCGTTTTAAAGAGATTAAAATAAACAAGACTATTACAAGCGCTCAAATAATAAAATTGTTAAAAGAAATTTTTAGTCCCCTAGGTTACCCAGTCTCTATAACCGCTGACAATGGACGACAGTTTGTAAGCGAGGAATTTAAGATTTTTTGCAAAGAATGCAATATAAGGCTTTTAATACAGTTCCCTATTGGCCCCAGATGAACGGAGAAGTTGAGCGACAAAATACGAGATATAGTAAAGCGCTTAAAAAATTAGCCAAATAGAACACAAGGACATCAGAGAAGCTCTCTATGAATATCTCATGATGTAATTCAACTCCACATTCGGTTACGGGAAAGACACCTTCGGAACTTTTCTTTAAGAGACAGAATAGGGACAAAATTCCTATGATAACAGATATAAGTGAGAAAGGAGACGACTCAGAAGTTAGAGACAGGGATAGATTGCAAAAAAGAAAAAGGAAAGGAATATGGAGATAGGAAGGGAAGAGCTTCAGATCTAGAGGTTATAGAAGGCGATAAGGTTTACATAAAAGAGATGGAAAGATCTAATAAACTATCCAGCCATTTTAATCCTACTCCACATGTAGTGGAACAAACTATAGGAGGGGATGTTACTGTTAGAAATGAGGAAACCGGGCAAACACTGAGAAGAAACATTGTTCATTTAAAAAGGGTGGAAGGTCAGTGGCAGTCGGTTCAAAATGACAAAACAGATAACACAGATGTAGAAGTTCAGTTATAAACTTTATATTTCTTTATTGGTTTTGATTTGATTACAGAATATAATTTAAATAAACAGATTTGGAATTTCTGATTTTGTTTAATTGTTAGATGAAGTTAATTGAGTAAAACAAATAAAATTATAATAAAAAAGGGATGTAGTGTATCTATTTAATAGATATGTAAACACTGTCTCACACACACAAGTGTCAGGTAGCTGTCACTAATGTCAACTGTCAGTCATGAGGAATGGCGGGAAGACGAACGTGAGGCGTACCGAAAACTACGACTTGGATGTGCTGGTGAGCCTGTGAATAAACGTGATAAATAGCCCTGATATTATAATAAGCGGATACTACAATCACGCAACGTCATTAGGATTGTTCTTGAGATTTTTTGTCGGCGCGCGACGGAGCACCTAGCCTCTTATACACGGCTTGTACACAAAACATTCCTATTCATCGCTATGAAAGTAATTACTGTTTCTTAAAGTGGATAGACTAGGCTAGATTACGAATTTTGATTTAGAACAATAGATGACTTAGACACCCGCACGAAAGCGGCTCTACACAAAAAACAGTCGGTAGTACAGTCATGCGTACGTGCACCGTGACGTCAGCCCGCACTTCGCACGTGTTTACAAACAATGCCGAAGCGACGAAGATTCTTGGAATCCTGTAACGCTCGAATGGGTTTATGGATGCCAGAGAACTGGACTCTATTGTAGTGTATGTTTCGTTTGAATGTACGATCGTATAAAATTCAAACAAAAATAGGTATGTAAAGAGCAAACACAGTTAGTTTCAGATTTCTAGATTTCATACAAAGAAAAAAACAAGCAATGACCTATATTTTTTATCGTTTAAAATGCATGCTGTGTTAACTCTTAACGTGAAACATAAATAAAACCACTCACCACAGTACAATATTCATTATTTAGAAACTTCCGAAGTTGAGACAAAAACTTGTTATTGGTGCCGATTCTCTTGTCACAAATGCCTCTAAACTAGACTAAAAATCACTAAAATTTAGTTTATTCCTGTCAAACGACGATTTCCCATTCTGAAATTGACTAAAGTGACACAACTTAACTATATTTTAGTTTGACAGGACTAAGATTGTACGGAGTTATTAGTTTAGTGAAAATGGCAATTTTGCTATTCTGAATTTGACGGTTTTCACCTAAAATTTTAATTGTCAAACTAAATCTGACTATGTTTAATCGCGATTAAAAAGGTGTGGAATAAAATTAGTTGACATGAACTAAAATTCACACCGAGACCTTGACTTCGGATGCAAAAACAGTAGTGTATTTTTTTCTTTTTTTTTTTTGCATATATCTCGAAAACGGTGAGTCCTATCGCAAAAATAATGAAAAGTTGGCCCCCCTTTATAAAGCCCTTAAACCCCTATGACTCAACATGTAGGTACCAAAAAAAAAAAGGTACCAAAAAAAAAATGGTAGGTACCAAAAAAAAAAAAGGTACCAAAAACAAAAAGGTTCCTACATTCCATATAAAACACGTTGAAGCTGCCCCCTCCCTGCGCCCCTCCAGCTCTAAAAGATATTTGACCCGGTAACGACAGCGATGTCGGTGAACAAAATATGACAAGCCTGTCACTTCACAGTGATTTCGTTAGTTCCAATTAAAGCCACCGGGTCAAATATACTACAGGCACTATACCATGCGGAGTCACGATTGTCAAACTCGATTTTAGTTGTGTCAAAATTGTTATTAAATTTAGAGGTTTTTTTTTGCAGAATAGCTCTAAGGTTCTCATAGTAAAAAGTAAGGAATTTTAGTGATAGTTTAGTTAGTTTAGTTCGGTGTACAACAGAATCGGCACCATTGTTTACTTTAGATTTTATGACAGCGAAAATGAAATTTTTTTAATGTCATAGACTAGTTCAGTGAGTGTTGTCGTATCTCAAAAGGTACGGACACAGAAATCTATCACAGTAAATGCATGGAATTGGATAGTGGTGGAACAAGGTTAAAAGTAAAAAAGATTGTCTTGGGAACTTTGTTCCCACGGACAACCTACTGTTGGGGAACAAAGTTCCCGCGGGCGCGCAAGTGGTTAACTGGTGCGTGGCGCGGGGGTGCGCGCTGCGGTTGTCCGGCCGGCTGCCTCGCCGCTGCCCCGCATCCCTCGTTCACTGCCGCCAGTGCGCAGCGATGTTGAGAGGAGCAGCCTCAACACGACCCTTCCCCCCCCCCCCCGGCGACACAGGAGGAAGTCCCTGAGGTCGAACCGGCCGACCCTGCCTTGAACAGGGCGCAGGTCGTGAAAGTTTCACAACGTACCACTAGCGCCGGCATAGCGCCGCGGGAAGAATGTGAAACCAAAAAGTTCACCTCGAAGAAGAGTGGCGGCGCTACCGGGCGCTAAAGCCACAACTACTAAGCAAGAATTCACGACCTGCGCAATCAACTTGCTAATGAATTTAATTAAAGCGATAAGGCAGGGTCAAGACGTGGAAACGGTCATCCTCGATGGCCTGGCCACCCTTTTAACTCTCTATCATGGCTAGGCCGTTGAGGGTGATCCATTGGAATGCCTGCGGCCTCCGGGACAAGGTCGCCCCTCTCCGCCATCTCCTTAGGGAACAAGTAGACGTGGCGCTCATAAGCGAGACGCTCCTGGGACCCGAGGATAGGGTCAGGTTCCCGGGTTACCTCGCTTACAGGAAGGATGAAAGGTCGGCTCAGAACGTCCGCTACCGTGGTCTGGCGGTATTAGTGAGGCGAAGAGTCGTCCATCAAGAGCTCTTCTTGCCGTCGCTCGGCTCTTTTTACGCGCTGGGTGTGCAGCTACACGTAGCCGGCGAGGACATAAACATATACGCTTGCTATAAGCCGCCCGCGGCCAAATTAGACTTGTCGGAGTTGCGGGCCCTTATTAGCACTACTCAGAGAGCAACCATCCTCGCCGGTGACAAATTGTAAGCACCCAGCGTGGAACTCATCCAACATGAATACCGAGGGGAGACGGCTCTTCGCGGACGCGGAAGCCTTCGGCTATACAGTGTCCGGCCCAGAGACGCCCACCCACTATCCGGACGTCAACACACACTTGCCGGACGTGCTGGACATCGTAGTCCACCGAGGGCTACAAGGCCAGATCACGCAGCAAGTGATAGACGACGAGCTACAGTCTGACCATCAGCCAGTGCTCGTCGTCTTAGCGGGTATGCCGACCCGACTGAAGCCCATAGCGCCACGTCGTACAACGGACTGGGCAGCATTCCGGGAGATGTTGGAAGCCACCACGCCGACTCGGCCTATAGTCACCTCCGCGGACGTGGACCAGACGGCGAGCGACGTCACTGCTTGCATCCAAAGCGCATGGAAGCGGCGACAACTACACAGCCGCAGGGGAGAATGCTATTGCCGCCCCTGCCGACACATCTTAAGGCAATGATCGCCGTGAAGAGGCGCCTGCGCAAGCAGTGGCAGCAGACAAGATGCCCGACGATGAAGAGGCAGCTCAACCGTCTCGCGGAGAAGGTGAAGGCCGAGCTCAAGGCTTTGGCCGCCGCGGGCTGGGAGGAACGAATAGAGGCCAGTACAGGCAGCTGGCCCTCTGTTTTTAGACTATACCGCTCACTTACGAATACCCCAGCTCCGGTGCGCCCTCTGCTTAGCAGCGACGGGGCGCTCAAGTACGTAGCAGAGGACCGGGCGGAGGTCTTCGCCGAGCACCTGGAGCGTCAATTTCGTCCGAACCCGACCAGCGACCTCGAGCATGTCGCAGCGGTCGAGAAACACCTTGGTGCCTACTTCGCGCCGCAGATAGCTCCCGAAAAAGACCCAGTGTTTTTCTTGCCTGGCGCAGTCAGACGCGCCATCCTGAACACAAAGCCCCGCAAGGCCCCTGGTGCTGCCGCCGGGGTCGCGGGCCGCCGGGGTCGCGGGTAGTTCGAAAGAGATACCGTGACCCTGGCACGGGCAACTGAAGGAACACGGGTGGGTTTTAGTCAGTAAAAGTCTGACACGCCCTCCCGCTCTGCCCAGAGCGGGAGAAGTCATTTGATGATTTCCCATCCACAAAAAAAAAAGAGCCTACCCAGTATGCACCCTATAGTAAGCATTGGAATAATGGAGAGACGGGTGATATTATATGGATGGGCTCTTTTCACGACGTCGCCGCCAAGTTCTTGCAAGTTAAGCTTAACCGGTGAGTTTGTTTTTATTTTATTTTTACGAGTATGTGTATTATCCTTTTTATTGTTTTTACATATGAGTTAACATTGCTCGAATTAAATGTATTTTATTTTTATTTATTTCAAAACTTTGGAAGAACAAAGGTAAATATTATGATGTCATTTGATTATTTGACACAGGCAATATTTTAGGCAAATAAAAAATAGGGCTATCGCTTTAGATTTTGAAATAATATTTTAATTGTTTTTTAGTGGCGGTAATATAAACGAACTGTTTATTATTTTTTTATTGAAAAAAAAAATTAACGAGTAAGCTGTGGCACGCCTCCACGCACGGCTGCGCTTACGCGTTTTCTTAGCGTCATACCTATCTTGTTTGCCTTTAAATCGACATCGTTGTATTTACTTACTTCTATCATTATTATACATGTTATACAGTCCGCTCTATTTCAATTACCTCTACCAAGACCTGTCATCGCGAACATGGTCCTTCTACCTTTAAATAATTGAACCAAACAAGGAAAAAACGGAAATGGAAATTTTTCAAAAATCAAAAAACCAACGGTTCGTCGGTTGGAGAACAAAGGACTTCATATTCGGGTTCAAGTTCCACCAGAGGTCTTCGTTTTCTACGTGTCATCGCCTGCATTTGGTCATTGTGAATGTCGATACGGCAACAGCCGTCTTCATCGAGTTCACACCAACGGGCGGCGCAAGAAAAGATCGTCGGGACGTCTCGGGACAAGAAGACTTTGAAGCCATACATCAGCATTCGTCAGCTGGCATCAGGAAGATTCCAGAATATTCTCATCGGAGGCACAGTTCGTCGGCTCATCATCAGAGGTTGACAGCATAAAACCGTGAGAACGTACCAGTTCCTTTGTTCCAACATTTATGCCTAGTCAAGTTTAGCCTATCCAAATTCCTTTTCAATTAACTCATTTAGGTAATAGTTAAAATTCAATTATTAATCCCGTCAATTCATGATCTTCAGCCTATCAACTAGTTTAAACAGGTTTAATTTATTTTGTTATACATAGTATTTAGGTTTTTTATGCCATTTACAATAGTGATTTTAATATTTTAATTTAATTTGCCAATCACAATTCCACAATTTCAATTATTATTATTACAGTTTTAATTAGAATTACAGTCCAATCAGAATAATTAGAATTAATCCATTTGAATGAATAGAATATAATGTGTTTCTCATAGTGAAGAAAACATTGCATCATTCGCTTAAAAAAAAAAAAAAAAAAAAAAAAAAAATATTTCAGACATTTCGTCCATATGATGTTAGTAATACACAATGCTTATAAACTATGTTAGTAAATTAGTGACAAATCTTAGACATTATTATTAATTAATTCATGTATCTGTTTGTGTGCTTAGCATTACTCAGCAGATTCGATCGGAAACGCCTAGCGCTTTGTAATAGCAATCTCATTTCCTACTGCTTATAGCTCTCGTGCCCAAATCGCAACGTATTGCTAATCGTTTAATATCAGTAACTTCATTAAATATTAATACCTAGTTCATATTATCTTTTCTTTCTTACTGCTACTGCTAAATTTTCATTGTCATGGCGGACATGAAAAGCTATGTTAAGAAGCGGGCTTCAACTATGGCCAAGCTTACGCAATTTACTTCTTATTTAAATATTTCTAAATCTTGCGAAAAGTTGAGTGAGGTACAAGTCATCGAAATCGAATATCGTCTTAATATATTCGAAAGCTTATATGAGAAATATGACGCATTACAGAATGAATTGGAGGCGTTGGTGGACGACCCCAGCGAGCAATATGTGGAACGCGAAGAGTTCGAGAAGCTGTACTACGGTCTGGTGGCTTCTGCACGCCAGCTGGTCAGCGGCGCTCGCAAGCTTCTTAAGGAGGACTCCGCAGTTGAGGTGGACTCTTGTATTACTAGTACACACAAACACAATTCAATTCGTTTACCCAAAATTGATTTACCCAAGTTTTCAGGCAGCTATCATGATTGGCTGGAATTTAGAGATACCTTTGTTTCTATAGTACATAACAACAAAACTTGATAAAATCAACAAACTACACTATTTGCGTGCTTCATTAAAGGGTAGTGCTTCTTTTGTTGTTGATAACCTTGACTTCAGGACGGAAAACTACGACGCTGCCTGGAAGTTGCTCTGTGAAATGTATGACAACAAAAGATTGCTTGTCAACAATCATGTGCAAGCGCTCTTTAATATTCAATCGATAGATAGAGAGTCAAGTAAGTCACTACGTTACATAATTGACACAATAAATAAAAATCTTAGAGCTTTGGCAACACTTGATCAACCAGTTCAAAACGCTTTCGTAGATGTTCTTATCATTTACATAATGTCCAGTAAGCTCGACCACGTCACAAATCGACAGTGGGAAGAGCACAGAAACACTTTTTCAGAGCCTCCTACATTATCTGCATTCACTAACTTCATCAGTAGCAGGGCTGACTTGCTGGAGACACTGGAGGAGTCTAAGCCTATAGCAACAGCTAGGAGTGAACCCACCACACCTGCGACCAAACCTAAAGGCTGTGATAAATGAGAAAATATTGAAACCTTTGTCATGTCCTATGTGTCGTCAGGATCATTTTATTTTTGCATGCGAGCAGTTTAATGGTCTCTCACTACAGGCTCGTATTAAAAAAGCTCAGGGTTCGAATGTGTGCATGAATTGTCTTCGTCCAGGTCATGATATGTCCAAATGCAAATTAGGTAGGTAATTGTAAATATTGTCGTCAGAAACACAACACTCTATTACACATCGATAGTGACAATGTCATTCCTAGTACAAGCAACACTGCCTTATCAGCAAGTAGTCAATCATTTTCATCCCGAGTAATTTTACTTTCTACATCGCTCGTGAGGGTGACCGGCGCTGACGGTAACCACCATACAGCACGAGTCTTGCTGGACAGTGGAAGTACAACAAATTTCATCTCGGAGGACTTTGTTCGTAAGCTACATACCAAGTCCAAGGTAACAGGTATTAACCACCGTCACCTCGTGTGTCTTAGTTTATTTTATAAGTTGTATTTTATATGTATTAGTATATCATTTTTGTTAAGTTGTAATATTTTTTGTTTGTATTTGTGTATTGTATTTTGTATGGGCCACAGCTGCCTGAAATAAAGGAAGTTAAATTAAATTAAATTAATTAATATTCAAACTTCTAGTTGTACTCAGGGGTGCTCAGTGTTATTAAAATCAATTGATGACAGTGAGTACGAACTGAACATTGACTGTCTCGTGTTGCCAAAAGTATCAGCATCAGTTCCTAATACTTATGTTGATACTAGCAACATACGTATACCTACGAACGTGCGTCTTGCTGACCCCACTCATTACATTCCGTCTTCTATCGACGTCCTTGTTGGTGCGGAAGTCTTTTGGGGTATCATAGGCACTGGCCGTATCGCATTAGGTAACCATAAGCCCACTTTGCTCGAGTCAAAATTACGAGTAGGTTGGCTCATTTCGGGTGCATATCAACAGTCTGATTCCTCTTCACATGTATGTACCTATGCATACTAATAACTTACAAGTAGATTTAGATCGGTTTTGGGAGTTAGATTCAGTGTCGTCTATACATAAACATTCCGGTGAAGAGAGATCCTGTGAACAACATTTTATAGATACCACATATCGTAGTACTGATGGGCGATTTGTGGTGAGTATTCCTTTTAAAGAGTCACTGGACGTGCTGGGCGATTCTTACATAATGGCTAAGCAGCGATTCCTGTCTCTTGAACGTCGTTTGGAAAGAAATCCTCGTCTCAAAAGTCTATATGTTGACTTCATTAATGAGTATATAGAGTTGGGACACATGTCTGAATCTACTAGGCGCCCACTCGACTCAACGTGTTCTAATTATTTGCTACATCATGGTGTCCTGAAGGAGTCAAGAACCACCACCAAATTAAGGGTAGTTTTTGACGCTTCCGCCAGAACTGCATCAGGTAGGTCTTTTAATGAAATACAGATGGTTGGTCCCCCTATTCAAGATGATTTGTTGTCAATATTGCTTCGGTTCCGTCAGCATAAAATTGTCATAAGCGCGGACATTGAAAAAATGTATCGACAAACTCTTGTTCACGACAGTCATCGTCCTTTACAAAAGATTCTTTGGAGGGCAGAACCAACTCATCCGTTATAGGAGTACACACTTAATACAGTGACGTATGGCACAGCATCAGCACGCTTCTTAGCTACCAGGTGTTTGCTTCAACTGGCGGAAGAGTGCTCAGATTCATCAACAAGGTTTACGATAGCACGTGACTTCTATGTAGATGATTACTTGTCCGGTGGATCATCTGTTTCAGAAACTTTGCAGAAAAGCCGCCGTGTTGACAATGTTCTACGGTTAGCAAAGTACAATCTTCGGAAATGGCGGTCCAACTCCAGCCAGGTGCTGCAGGAGCTTAGCGGTGAACACGACGTTTCTGATGTTGTTGACCTGAGCGACAGCGAGCAGTCGAAAACTCTGGGGCTTCTGTGGAAGAGCTTAAGTGACACATTTTCTTTTTCTATAAACTTAAATTCCACTGAAAAGGTTACTAAGCGTCATATCTTGTCAAGCATAGCACAGATTTTTGATCCCATTGGTCTGGTCGTTCCATGCATAGTGGAAGCGAAAATTATCATGCAGCATCTGTGGCTGGGCATATATTCACTGACGCATCCGAAAAGGCTTACGGGGCGTGTGTTTATGTTCGCAGTGTTTCGAGAGACGGCGAGGGTACATCTCCTTACCGCCAAAAGCAAGGTAGCTCCAATCAAATCCACAACCATACCGCGGCTCGAGCTGTGTGGTGCGTTGTTGGGTTCAAGGTTGTACTCAAAGGTTCGTCAGTCACTTATTTTACATTTTGATGAAGTACATTGTTGGTGTGATTCCACCATCGTCTTGGGATGGTTATCTACTTCACCAAATCAGTTAAAAACATTCGTTCGTCATCGTGTATCTGAAATTCAGGAAACAATAGGAGGAGAGGCTTGGCACTACGTTCCGTCAGCTGAAAACCCCGCAGACCTCGCTTCGCGCGGACTTAAAACTGACAGATTGTTGTCATCTTCACTGTGGTGGTCAGGACCACAATTTCTTCGTAAAGATACGTCTTCATGGCCTCAGTTCCCTGAATCTCATAATAATAATTCCGCATTACCGGAAACAGTATCTTCTTGTCATGTTACTAATCATATTATTGAAAATACTATTACTGCGTTATTTTCAAAATTCTCAAGCTTATGCACGTTGCAGCGTGTGACGACCTATGTCTTGCGATTCATTTATAAATGCAATAAAACATCACTTGAGTCTGGTTCACTAACTTCTACTGAGCTTAACAATGCTTTAAACTTATTGTTAAGACTTAGTCAAATGGAATCTTTCCCGGAAGAGTACCAGTTACTTAAATCAGGTAAACAGTTGCCAGCAAAAAATAAGCTACTATCTTTGTACCTTTCTTTGATACATATTCTAGTCTAATTCGTGTTGGAGGAAGATAAAACAATTCATTTTACGATTATAATATTAAGCATCCAATTCTATTATCTAGTTCTCATACAATTTGCATTCTCTTGTTCAACATGTTTCATGTACGTCTTTTGCATGCTGGTCCACAGCTTTTATTGGCCACTGTTCCTCATCACTACTATCCTATTGGAGGTAGGAACTTGGCTAAAAAGATCACACATCAATGTGTGAAATGTTGCAGAATCAAGGACAACACTACTCAACCCATCATGGGTAACCTCCCAGAGCAGCGTCTACATTTAGAGTTCCCATTTTTAGACACAGGGGTAGACTACGCCGGTCCCATCATGATAGCTGACCGGAAAGGTAGAGGATGCAGGCTCATTAAATGCTTCATTTGTGTGTTTGTGTGTTTAGCTACGAGAGCCGTCTACCTCGAGCTTGTGTCGGACCTTACGAAAGAGGCTTTCTTAGCTGCACTAAATAGCTTTATTGCTCGAAGGGGAAAACCCCGTAACGTCTTTTCCGACAACGGCATAACCTTTGTCGGGGCTTTCAATGAATTGGCCAAGCTGCTTTCACAAGACTTAAACTTAAAGAGCATCAATCCTAGCATTAACTTTTCATTCATACCTGCGTACACTCCACACTTCGGAGGCCTATGGGAGTCTGCAGTTAAATCCACCAAGCATCATCTTCGGCGCACTTTGGGTTTAACCAATCTAACTTTTGAAGAGATGGCTACTTGTTTAATTCAAGTTGAGGCTATTTCAAACTCAAGGCCTTTAACCCCGAAGTCCGACGACCCTTCCGATCTCGTTCCTTTAACCCCGGCACACTTCCTTATTGGTCGTTCTCTAATCATGCTGCCTCATCCACAGATCCAGAACGCCAACGTCAACAGCTTGCAAAGATTCCGGCGTATTGACTATTTGAAGCAGCACTTCTGGGCTCGATTCTCACATGAATATGTTCTGTAGCTACAGGAGAGAACAAAATGGTGCCGGTCGTCTGGCGAGCTCAAGGAAGGAACATTGGTCATCATAAAGGACAAAAACTTACCTCCTCTTATGTGGCTTCTAGGACGCATCAAGCATGTTCTCCCAGGCAGAGACGGCGTCGCGAGGGTCGCCGACATCCTCACAAGAAAGGGTGTCATTCGGCGCGCCTTCAACACCATCTGCCCGTTGCCGGTCACTACTGTTGAAGACTCTGCAACGGGGGGAGCATGTTGAGGCTGCTCCTCTCAACATCGCCGCGCGCTGGCGGCAGTGAACGAGGGATGCGGGGCAGCGGCGAGGCAGCCGGTCGGACGACCGCAGCGCGCACCCCCGCGCCACGCACCAGTCAACGAGTCAGCTGTTGCACGCCTCCACGCACGGCTGCGCTTACGCGTTTTCTTAGCGTCATAATTATCTTGTTTGCCTTTAAACCGAAACCGTTGTATTTACTTATTTCTATCATATTATACATGTTATACAGTCCGCTCTATTTCAATTACCTCTACCAAGATCTATCGTCGCGAACAGGTCGGCTTCATGCCTTTTCCTTTCCTTTTCCCCCCGCGCCTCTTCTTCTAATAGTCCTATACTACTTGTTCCAAAGAAAAGCGAAAATAATAATAAAAAGTGGAGATTAGTAGTCGATTATAGAAAAATAAATGAGAAAATACAAGATGATAAGTTCCCACTACCAAACATTACAGAAATATTAGACTCTCTTTCCGGTTGCATTTATTTCAGTCATTTAGACTTATCACAAAGTTATTATCAAGTTGACCTTGAATTAAATAGCAGAAACGTAACAGCCTTTACTACAAGCTCGGGCCAGTATCAGATGACACGCTTACCGATGGGATTAAAAATTAGCCCAGGTGCATTCTCACGTGTCATGTCAATAGCAATGTCAGGACTAAATTTTGAAAAATGCATAACATATATGGATGATTTAATTATAATTGGTAGAAACCTAGAAATTCATAACCAAAATTTGATAAAAGTACTCGAAAGACTAAGGAAAGTCAATTTAAAAATAAATCCAAAAAAATGTAATTTTTGTAAAAAGGAATTATTATATCTAGGTCATATAGTAACTGCTAAAGGTGTTTTGCCGGATCCAGAGAAGGTAAAAGCTATTCAAAATTATACAACACCGACAAATTCAGATGATGTACGACGATTCGTTGCTATGTGTAATTATTATCGTAAGTTCATACCACATTTTGCAGATATTACTATTCCATTAAATAAACTTTGTAGGAAAAACATTAAATTTGAGTGGACAGAAAACTGTGAAACTTCTTTTGAAATCTTGAAAGGAGCACTTACAACTCCACCAATTTTACAGTATCCAGATTTTTCGATAGAGAACGAATTTATACTTCAAACAGACGCATCAGGTATATCTATAGGATCAGTTTTATGCAATAAAGACTTAAGACCAATCGCATATGCGAGCAGACCATTAAACAAAGCAGAATTAAATTATCCAACAATCCAAAAAGAGCTATTATCCGTAGTGTGGAGCGTGAAGTATTTTAGACCATATTTATATGGAAGAAAATTCACAATCATGACAGACCACAAACCATTAATATATTTATTTAGCATAAAAGATCCTTCAAGTAGGTTATTAAAATTCAGGTTACAGTTAGAAGAATATGACTATAACATTGTTTATATAAAAGGAAAAGATAACGTGATAGCAGACGCATTAAGTAGAATAACTTTAACTTCGGACGATTTAAAAAGAATCAATGAAAATATATTTGTGACTACACGAGCTCAAAGTAAGAAAATCAAAGAGGAAAATAGATTAAAAGAATTAAAAGGAGAAGGGAGTTCGTTGGATTTTTCTAGTAAACCCATTGATTTAAGGCCTGATCAACCTAAAATCGTGGAGCTATTTAAAAAACCAATTGACTCAGTGGAAATGAAATTTATAGGAAGTGAAGAGTTAGATAAACTTCGAGAGAAAAAAATAATAAGTAGAGAAGAAAAATGTTTAGCTTACGCAGAAAAGCAGTTAATTATTTACATTAATCTTTATTATATGTCACAATTCACGCGAGACGTATTTGTGAATATATTAAGTGAGTTTTGTAAGAAAATAAATGTAAAAGAAGTTTGTATAATTAAAGGAAAAAATAACGATAATTTTATAAAAGAATTATGTGAAGAAATAGATAGTAGAAAAGAGTGGTCCGGACCACCTCGTGTTCATATTTTAAGAAATGTAAGGAGAATTATCGATAAGGACGACATGAAAATCATATTAAATGATTATC
This sequence comes from Cosmia pyralina, assembly GCA_946251885.1. Lineage (NCBI taxonomy): Eukaryota > Metazoa > Arthropoda > Insecta > Lepidoptera > Noctuidae > Cosmia > Cosmia pyralina. Next base: position 26,141,766 of record OX276358.1, read on the forward strand.
ATATATTGCCTTCGAGCGGACACGCCGGCGTTCGACGAATGGTGAACAACATTAAAAGTAAGTACTACTGGCCAGGACTAGAAAGCGACGTCAGAAATTACGTAAGTAAGTGTACTAAGTGTCAGGTGATGAAACACTCTCCCAGTTACAAGGAGCCTATGGTGATAACAACCACAGCGAATTCAGCGTTTGAAAAGATCTACTTAGATCTAGTCGGACCCTTAGACAGAGATGATGAAGGTAACCAATACATATTAACTATTCAGTGCGAGCTTTCAAAATATGTGGAAGCTTACCCGCTACCAACAAAGGAAACAGCTGTCGTAGCGAGGTCTTTAGTAAATAATTTTATATTAAGGTATGGTGTACCGAGAGTAATCGCAACTGATCGTGGTACTGAGTTCATGTCTTCTACCATGACTGAAGTGTGTAAGTTATTAGAAATAGAAAAAATAAACTCAACTGCTTACCACCACCAAAGCATAGGTGCTTTAGAAAACACACACAAAAACTTACGTAACTTTTTACGTATCCAATGTGAGGAAAATTCATACACTTGGAGCCATTGGCTTCCCTTTTGGTGTTTTTCTTTTAATACTACAATACACACCTCAACTAACTATACACCGTATGAACTCGTATTCGGTAAACCATGTAATATTCCAAGTAGGTTAAAAGATGATTTAGAGCCATTGTATAATGCAGATGATTATGCTTTAGAATTAAAATATAGATTACAGTTAGCACATAAGGATGCGAGAAAAAGGTTAATAGATAGTAAGATGAAAAGAAAGGTCACTTATGATAGAAATAAAAATCCTGTTAGTTATAAGAAAGATGATTTAATTTTAATAAGGAATGAAAATACAAGTAAAATGGACAGATTGTATAATGGACCTTATGTCGTGATTGAAGAAGATGGACCTAATGTTAAGGTAATAAAAAATAGTAATGTAGAAACGGTACATAAAAACCGTACAAAACCATATAAAGTATAAAAAAAAAATATTTTAAAATTGTTTAGAAATAGTTATAAAAAAAAAATAATAATACACTTTAAATAATAGTTTAAAAATTGTAATAAATTTAAAAAAAAAAAGAAAAAATGTATACCTACCAAAGGTAATTTTTTTTTTTTCCCTTTTAAGGAGGGTGATGTAGTGTGTAGTGTGTTAAGTAGCTATATTATGTATTTAGTTTAGTTAGAACACACATGTCAGTTAGGTGGCAGTCGCTAAATATACGTCGTACAGAACACTCGTCTTTTATTCATACGTATATAACCACGTCCCTCTACTCTACTCCTCTACTCTAACCGGCCTGTGGTCTGACGGATAGTTTATGTTCAGTACTTCTATGTTTTGGAACATACGTGGTCTGTTTGATAACACAAAATCAATTTCGTTTTTATATTTCCAATCCGGCGATCTCCAAGTCCATTTTTTTGATGTTTTTTTCTTGAAAAATGTGTTTATAATTGACAGCTTATTTTCGATAGCGAAATCTATTAGTCTTTGTCCTCTTTCGTTTCTTTTTCCATAACCGTTTTGCTTCGTTACTAAATATTCTTCTGTTTTGGGTTCCCCTATTTTCGCATTTAAATCGCCCATCAGTATGTAGTTTTTGTGTGCTTTTTCTAATGCTTTTTGGATAGTCGCGTAAAAAAGTTCTATCTCTTCATCGCTTGCTTTTTCTGTAGGAGCGTAAACCTGTATGATAGATAAGCGGTAGCCCTCTATTGTGATATTTAGTATTGCTATTCTCTCTGTAAGCCCAATATAGCTTTCAATATTGGTTTTGTGTCGTTTATTTATTATAAAACCTACTCCATACATCCCGGGTGTGTGGCCTGTATGGCAAAATATGAAGTTTTCGTATTCTTCTATCTTGTTTCCCGAACGCCTCGTTTCAGCCAGTCCAATTATATCGTATTTGATTTCTTTCAGTGCTTCATTTAGTTCCAGTAGACGCTCGTATGAAGAGAGTGTTTTGACATTATTATGTGATTATGTAGAGTCTTTTCGGTGGATTTGTTTGTTTCTTTGGAGGGTTTTGGTCATAATCTTCCACGGTGACCAACCGGCTTGGAAGATTTATTTTAATTTTTGCTAATGGTTTTTGTTCGTTTTCCATGGGAGAGGGGGGCGGTAGATGCTATATGTTTTCGTTCTTGTTGCCCTGCTGTTTTGACGCATTAGTTGAGCTCTTGGTAGTTAAGAAGTTAAGCATTCCCGGTTTTAAAACTCCCTCAGATAAGCTGGAAGTTCTTTTTATAGGTGACTGTGTTTTGTTTTTCTTGTTGGCTTGTGTACCTTTTCCAACTTGAGCAGGATGACTATTTTCCGGAGATACTGGAAGAGTCCTTTTATTGTTGATTGTTGTGTTCGTATTTCTGTCTAATATTATAAGTTTATCGTATTTCATAATTGCAGTGTTTCCTTTCTCTTTTTCAATCTTTACTTGCTCTTGTAATTCTTTCCTTTTTTCTAGTATATGTATAGGGTAATCTTCTTTTATATAGTATATGGTATCTATTAGTGCTCTTTTCTGCTTAAATATGTCTATTTTTATGCCGAGGGTGGAGAAAGTCACTGTAATTGGTCTAGGTCTTTCCCCTTTTCTTCCTATTCTCTTGATTTCTTGTATATCCCTTCGTTCAATACCTAGATCGAAGTATTTTTTAATGAAATCGACCATGTTGTTCTCCAAGTTTGAGTACGATGTTTCGGCTTCTTCTATCCCAAAAAACACAATGTTCCTCCTTCTTTCTTGTTTTTCCAGGTAGTACACTCTTTTCTCCAGATTTTCTTCTTTTATCTTGAGGTTCTCATATTTTTCTTCTAGAGTTTTGAACTTTTTTTCTAGCATTTCGTTTATGTTTTGCGTTACTTGTTTAGTCACCTTATCGCTGCTTTCTCTTATTGTAGTTTTTTGTTCGTCGAGCTCTTTTTGGATATTTCGGAGTGCGTTCATAATTTCCTCCATGTTAGTGAGCTTTCTATAGAATATAAAAAAAACTCAATGTGTGATTGTTATGGTCCTAGTAGTGTCCTCTGTGACTTTTTTTCGGAACTAATTATATTCTATCGACCTGGTGGTAAGTTTAGAATCCTTGTTAGATTCGTGGTATCACTAGGTGTCAATAGGTGGCGTTGATTTCTCAATTGACACGTAATTTTTGCAAACTCATCCCGTGTAATTAGGTTATTTATTTCTAGATGTTTTGCAAAAGATCACAAATTGTTCTTTGATGAGCACAGTCCCAACTTTATGACAGATCGTTAAGATTTCGTGATCCTTGTTTCGGTAATGTCAGCAATTTGTGCACAATCACTTTTGTTAGCACTTGGTTTTAAACACTGTTTACAGTTTAATCACTTAATATTTCACTGTGTCCGCAATATATGTTGTAGATTAACTGTTGTTTGTTGACTAAATCACTTTTTCGCAAGTTATTACGCATTTATTTTATTTTTAATTACACAAAAATCGCAGAGCCGATGTATACACTAGGACAGTAGCGCCCTCTCTCATTATTTAGGTAATCACCCTTAAATACATCGAAAGCTTATAAATGATAGGTTCAATTTTATAAGTTCTGCCTCATTTCAATCTACAGATATGATTTACACATGTTATTACCTCATTTTAAATGGGCGTTAGGTTTTCACCAAAACCTTTGCACGTTTTGGTGTGATCCCACTTCTGACCTTTTAAAAGGTCAGAAATGAGAATACAGCTGTTCTTCAATAATTGCTCGTTTATTCACAGTTATAGTTTAGTTACAGGACAACCAAAGAGAGTGCAATCTTCTTCACTTTTCAATTCCACCTTTCTCGATCAGACACCAAAAGCAGAATAATCCAAATGTTCGTGTTCGCGTCAGACATTGATTCCATTTTGGCGGGAATCCCAGATTAGTCCATCCGCCATCTCAATCAGGCGTACCAACCTCAGAATCCAGTGTTGGCGGGCTTTCTATATTCCCGTCGTCGTTTCGTCGTTTTCGTGTATATTAGTCAATACACCTTCTAAATCACGCGAACACGAACATTGAATTATAATGTAAATATAATAAATGATGATAATTAATACTACAAAAAAACAAGTAGTCCTTATTTATACCAAAAATGCTAACACTTTAGTGATTTCTGGAAAAATACAAAAAACTTGAAGTCAGTGTCGAGCCTCCCTGTGAGTATCGGTGGTGCACATGAGCCCAGGGACATTGCCTGTGCCTTCCGGTGACATTTCAAGGTCGAATCAACGCTCGGACCGGCGTCGCGAATGCTTGCTGCTGGGGATCGCCCTGGGGACGTTGCCGTTAGATTCTCTGCCATGGATGTGGCTGCTGTTAATAAGAAGATGGTCCGAGGTAAGTCCCCGGGGCACGATGGGCTCAGCATCGAGCATCTGAGGTACGCTGGTGTACACCTGCCAAGAGTTTTCGCATTGTTTTTTAGCTTGTGTGTGAGTCATATGTTACTTGCCTGATGATTTATCGTACACCGTAATTGTTCCTATTGTTAAGAATGAAACTGGTCAAACTCAAACTCAAAGCATTTTAAATTGTCAATGGGTCGGTCTGTCAGAAAGATGAAGCTCCCGGAAAAGCGTAGTAGAACCCTATGGAGAAGAACGGGCAAGAAACTCCACGAACACTCTTTTATATCAAAATATTTTTACAAAATATTGGTTACATCGTTCATGTTGAAAATAAACATGTGAGAACAATGTAGAAAGACGTGCATTTTAAAAAACGTCCGTAATAAAAAGATAAAAACTAAAACAACTAAATTAAAAATAAGCCATGGCAGCTCGCGCACGTGTGGGAGTGGCGCGAGGAGGTGAAACGCCGGGGCGTAACTCCGCTGCCGCGAGAAATCACGGTACAGCGGACAGAGCTCCGGCGGGATCTCATGGCGACATGGAGAGTGCGATTGTCGCAACCCAGCGCTGGGCACGCCACAATTGCGGCGATAAGTCCCCTCTCTGAGGAGTGGTTGGAGAGGCGCCACGGCGTCCTCACCTTCCGCCTGACGCAGGTCCTCACCGGACACGGTTGTTTCGGGAGGTTCCTGTTTCGGATAAGGCGGGAGGAAACGCCCGGGTGTCACCATTGTGTGGATCGCCCGGAGGACACGGTGGAGCATACAGTGGAGGTCTGCCCGGCTTGGGCGGAGCACCGCCGTGTTCTCACGGAGGCGATCGGCGGCGGCGATCTCTCGCGTCCAAACCTGGTCCAGGCCATGGTGCGGAGCGAGAGTGCATGGGAAGCCGTCACCTCCTTCTGCGAAGCAGTAATGCTCGCGAAGGAGGAAGCGGAACGCGTGAGGGAGAGGCAACAGCCGCGCCCTCGCGCCCCTAGCCGCCGTAGGAGACGCCCTGGGCGGCGGGAATCGATTGCCGATTCCCGGCCACCGTAGGCGCGGGCTTGCGGAAGACGAGTAATGGGCAGCTCGCCGTCCGATAAGGACCAGGCCCGGGTCGACGGCGCGTTGTGTTCCACGCGCGCCTCAAAGAGATGTCAGCAGTGACGGGGTCAATTGGGCCGATGCCGCCGGGGTCGCGGGTAGTTCGAAAGAGATACCGTGGCCCTGGCACGGGCAGCTGAAGGAACATGGGTGGGTTTTAGTCAGTAAAAGTCTGACACGCCCTCCCGCCTCTGCCCAGAGCGGGAGAAGTCATTTGATGATTTCCCATCCACAAAAAAAAAAAAAAAAAAAAAAAAAAGGGCGTTGTCTGTTCGGTGCAACATGTTGGCTCGCAGGTTTGCGCGTTGTTCTTCGCAGGTGAAGGTAACCCTGTTTAAAACGTAGGTACTGCCAGACCTTTTACACGTGTAGTCTGTGGACCAACTTCACTCGGTCGGTGTACAACGCTCTACGTGTCCAGTACAACAACGCGTTTAGGATTCTGTTGGGGCGGCCACGGTTTTGTAGTGCGTCAGCGATGTTCGCTTAGGGTAGAACCGATGATTTCCACGGTAATATTAGAAAAAGGAGTGCGTCGCTTCTGCGCCGTAGCCGTGGCGGCTCGAACAGGCTCCTGAGTGTGTTGTCCGAGCGCTGAGACTCGCCTTTTTTGCGCAGGTGGCTGCAGCTGCATACCAGCGCCTGCGATTATTATACAATAATGTCAATCTGCCTAGCTCAACTATGTTGGGGTTGGCTTCCAGTCTACCCGGATGCAGCTGAATACCAGTATTTTACATGGAGCAACTGCCTATCTGACCTCCACAACCCATTAACTAGGTAATACGATACCCCTTGGTAAGACTGGTTGTCAGACTTTCGGGCTTCTGACGACCCGTAACGACAATCAAAGATCCACGAATGACAGCCGGGACCAACGGCTTAACGTGCTTTCCGAGGCACGGAGGAGTCTCGGTATTTAAAGATGGTCACCATCCACGGACCGACCCCGACAAGCGTAGCTTAACTTGATGGATCGACCCGTGCGGCTGTTATTACTTAGCCACGTGCTCCTCCACGATTATTATATAATGTAATATTTATTTTTAATTTTAATATTTTTAATATTGATTTTGATTTTATTTTTAATTGTGATTTTAATTTTGTTTTCAATTTTGTTTTTAATTTTAATTTTTATTTTGAGTTAAATTTTACTTTTATATGGATTATTTATCTGAAATACATGATTTGATTTGATTAAATTGCTAATAGTGTCTAGTAAAAGTTGATATGTTATTATTTTTTATTTATGTAATGTATGATTACTCAAACAAATAATTTCATGTGATTTCCGCGGTCCACGATGAGTAACCCCAGCTGTGCCCCAGCAAAACATAATCGTACTGTACTGTAACGATGACTTAGCAAATAATTATTATCAAAAAAAGATTAACCTTTGAAACGTGAGCCTTTGAAACCTGTTTAGTAAATAGGTTAGTAATGCGGCCACATCACATACCTACACACACACACACACACACACCGCTGTGGAACAGGTTATTCTAAGATCAATAAAGTCAACATAAACTTGAGTCAGATAAATTTAGCGTCTCATAATTTAGAAGGAATTTCTATTAGTGTTTAATGGGATAAATAGTTAAATTATCGTGTTACAAGGTTTTTATAATAGCATTTTACGTCGATTGGCATTAAAAACTAAAAATCGAAAAAAAGGTAGTTAATAGCAGGTATTGGGAGTTCATCGTCTATGTACCTTTGTCTCATTTCTGGGAAAATTGTTTTCTCTATTTTCACCCGAGCAGAGCTCGCTCGCCCAGGTACTAGGAAATAATTGACAATATGTCATTTTATTTTTTATGTTTTATTATTCTACCCGAGCTGAGCCGCGCTGCTCAGGAGCGGTATTTGTCATTTTATATTGTTACTAACAAATATGGAAGTGATTCTGCAATAAATGTTTATTTATTTTATTTTGTGGTAAGACCTATCTTACCAACATTGCAACCTGTAGATTTTATTATAGTTAAGTGTTATTAACTTTTTCTATCTAGAATATTCTCGGTTAAATATAATCTGTTATACTATTAATTCATATTTTATACTAATATAATAATTATAGGTACATATCTAATAATAATTTTATACTATTAATTAATTTATCTCAGAAATTCCCCACCTATTATGTTGTATAATAAAATCTATAAATGTTTCCTCTCTCCTAACCCACTTATTATTGCTGTGCCCGACAGGGTCCATGTGCTCTAACTATAAGCTTTACGATCTAAGAATACATGTGGAATGCAATAAAGTATTGAGTATTGAGTATCTCGAATAACCGTCCTAGAACTTAGGTCTCACAATAAAAAAATATGAGAACTTTAGGTATGTCCAATTTAAATATGCCTATAATTTTAATACATTTATTTTTCTTGGCTGGCAACAAAAAATTGGTCTAAAATGAGTGATATCCTATAGAGTTAAATGTTGCCCAATTTCATGTACTATCAGAGCAACGAGCATCTATAGTACACCGTAAGGACTATTCTTGCTAAGCTTGTGAGATGTGGTCATCGTATGCACGAACTTCTATTAGTACACCCCCCCCGTTCGGGTCCCCGTTGCCGGTGGTTGTGTGCAGCGCATGAGATGGGCTCAGTCAATGACCGAGAACGTCATGCGCGTGTGGATTATTAACGATTGTTCGTATTTATTATTTATTTATTTCTTTTAGGAGGACTTACAGACAAATAATAAAAATAATCACAATTTAGGTAACTATTTAGCTAATTACAAGTCCACACATATAGGTAACTTAGTGCAATATATATTATTATTAATAATATATATTATTAATATTATTATTATTATTTATGGAGAATAATTAAGTAATTGAATAATTTATTGATCAACAAGATAAATCTTATTACAGAACGTCAGTGTCACTCTGTCGGAATGAAAGATGACAGTGACGTTCGGAAACGTTCCATTTCAATAACATTTGAATAAACTTGATAAACGTAAATTAATGTTTCACGAATAGAATAATTGATGTTGTACTTATAATATAATATGATATTGATCCTATTGATCAAAACAAAGTTACAGAACGTCAGCTATCACTCTTGTCAGATAGTGACGTTCGGAAACGTTAACTAAAGACTAAACTAACTAACTAACTAAACTTGTAAGACTATCATTGCATTGTATAGACTCAATCTCCATTGTATTATATAATTGCATAGCACATGTGTGAGTACTATGTACATACTCTAAAGCTACCATTTACTGGGTACGTCTTTGTTTGACTTGAATATGCCCTGGCGGCTGAGAGTATGTGACGCTCACTCTAATGTCTCGCTGATGGTGGCGCGTGTTGGATCATTTAGCTAATCCATGCGTCAGGTTCGTGAACAAGCGCTGTCAGTGAAGGCTGGTCATACCTTAGCGGCCATGGCTTATTTTAATTTAATTTAAATATTTGAATTGTTTTTTTTTTAAGGACGCTTTTAACGTTCTGCATCGTTCTCACATGTAAAATTTCAACATGAATGATGTAACCATTATTTTGTAACCAAATCTTGATTTAAAAGAGTGTCCGTGGAGTTTCTTGCCCGTTCTTCTCCATAGGTACCTACTATGCTTTGGAATGGGCGCCTAGCTTCATCTTTTTGACTGACCGACCCCTTGACAATTCAAAAGTGCCTGTAATTGGTTTAATTGAAATAAATGCTTTGAGTTTGAGTTTGAGTTTGAGTTACATTTCAGTATTATTTTATTAAACGTAAATTAATGTTTTATGTGTAGAAATGTACATATTGTTATTTGTATTTCTTTAATAGACAGATGTATTTTATATTCATTGTTTATATTGTGACTAAAAAGACTCGTATCACCAACAACGATTGTAGAGTTGTCGCACAATAGGCAGTGATGGTGGCTATTGATAATCAAGTGTAGACTTGATTATAATAACAATACTGTAAATGAATAAGTAATAATTAATATGATACTAATAATGTTTCTCATGATTTTACATTGCAATTTCTATGTACCAAGTTATTTCTAAATAACTTGTAACAATAGTCATGACCTGTAATTGGCAGAAATAAATCATGACCCTTGATTGGTTGAAACTAATATCGTATAAGATCTTACTTCTAGATTATAAATAAACAATAACTGTATTAGTAAATGATCCCTTAATGTTTTAAAACAGTCTCACAATATATGATTTGTTAATTAATACCTATTTTAGAAGTTATTTGGCAATTATGTATAACCATCTGTGATTGGTCTAAAATGGCGCCAAGAGGTGGGAATAGTTTGTAGTAGGTACCAGTAATATTTAAAAACTATAAAAGACGGGACTACCCTGAACTAGCGGGACTCGTTACGCTAGCTGACGTACGGTAAAGACCCTCTGGTGTCTGCCGTAAATCTGCCTGCGGTGCTGCTAAGGAGGTCCTCGCCACAAAGAGACGTACACTAACGTGGAAAACTCTAGCTGGCAAGCCAAAGAGAGCTGGAACGCCGTAAGACGGAAGCTCTGGCTAAAATCATCCAAGTCTTTTGGTTATAACTGTTAGACGGTACAGACATACCATGAGTGGTGTCCTATGTCCGTAATTATTAAGTTGCTAAAAGTTATAATACGTCATTGGCTAAGCTAATGTAAAACATCACGCTGCATAGCAGAAGTTCTGTGTAAAATGGATTCTCTTGGATCTTGTGAAAGATCCAACTACAATGTCATGTAAGTTGATTGATAATATTATATCTTGATTATTGTTGATAACTATGTTGTTCTGTAAAATACGACTAATATTGCTCATGGTATTGTGCAGTTCCTATCTATTGCTATAGTTGCTAACTTTGAGAAATGATCTATGATGATCTGATCTATATTTATAAGGTAATGTGATACCTAACTATGACTGATCCTAATGTAAAAATATATTGATAAAATACTTTAAATTCCCGTGGAGTTTCTTGTCCCTTCTTCTCCACGACGACCTAGTTTTGCGAACGGACAAATAGCTTTCTTAGATAAATAATTATTGACAAGCCTAATTGAAATAACAAATACCTAGTCATGTCTTTCTGTGTTTTTCTTCATGAAACCCTTTCCTTACACACCATGTTCATAACTAGTTTCATACACAGTAAATAACTAATAATCATCTTGACATACAAAGCTTTTAATTAAGTGGATATGTATACCTATAAGGTTAGTGTACAATCCACTTTCTAACACGCGCATATTACGGGTCTACAGAGGGAGGAACAAATCTCACTGCGTACCGTGTTAGGATGCTGAATCTGTTCCAGGAACTAGAACCAACCGTCAACACCTCGGCCCAACGACTGTCGGATCAGTAGTGCTATTCTGTAAATATCTCACCGTGAAAACATGAGTGAAGTGATCTTAAAGTGAGCTGTCAATAGTGTCAACCCCTAGCATCAGGTGGCATGACGGCTCACTTCACGCTCACTTCACCTGAGTTATCACGGTGAGATGTTTACAGAATAGCACTACTGGTGCGGGTCATCCAACGCAATCACAGGTTGGACGATGCCGCTCTTGATAGGCTACGCTCAGAGGTACTGAGCAATCGTATCGTTTTGACTCCAGCACAAACCGCGGTACAAGCATCAACTATAGATGCAAACTCACCGCGGTTCAATCATGTTGAAGAGGAGGATGATAGGGTTGACACAGTAAGTAGCCAGTGCAATACCCGGTTGAGGAGCGCACTGGAGGATGCTTTTCGCGAATATAGGTCCACTCCGACCGAACTTAGACCCCGATAACCACGCCTACCTATGCACAAAAAAAATAGGGCGCTGGTGAGTGCCTTGGACTCGCAGTTTAAGAATTTTTTCGAAAGCAGCGAGGACCTCGTTGATACCCACTCGATTCTGTATTGCGCGGCTGTAGCGGCATGCCGTTTAGCTAATGTCAAGTTTCCTAGCTGTGACGGAGCTACTCGACCAAAACCAGCTGTACCAGCCTGGCAATGCAGGATCGAGCGTCGTATTGATGGGGCCAGGGTACTCATCGGCAAACTATACTGCTTCAGGGAGGGCAATACACGACCACGAGTGATGCGCTTTATAAGGAGGGCATTCTCAGGGACTGGAATCAGCCCTCGAGAATACATGTCCAGTGTCACAGAGCGCATCGACTTCCTGAAGCAGCCGTATTCGGCGGTATAAGCGGCGGGTTGATCGATACACGCAGAATCGCATGTTCCCGAGCGATGAGAGGTGGGTTTATAGAGCTTAGGAGCGACCTGAACAAAATATGACAGACGTGTGCCGCCCGTATGATGCCGCCACGAGTACATTCTGGCGCAGCATATGGTCACTACCCGTCTGTCACTCTGAGGCTGACTGGATGCAGGATGTCGAGCGAGTGTGTGAAACTACACCAGAAATGGAAAAAGTCGCAATTACCGACGACGCAAGGATGCATCGAGATGTGGTCGCGATGGACAAGGGCCTCACTCCGCTCTCCTTGGCTAAAAAGAACTGGCGCAAACCTGTAGTGGTTGACACTAACAATCGCAGGGAGGTATGGCAGAGTAAGGAGCTTCGCGGACGCTTTTTCCGGGCTCTACATGGACCCGATGTAGATTTGTTAGCGTCCGTAGCCTGGCTGCGTTCCGGTGACCTCTTTGGGGAAACCGAAGGTGTTGTCTGTGCAATTATGGACGATGCTATGATGGCGAACAATTACCGGAGATTTATTGTGAAAGACGGAACGGTTGACATCTGTCGGGCATGCCACCGACCGGGAGAATCAATTCGACACATTATATCCGGGTGTTCTCGTCTAGCTAACGAAGAGTACTTGCATAGACACAACCTTGTAGCCAGGATTATCCACGAGCAACTTGCACTGAAATACAACCTTGCGGAATCGGAAGTGCCGTACTATAGGTATGTGCCTGACTCAGTTCTCGAAAATGGAAATATCACATTGTACTGGGATCGATCCATCATCACTGACAGGACTATTGTTGCCAATAAGCCTGATATAGTGGTAGTGGATCGAATAGAGCGGCGCACAATGATTATTGGCATAACGGTCCCACATGACGGGAACCTCGTGAAAGCCGAGAAAGATAAACAAATCAAATATCTTGACTTGGCTCGCGAGGTTGTCGACATGTGGGATGTGGACTCAGCAATCATTGTGCCGATAGTCGTATCAAGCAATGGCTTGATTGCCAAGAGCCTCGACCAACATCTAAGGGGGCTCTCGTTGGGCAGCTGGATTAAGGGCCTAATTCAGAGAGCGATACTTCTGAACACGGCGCGCATTATTAGAAGTTCCTCTCCCTGGAGCCCTGACCGCCGGTAACTTGGACCCTGTTCCCTATACCGGTGGGCTACTATGTTTTATATTTTTTTATTTTTTTTTATTTCATGTTTTTATAAAAGATTTTTAAAAATGTAAAGTATATGTACATAAATGAAATAAAGGAAATAATAATAGTAATCTTTATTTCATCAAAAAGCCAAATACAAATCGTCCATCTCAATCAAAACATATAAATAAAAAGAACAAAAATAAAAGCAAACGCCATCATATAATTATTTGAGACAGAGTGAACAAGATTTTTCATACAAACTTTGGACCCCTTTCACCCCTCTAGAGGGTGAATTTTGAAAAATCCTTTTTTAGTGCACCTCTAGACTCTAGACCCCATAAGGAACCTACGTGCCAAATTTAGAATCTCTAGACCCAGCGGTTTGGGCTGTGCGTTAATATGTCAGTCAGTCAGTCAGTCAGTCAATCAGTCAGTCAGTTTCTTTTTTTATATACTTAGATATCCCTCGCGCACTTTGGCAACGCCCACTCCATAGAGTAGAAAAGTCGCGCTGGCGGCGGCGTCGAACGGTTCGCGTATTGCATTTTTATACTTTATTTTTTTTACTCGTGATCATTTTGAAATTAAATGTCCGGTTCGAATGAATTAAAAAGTATTTTACTGCTACATAAATATTCTTGATGATAAAACTATTTATATAAATTACCATAACACAAGCATTAGGTTGCTTAGCTTGGGGCTAGATGGCGTTGTGTGATATGTCCAAACATATTTATTATTTATTTATTATTATTATTATTATTATTATTATATAAATAAGAATTAATACTACGAAACGAATTTAACCAACTTTTGTTACTACCAGCGATCTAATTAAATTTTAGAACACAAAAGCTGCTATTGTGACTTAACTATGATAGTTAGATATGTCGGATCCGGTCAATAGTACGGACACAAAACGAATCGCAAGCGCATCATGTGATCCACCCACACCTACAGTGCGCTTCTACAGAGTCGTGATGTTTTAAGCTCATGGCGAGGAGGACATGCTAGTGTCTGATCGCATCGAAGTTACTACGTCACGGAACTATACACGATTCGTTGTGCTCAGTGATTGTGTTAACTTTAATTTGGAGTGATTGTGTTAGATTGTGATTTTAATAAACACCGTGTATCGCACCCAGTGTGTTTCATTGCACGAAACCCATCTTCTGCCCACACGATGTGATGTCTGAATCTAACTGAGTAAATCCTGACGATCCGACATCAGAAGTGGGATCATATCGTGCTAATGAGATCACACGCGGGGATAGTGACTGTAATAATCAGTGGCGGTTACTTTTTACAAACTCTAAAAACCCAGCCAGTAAATAGCAAGTAGGTATTGCCGGAGTTCAACCCCGACAAACCCGATTCCGATACGCGATCATGCTGCGCTACAGCTGACTTGTGTTTCGACGGGAGTGCGGTGGAAGGAAGCCAGTTTATTTTGACAATAAGCAAGGCTTTGAAGGGCTTCGCATCCACAAGGCTGTAGCAAATAACCTATCCAGGTATGACGTGGGACCAGTTTAAAGAACTATTCAAGACCAGATTCGTGTGCGTCGAAACTTCTGCGGCTACCCTCATTCAGCTGAGCAATGACAAACCAAAGGAGAATGAGACATATGCCACCTATGCTATCCGTCTATCGTATCTATGCCATCGTATGAAGTTTTTGTTGAACCCTTGGAAGGAATTGAGTGTTTAACAGATTGTGGCGTCGATTGTTATCGCTCACTTGGAGCAAATCGATACACGCTTACAACGTCTCGCATGTACCACGGAGATGACAACGCGTCATAAGTTGCAGCAAGAGCTTCAAGCGTTTTTTTTCCTGAAGAGGAGAGCCCCTACTAGTATTTTCGATTATTCCCAATTTTTATCATTTGATACAAGACGTGACCTTGTAAACATCTTGGAATTATAGTCTGACTTTTTTATTAACGATTTTCCTACAACGCGTGTTAAAACTGGTGAGTTGGAGATAAGATTGATCGACCCTAAACGTACAGTGCAAAGACATCTTTACAGACTGTCTCCGGATGAAAGTCCAATCATGCGCGATAGGGTTAACGAATTGTTGCAAGCTAAGATAATTAGACCCAGTAGTTCGCCGTTTGTTAGTCCGGCCCTTTTGTTTAAAAAAGTATGATGGATCAGACCGTATGTGCATAGATTATACAGAGTTTAATAATAATACAGTGCCAGATCGTTATCCGTTAGCACTGAGTCCATTAGAACTTTTGATAGGTAAGGTAGCACGTCCACTTCATTTAACGACAATGACGACGTCAAAATCTATAACTTTGATGATGTCAGGAGATTAGCATCTGAACGCATTCAAAAGTCTGCGCGTTATGATAAAAGTCGTTTTGATAGTACAAAGGCTAGCGTGAAGGTTCTCTGTAATTCGTACTTATTGAGAACGAAGAGCGTAATTAAAATAAGTTCGACGTGAAGTATAGAGGGTCATTTCAAATTGTTGAAGTGTTAGAAGGCAATCGGTATGTTTTGAAATCACTAGTTAACAAGCGTACTTACAAATACAATTATGACCGTGTTCGGAATATGCCCGACGGCCAAGTACCAATTGAGATTGTAGACGAAGTGGATGATGAGTTGGCATCACTTTAGTTTACATAAACAGGTGCTCGGTTCAGGCGGTCGGAGACAATACCAGAGTATCGTAGTAGACGGTAGCTCTGGATGGTATAGTCGGGTTTTGCCTAGAAGCAAAGACCGTAGAGTCAAGGGTTGACTCAGTATTCCCGTGGGGAATAGTGTGTGAGTGTTGTTGACCATGAATGAGATACCTGAGGTTTTGTTTTCTTTGATTAATTGAATGTGGAATCATTGTGCTTGGTCTCGTTAATCTCGAAACTAGATAGTTCCAATTTGTAGATTAGCCTAGTTTGCAAATTGGTTGAAAATTTATAAAACGGATTTTAAAGAGTCAAGTCCCTTTATCTCATTAGTCTTCGTATGAGTCAGGATTGGACGAGCAGAAACTGTGGCGAAATTTTATATTTTCCACGAATTTTTTATTTTTACACGAGGACGTGTCCTTCGCAGGATGGCTGTGTTGGATCCGGTCAATACTATGCACACGAAACGAATCACAAGTGCGCCACTGGTGACATCACGTGATCTAGCCACACCTACAGCGCGCTTCTACAGAGTCGTGATGTTTTAAGCTCATGGCGAGGAGGACATGCTAGTGTCTGATCGCATCGAAGTTACTACGTCACGTAACTATACACGATTCGTTGTGCTCAGTGATTGTGTTAACTTTAATTTGGAGTGATTGTGTTAGATTGTGATTTTAGTAAACACCGTGTATCGCACCCAGTGTGTTTTCATTGCACGAAACTCATCTTCTGCCCACACGATGTGATGTCTGAATCTAACTGAGTAAATCCTGACGATCCGACATCAGAAGTGGGATCATATCGTGCTAATGAGATCACACGCGGGGATAGTGACTGTAATAATCAGTGGCGGTTACTTTTTACAAACTCTAAAAACCCAGCCAGTAAATAGCAAGTAGGTATTGCCGGAGTTCGACCCCGACAAACCCGATTCCGATACGCGATCAAGCTGCGCTACAGCTGACATGATGTCTGAATCTAACTGAGTAAATCCTGACGATCCGACAGATAGGATATTTCCTCGCGAACTTTTTTGTAGGTAATAATGAGTGCTTTAATTATGTAGTACATATTTTTTATTTATAATCAATAGTTTCTCAGCGCACGCCAAATAATGAATTTTATAGGCAAAATTTTGCTACTTTGGGTTACATTATTGCAATTTTCTTAAGGATCTCAATTTTTTTTTAAATAAATTATAATTTATGTTACTTCCTGATAGTTTAGCTTTCTTTTGGTGCAAAAGTTTTTAAAATCAGTCCAGTAGTTTCAGAGCTTATTCGGTACAAACAAACAAAAATATATTTCCTCTTTATAATATTATTATAGTATAGATAATTTAAAATCATCACTTTGAGTATCACAGAAAAATTAAATAAGGATAATTATATTTTTACTACATAACTTAACTCAGCAAAATATATTTTTTTATTTTTCAAGGTTAAACGCAATGACGTTTTTAACCTTGAAACATTACAAACCCTCTGCGGCAAAACACTTCACTCCTACACAAACTTGCAAAGCTTGCTTGCTAAATGTAGTTGC
The DNA here is from genome assembly GCA_946251885.1 of Cosmia pyralina. Classification (NCBI taxonomy): domain Eukaryota; kingdom Metazoa; phylum Arthropoda; class Insecta; order Lepidoptera; family Noctuidae; genus Cosmia; species Cosmia pyralina. Next base: position 26,158,773 of record OX276358.1, read on the forward strand.
ACAAAACAGTGAGGCAGCTTTTTCATTAAATCAATTCAATGAACGAGGCGATTATTAACCTGACTGTACTTACCCTTTTTTTGCAAAAAAAAACTTAGTGTGTCCTGTTGGTGAAAACATAAAAGTGGTTTAATTTATGTTTCACTATGTGGATACGCGTAAAAATCTTGGCGTGTCCAGATGACGAAATAATAAGTGATACTAATTTTGAGTCTCATCAACTGGACACACGTGTGTCCAGTCTCTCGTGTCGAGTTGGTGAATAACCCAGAAAACTGATGTTTGATGACGAATTTTGGGAAATTTTCAATACTACTCGTAGGTACATAAAACTTGGAATTTCTTGAATCCCATGGACTTTTGCCTGGGCTGTTGGGCTACATGGGGTGTTTAATTGTTGCTAAGGGGTCTCACTATCACTATCATGTCCGAAGGAATACGTTGAATGACTTAAGTCACCCTGTTTAAGAGAAGGCACGTCTTTAGTCTGTCCAGGCATGGCATAGGTAAAATTAGACAATAATAAAATTTGCTTTAACATTTCAAATAGTAACTTATTTATTAACATAATAAATGTACTACACTGTAGCTTAAAATATTTATAAGTTATTTTAATTCCTTAAAACTGTACGAAGCTAAAGGTAAGTACTAAATAAAATAAAATAAATAAACCATTTATTTCAGGCGACACGGCCCATAGATAAATACCTTAACCTAAAAATACATATTTGAATATAAACAAAAACTTGTGTTAATAAAATAGGCTTAAGACTATGTTAGTAGCACTCCTCTTTGCACTAGCTTGACTTTAAGTGCTGCCCTGTGGAACTTGTCCGCGGAAGCGACGGAACACCACGTCCTGCGGCCAAAAGTCTTCCTCCATGACGAAGGGCAGGTAACAGTTCGGTACACGCACCACAAACGCCTTGAAGTTGACGTTGCGGCGCGACTCCAGTAACTGCACCCTCGGCGTGTACCTAGTCTTCTGGCGCACGTACTCCACGATGTCCTCCGCCTTAGTGGTGTAGTGCAGGCGGGAGATATACACCTGTGTATTCGGCTTTGCGGCACGCAAGCTCACTTCGGGCTCCGCAGGAGCTTTGCCGCAACGGTTCTTATTAACTCGCGGACGGCGCTTCCTCCTGTGCACCGTCACGAAACCCTCATCATTATCAGCCTTGTTCGACGCCTTACTAATCACAAACAAAACTTGTTTGACGTTGTCTGTGTATTTGCGTATTATATGTGCCACTCATTGTTCACTACTTTTAATAAACGTCTTTCTTTGCGCAATGGTGCCGATTCTCTTGTAGACCGAACTAAACAAACTAAACTAACACTAAAATTCCTTACTTTTAGCAAAAAAAAAAAAATAATTTTGATACAAGTAAGTAGTAGTTTTTTAAGTTTTCTTTTTTATTTTTTTATACAACTAAAATCGAGTTTGGCAATCGTGACTCCGCGTGGTATAGTGCCACAAACATAATCTGCTAAACATGGTTGCTATGGTTGGAACTAACGAAATCATTATGTAAAGTGACAAGGCTTGTCATATTTTGTTCACCGACATCGCCGCCGTTACCGGGTCAGATAAGTTTGTGGCACTATACGTGTTATACCCTACCCCGAGATTGTTTTTAGAGCCGGAGGAGGCGCGCAGGGAGGGGCAGCTTAAGTTTTTACCGCAGTCGAGTTTTTTAATTTTTTTAATTACTTTTTTTATTTTTTAGTCTTATTATTTAATGAGTTTGTATACTAACCTATATACACATGACATACAAATACATTAAGATTACGCAAGATTTCGCAGGGGATTTAGTTCTTGAAAGATAAAAAATAAAGATAAAGATCATTTTATTTGTCAAAAACATGCAAATTATGCATGCAGGATGTCACAATATTAATTTATATTTTGTACGTACATGTTTCACCCGTAAGGCGTACAAAATAAAATTTACAAAAAATCAAAAACTAAATTACAAAATAAAAACCAAATTATTAAAGACAATCTAGGAGGGTAGGTACATAATAGTCAGTAATAAACATTGATACGTCAGTAAAATAAATTAATCATTAAAATGTCACAAAATTTAAGGAAAAATAAAATAAAAAAATGTCAAATAGTGTCATTCAAAAAGTCATTTATATTATAATAACACTTGCTTGTTAATAAATCTCGAATCTGTTTTTTAAACAACTTTACCGGCAATGCTTTATATGACTGGTATTTTATTATAAATTTTAGGAGCCATACAGGAAACGCTTTTACCCAATAATGCAGTCTTTGATGTATGCGAACACAGTTGAGTATTGTCACGTCTGTTACAGTGTCAGCTAGTCGTGGAAATAGAAATTGATTTGCTCTAACAAATGTCGCAATTTCAAAAATATACAGCGATGGTAGAGTTAATAATTTGTGTTTTTTTAAATAATGGCATACAGCTGTCGGTCGAATTCAAATTGAACATAGCACGAATGCATCTCTTTTGGGCCTTAAACGCTTTTGCTTTGTCTGTGGAATTCCCCCAAAATATAATACCGTAGCGCAATAACGAAGCTACTAGACCATGATAAGTTGTTACCTAAGGCATCTGTGTTTAGCTATGGGGCCAGTTTATATAAAGCGTACGCAGAGGTGCTCAGCCGTTTACTTAGGTATTCTATGTGTGCCTTCCAGTTCAATTTAGAGTCAATAATAATTCCTAGAAATTTTGTGGCGTCGACTTTATTTAGTTCAGTGTCCTTGTAAATTGCGTTAATGTCAAATATAGCTTGGGTCCGTTGCCTAAAATGCATAATCGTTGTCTTATCCAGATTTATTTTTAGGTTGTTTCTGTTTAACCATGATATTATTGAATTTAAAGATTCATATATGTCACTTTCATATAAGTCTTTATTTTTACATGCTATAGTCATAGTGCTGTCGTCGGCAAAAAGAGTCATGGGGTGTTCAATAGCATTAGGCATGTCATTAATGTATATTATGAATAATAAAGATCCGACTACACTGCCTTGAGGAACACCGTATGTAGGTGTTCGTTCGCTTGATATATAAATTTCCTCTTTTTTTGTCTTTACATTAATTCTCTCAATTTCTGTGTATTGTTTTCAATTAGTTAGGTATGACTGAATAAGATTTAGAATGTTTCCCTTATGCCGTAAGCTTCTACTTTCTGTAGCAAAATGCTATGGTCAACGTAGTCAAAAGCTTGGTACGTGTTTTTTACGATTTGTCACTTCGAATTACTTTTAACCATATAAGTTATATTTTTGTAATCGTAACCTTAATAATTTGTAACCTTTTAAAACCCTTTAATTTGATACCCCACTCGACAGGTTTTGAGAAAAAAAAATGAAGACATAATTTGACGCCAAAAATCCGCCATTTTTTTTTTTTTTTTTGATATACCCAGTGTCAATTTCACAGTTAATACGAATCTAACGACACCTCTCAAGCTAAAATTCATCGAGCCGTTCAGGCCGCAGAGCGTGCCAAACAATTATACATACATACATACTCTCGAAAAACATAACCCTCCTTCTGACGCAGTCGGGTAAAAATACGTAACATAATTAAAAATTACACTATTCAAAACTTTAAAAAGAAACTGACATTATTATTAATTTAAAAAGCTACTATTCTGTAAATGACTTTCTGAATGACGCTGACTTAAGCCTGCCTACTGATTAATTGTAATTTATTTTTGACAGAATAACCTAATCATCATGGCATTGTTTCCATTTATATAATTTTATTCCATTTAGTGTATTGTATCTTGACATTATAATTTTTTGTGTTATTATATGATTTTACCGTACCTACTGACTACTGTTCAACTGTGGGTAATACCTCAAAAATAATTTAAATACATATCATTTGCATCTCAATATAATATGTTTATTCACTCATAATTTTATTATACAATAATGTTGCATGCCTAGTATAAGGTAGATTGTACAAGGATCACCCATATTATTTTAATTGTCACCTTATTTACTGTACCTACAATCTGTGCAAATAAATGCTTACTTACTTTAGTTTTAGGGGTTTACGCGTTTTTTAACCCGTCGCGCGCCAATTAGCAGACACAATTGAAATTCTATTGTTATCTGTACACATGGTGTACAATCGACATTTTAAGAGTTAAAGGGGGGCCCAATTTTTATTATTTTTGCGATATGACACACCGTTTTCGAGATAAAAGCAAAAGAAAAGAAAAAAAAAGATACAGTAAGTACTGTTTATGCACTTGAAGTCAAGGTGTTGCTGTGAATTTTAGTTCATGACAACTAATTTTATTCCACACCATTTTAGTCGCGATTAAAAATAGTCTGATTTAGTTTGACCATCAAAATTTTAGGTGAAATTAATAACTCAGTACAAGCTTAGTGCTGTCAAACTAAAATATAGTTAAGTTGTGTCACTTTAGTCAATTTCAGAATGGGAAATCGTCGTTTGAGAGGAACAAACTAAATTTTGGTGATTTTTAGTCTAGTTAAGAGGCATTTGTGACAAGAGAATCGGCACCAATGTCTTTTTAAATTGGTCACTGTCATGTAAGTTAAATATAATTTATTTCGTGTACTTCACATCACATGAGACGTATCCGGCCGCTCACTGCGCGGCCGCAGTAGGGTTGCGTTCGATGAAGGCGAGCGGCAGGCCGTTCTTGACGCTCTGCACGATGCCGGACTTGGGGTCGACGACGGGGTGGCGCAGCGTGGTGGTGGCCGGCGCCACGGTGAAGCGCGACAGCACGGCCGCCAGCCCCGCCAGGGACTGCATCAGGCCCAGGCGCAGACCTGCAAACACCAAATACATATTATAGTACTTCAACTTCCTGATACTCTGCAAACCACTTTATCTGTTCTGTGGTACGAACTATCATGTTTTAGGGGTAAGTGTCTTGTGACAAATACTTCAATCGTTTTGGTTGTCATTGTGGTGATTAATAAGATAGTAAATAAAAAAAAAAACGGCCAAGTGCATGTCGGAGCACGCACAATGAAGGGCTCGAAGTTGAAAAGAATTTATCCCAAAAACGAAGTTAACATTGTAGTTCAAAAACATTTTCGCCCATACTTTGGTTTGGTATACGTCACGGTTAATTCCGGAGTTCTTCTATCAAGACAATACTTAAGAAATGAACAGTTCTTACCACAGATATAAGAAAGATATTTCTATGGTTCTTACCAATACAGGCACGGGGACCGTCACCGAAGGGCAGGTACACGAACTTGGTCTTGACATCTTGCTGCTCCGGTAGGAAGCGCTCCGGACGGAACTCGTGCGGCTCGGGGAAGTACTGCGGGTCGTTGTGCAGCGCCTGCAGCGGGATGATCACACGCACTTCGGGGTCGATGGTCACGTCCAGCTCGGGAATGGTATAGGTTCGCGCGCACGTGCGGATCAGAAAGCCCAGGGACGGGAACATGCGCATGCCCTCCTTGAACGCGCACTCCAGGTACGTCATCTCCTTGACGGCGTCGTAGCTGAGGCGGCCGCCGTGCTTGGCCAGTACTGTGTCGATCTCCTGCTGCACCTTGCGCAGCACCTCAGGGTGGTAGGCGAGCTGGTGAAGCGTGAAGCTGGTGGCCGACGACGACGTCTCGAAACCAGCCGCGAAGAATACGAACACCTGCGCCGCGATCAGCTCATCTGTTAAATCCAACGTAGTGATCTCCGGAGTGCCGTCTGCTTTCACGTTTTCCACTGATTCTACCATCATTTTTCCCTTTTTCTTACACTCGAGTAACAAGTCAATGAAATCATTCCTGCCTGAAGGTTCATAATTCCTCTGTTTCAGTATAGCTGAGACTAGGTCGATCATAGGTTGTTCCACTCTTGCCATATACTTTAAATGCTTACACCATTCTGGGAACATTTCTTTCAACATACCTACGAAGACTTCTTTTACTCCAATTTGAAATATTGAGGCTCCTAACTTCCTGAAGGCAGACTCTTCATCGTTCAGTGAGTCGGCATCGAGGCCGAACCCGCAGGCGCCAATGAAGTCCGTAGTGTAACGTGCCATGAGGTCCCGCGCGTCCATCGGGTGGCCGGTGGCGGCGGCGGCCAGCGCACGCGCTTGCAGCTTCTCCGCGCGCTCCACGATCAGCGGGAACATCGCCTTCAGCTTGCCGCTCGTGAACGCCGGCGTGATGCGCTGCCGCAGCATCCGCCACAAGTCGCCGTCCGCGAAGAACAGGTTGCGCATCATAGGTTCGATCACTGTCTTGTGCGGGTTCAGGCCACGAGGATAGAAGTATTGAAAATCTGTTGACAGGATGCGCTTTACGATCTCAGGATCTCTGATCACTAGCTCCGGGTGCGTGGTTCTGTAGAATCCTACCACTTTTTCCTTTGGATACTTCCAGTACATTTCTGCCGCCTTCTGCGTGATGCTCTTCTGCATGAGGTAGACTTGAGAATTATTGCCGACCAACACTATCGGTTTGTCATGTTTGACTCCTTTCTTCTCCCAGTAGCTGAAGGTGCGCGTGCCGTACAGGTAGAGCGCGACGATGACGACGACCACGATGGCCGCGGTGATCATGTTGATACTGTTGTGTTGTTGTGTTGCAGTTGAGGCTGCGAGCGAGCGCGCGCGGCTGGCAGGGAGCGGTGTGTGCCGAGTACTGCGGCAGGCGGCTGCGTACTGTATATATATGAAGGAGCACGGTGCGACGTTATCTAGCCGCGCGCTTATCACTCTGCACGATATCATTCAACTAGTAGTAGTTGAATTGTATCGTGCGTGGTAGATTAATATTAGGAAGGAAATAATGATTTTGTTCTAATCTAGGTACTGCTTGTCTACGCTCACGTAAGTACTAACCTGTTTATAATACAAATACCAGCTCCACCTCTCATACAGAGAATGCATCACACTCGCTCAAGACGGGTAGGCGACACTAAGTAACAAACATACAAACACACACTCACAAACTTTCGCCTTTATGATATTAGTGTGATAAGTCCAGATTCCCGCTCGATGTTTTTCTTCGACGATGTCAGTACGTCCAAGTTAAACGCAGATAGTACCTGGGCAGGTAGGTAGGCAGGAATTGACAAAGTTACCTAAAACTAATAATAAATAAAGATACCGCAGCCTCTTGTTGATCCACTGGACGGCAAAGGCCACTTCGCTTATTTACCTATTAATTATTTTTATTGTTCAATAAACCACTTTTCAATAATCGTCCAAAGAAGGAGCGGAACTCGCAGTAAAGGTCACGATAATAGCCAACAATTTAATCAGTGCTACAGTTTGGACTCGTGTATTCAGCCGGGGAGCGTACCTGTGGTGAACGCAGATGATTCCCAGACCCACCCCAGATGATCATTGATACTTACCCCTCGCAAACAAACAAAAGTATTACAGCATTGATGCTCTTAGATTGGCTGATTACGTTATAGGTACAGAAGCATCGGAAGCAGCCGAATACTATAGAAGTTTCTTTGATCAGTGCGATCTTCAAATGGAACCCTGAAACGGTTATCAGAAAAAGATTTTCTATGAGATTAGCAAAATATTATTGTGTATTTACAACACGAAATAATAGCACTATAATGAAATACGAAGACACCTGTTTATAATCGAACAAAGTCCGTATTTTCAAATGGTGTAAATATAAGAATGACTCAGTGTATTCCTTCGAGGTACAACGCGCTCACGCGCGCCGCACGAGCCCCGCGGTAGTGTAACAAGTGCTACTAAACAGAAGCCCACCTCACTGGGTCGCGGTTGTCATGACTACCTGTACTAGCCCACACCCATTTAGTGTGGAAACTTTTATCTGGTGACCGACGCACTTTTACCAGGTTCACTCGTAGCCAAGCTCCTGAGCGTCCTACTTCTAAGTTTATGTTCACCTGCTACACAAGACACCACATCCTCATCACTCAGCCCGTAATCTCCCACCGCTGGGAGGTCTCGGCCATCTACTTCCCGGTCTTCCATTCTTTCCAACAAATATAGAAATCGGTGTTAGCACGCAAGAGAGAGGAGTGCTCGAGGTATTCAGGTTTGTGACTCTCTAACTCATAGCAATTCCACTCACAGTAAAAGGCTTGTCATTATGCGTATTTAATTGGACTTTGCCGCACAAGTCATATCCATTAGTTATGGCACGTGAGTCAAAGTCCACGTAGGTACGTTCTACTATTTTGTACATACATAGATTAGGTACCTACTTATTTAATATAAGTACTTATCAAGATAATAATATTAATCAACATTATTTTAGTCGTTTTTAGGGTTCCGTACCTCAAAAGGAAAAAACGGAACCCTTGTAGGGCCACTTCGTTGTCCGTCTGTCTGTATGTCAGTCTAAGACCCTTTTTCTCAGGAACACGTGGAGGTATCAAGTTGAAATTCATATCAAATACGTAGGTATATGATCCCTTAGAGTACTAAAAAAATCAAGCTTCTTCCTCAACGCAATAAAAAAATACAGCCATTTATGCGACATATTTTGATACTCACAAGTAAATCAAAACCTATAGGATACTTCCCACTGACCTTGAATTGTGAATTTTGAATAATGAATTTTAGCAAGAAGCAAGGTCTCACAGCACAAGTAAAGGAAAAAGTACGAAAATTGTTAATTTTATCACTTAAAAATAAAATCCGGCCAAGTGCGTGTCGGTGCGTGCCGCGCACTGTGAAGGGTTCCGTAGGAGGGATGAATTTATTCCAAGAAAGAGAGAAAGTAGCCGAAGTTACTCCTTATAACATCAGCTATCTGCCAGTGAATATGCCGTCAAAATCGGTCTAGCCGTTTCGGAGATTAGCCGAAACAAACAAACAAACAGACAGACAGACAAACAAAAAATTTGAAAATAGTTTTTTTGTACTGTAATATTTTTATAATTATGGATTTAGTAAAAAGCTGTTATTTCGACATCACAAACAGACTTTCTAGTGTATTTATTTGTATGTAATATGATTTCTGTCCGCAGTCCGAGAGTTTGATACACAAGAATGAACATTTATAACGCCAATACACAAGTTTCATTATCTTATGTCTTATCTAGAAGGTGATGCTGCGAGAATCGTTTCAAATCTTGAGGTTTTTTCCGCAAATTACTCTGAGGCATGGAACTTGCTTTGTAGTCGTTATTTTTATTTATTTTACAAACGAATTTTAATCAATCACCACATAAAGTCACTGTTTAACATAAAGCAGCTTTCACGTGAATCAAAGAGGTCATTAACATTCTCGGTAGATCATGTCACGAACAACTTGCGCGCTGTGGCGAGCCTGGGACAGCCCGCGGACAAATGGGACGTCCTCATCATTTTTATGTTATCTGCAAAGTTAGATGGGAGTTTAACGAAACTGCAAACTGCAAAGTTTAACGAAGTAGGAGGAATGCAGAAATGAATTTGATGGTGATGCGCCAATATTAGAGCAGTTCTATAAATTCCTGCTAGACCGTGCGGATGTGCTGGAGGCATTAAACCGTAGTAAACACGATAGCAATCCGCCTAAGGGTACAGTATATAGGGTGACTGGTAATTAGTGACCGATACTTAAACACATCATTTTACTTCACGGCGATCTGAAATATAATTGATTAAATAGAGTAGTATTTCTAATACACACGTATAACATCGTGATTTTTTAGGAATAAAATATATTAATATTTTTTTAAAAATATGATTATTTCACCTCATAATAGGCAATACAGAAATGTCACTAAAAGCATTGCCTCTCCAGTGTGCACGCGATGCCCTCAGTAACGTTACTTCGACGTTACTAGCTGGACGAGAAGCTACCAGTGGGGCACGAGATGTCCTTAGCGATGTTATTCTACATAACAAGCACTGGTAGGTACCCGTCAGCAGTACCTCTCCAGTGCGCACGAGATGCCGTCAGTAACATTACTATCATGTTACTAGCTGGATGAGAAGTTACCAGTGTGGCAAGTATGTGATGCCCATAGCGATGCTATACAGCTAACGCTAGTATGTACCCGTTATAACAGGTGAGTCCCATTCCTATGAACTAGGTTAGGGAAATGCAAAAAGGTGCTTTGATATATTTTAAATTTATGAGCATGAAGGCTGCGAGACAGCCTAGTTCAACCCTGCACATTGTCTGTGTTGTAAACTTACCTTACCTCTATTTCTCCTCTGAACTACACTAACTTCTCCCTGTTTCTCTTTCATCTCCAACTTTATTTTATTTGTCTTTCCTACTTGTTCTCACCGTTTGTTTATTCTAATTTCAGTAATAATTCCTGAAACCATGCCTGTGATGACCCGTAAGGCTACTGCTCAGGATATGGAGCTTAAATTGAGAACGGCCCTCCAAGAACTTGAAGCATCGCAACTCCATTGTAAACATTTGTTGCAAGAGAATGATGAAAGTGAGGAGGAAGTCAAGAAGGTAGTCGACAAAAACTCAAGCCTTAAACGGGAGCTAGTCGACCTTCATCAACAATATCTAAATGTTGTTGTTGAACGCGATCAACTGAAGGTGGTCACGGATGGTTTCAACAACTGTAGTAACTTGTATGAGGAGGCTTTAAGCAAAGTTAGGGACCTAGAAGGTGAATTAATTGATGCAAATAGTCGTATTATCCAGTTAGATAAACAAAAAGAATGTACTCAGGTTAAAGAAACTAAGAACTTATATAATGAATTATTAAATACTAATTGTAATCCAAATTCCATAATAACTATTGACCTTACTGAAGATTCCATGCTAAAACAGAATTATAGACAGAGTTATACATCTAGTCATAAGAAAATGAAACAATATGCAAAACTGAATAGAATTATTAAAAAGTGTAATCAAATTAGGAAACGACAAAAAGACTTTTCCAAAAATATTCCACGGAGAAAAGAACGTGTTGATCTAATCAAGAAGTTAACTAATTGTCAAATCAAATTAGAAGACAGCAAAAAAATCTATGAGATTGATACACAGCGCTTACAGTCTGACATGCAGGTACTTGAGAGCAGACTTAGTTCCCTTTACATGAAATATGTGGGCTCTCAGAACCAAATTAAAGAACATATTCTTGCGGCAAATGAGTTAGTTTTGTGTCAGTGTAATTGTCAGAAGGTTTCAAACCGTGATGCTGTTCAGCCTGAGGCAACGGAGGACCCGTCCCAGACTGAGAGTTTGTCTCAAGACTTTACCCTCAACCAAGATATATCTGATATAGTACAAGATCGATCTCAAATGGTACAGTCTGAGAATGTTAGTTGTCCATATTTCAGTAGTCATGATTCTTATCATTCAGTTATGTTCTCAGATAGTATAGAAAGAGGTTTAGGAAAATTAATTAGTAACAACCTGGGTTATTCTAATCAAAATTATTGTATGTCAGGGTCAACCTTCAAACAAATAATGGCATTAGTAACGGGTAAGGTGTATAATCCTAAAACCAACATTTCTGTATTTGTAAGTAATAGTAGTCCGGTCAGGAAAAATGAAATCACTGACTGTGTAACTGAGTTGTTAAAGTTAAATTGTAGAAAAATAATATTGTGTGCTTTCCCATATTTTGAAAAATAGACAAGTAGACAAAACAATTATATTCATATGCTTAATAAGCATATGCAATTCTTAGTTAGTCATTATAGTGACAAGCTTGTGTTTTTTGACACCAATAATTTTTTGGAAACTTTAAAATCGACTAGGGATACTGTGTATCTGCCTGTTAGTTTTAGATACATAATAGCAAGGCTATTAGCTTTTTGTATAAACTCAGACATAAGTAGTATGTCGAAGTCTTGTATTATTAACACCACAATGGTTAGTAATAATACTAATAATAAGGTGGTGAGCCTGAATAAATGTAGCTCAAATGCTATAAATATTTACACAAATTGTACGAAGGAGGTTCCATGTCCCACACTCACTAGAAGCTCATTGCCTGGTGATGATATTGAAGTCTTGGGGTTAACTCCGGATAGTAATTTAAACTAGTTTGTAAGACAACAGAAGGTACCAGTAAGAATATTCTTATACCTAACAAAAACAAGGTGTCTTCTTGCTCTAAAATAAATAATTGTCGAAAAGGAGTTCAGCAGAATGCCTTGAAATTATTCCATCAAAATATTCAAGGTATTTCTTCCAAATTATTAGAAATTGAAATGTTTTTAGAAAAAACAAAGTTTGACATTGTTTGTTTTACTGAACATTGGTTAAAGGATTACCAAATGCTAATTAATTATGAGAACTATAGTGTGGGCAGTTGTTTTAGCCGTAGATCTATGCTGCGTGGAGGTTCTCTAATTTTGATAAAAAATTGTTTAAAATCTAAGCAACGTAATGACATAGTTGGTTTATCAGTGGAACATTGCGTCGAACTATCCTGTGTTGAGCTGGATAAGCATGTTGTAGTGTGCGTGTACAGACCCCCTAATTGTCAGAACTTTTCTTTATTTGAGTCAATAATGGAAGATGTACTAGCGAAACTTGCATCCGGTAATAAAGCTGCAATTTTTTGTGGTGATTTTAATATTAATATTCTGGAAAATAATTCAAATAGCAGTAGATTATTAAGCCTTTTTAAATCATTCAATTTATCTAATATTTTTACAGAACCGACTAGAGTAACTCTCACTTCTGCTACTTGTATTGATAATGTTTTCTGCGATTGTGATTATTTAGATAAAGCCATCGTAAATTATTTACCATCTGATCACAGTGGGCAAACAGTAACTTTTAAGTCTAATACAACTTTGCAAAAAGTGCAAATACAATTTAGACCAATAACAGCTGGCAAATTAAATAGATTCAATAGTGCCCTAGGTAATAGGTTAAATGTTCTGGGCCATAATATGGACGGAGCAAATAAATTATATGAGGATTTCTATTCAGTAGTGCACACTGAATTCAATAAAACTTTTGAAAAGAAAACAAAAAATATTTTCCCCAACTTTTTATTTAGTGACTGGGCAACTAGAGGTATTAGGATAAGTAGGGAAAGATTATTCGAATTGTATGGCCTTAAGCCTTACATTAACACTGAGACGTTCACCAAGTATGTTGCTACATATTCCAAAATTTTTAGAAATACTTGCAAGATAGCTAAAGCCCTGTATATTAGTAACAAGATCAAATCAGCAGAAAATAAAGTAAAAGCAGTGTGGAAAGTTATAAATAATGAAACTAATAGGAAAAAAATACGAAACACGGATTTTACATTGGAGACTTCTCGTGGTGATATAAGCTCTAACTTAGAAGTAGCTCAAGAATTTGTACACTTCTTTACAAATATACCATCTAAAACGACGGAAGCTTTAAATTCCTCACCCGATGTCTCAATTGATTTATTAAGAGCGAACGTTTCAAGTTGCCGGTTGAATTTCAATTTAAACATATGAACCCCATGGTAGTTAAAAAAGCTTTTCGGCAAATTAAAATCAAATTGACCGAAGATCTTTGGGGAATGTCTATCAAAGTTTGTACATCCATAATCGAGACTATACCACCATACTTAGCATTAATATTTAATTTGTGTGTGGATGAAGGAGTCTTCCCGGATTTAATGAAATTTAGTAAGGTTATACCACTTTTTAAATCTGGGGACAGTAAACACACCAACAATTATAGACCAGTATCCGTGTTGCCGGTATTCAGCAAGGTATTCGAAAAGGTAATGCTCGATCAAATGCCTAATCATTTTAACACCAACCAAATCTTGCACGATCAGCAATTAAGTTTCACCAAAGGACGTTGCACGACTGACGCGGGTGCCACTTTATTAAAACATATATTTTCAGCGTGGGAGGAGGCCCAAGATGACATAGGAATCTTTTGTGACCTCTCAAAGGCATTAGACTGCGTAAATCACGAAACCTTACTCTTGAAACTTGAGCATTACGGACTAGGTAAACTTGCGCTCAGTTTAGTAAAATCTTATTTAAATGATAGACAGCAACAAGTTCAAATAAATGGTGTCAATTTACTCGGTCTAAAAGTACAAATGGGTGTTCCACAGGGCTCGATATTGGGTCCTTTCCTCTTTTTAGTATATATTAATGATCTACCCCATTTATTAAAAAACCAACCACAAATGGTGTTATTTGCTGACGATACATCCTTAATTTTTAAGATAAATAGACGTGCATCAAATCTTGACGACGTAAATAGCGCCCTACTGCAGATCCATAATTGGTTCACTGCTAATAATTTAGTATTAAATGGGAAAAAGACTAAATGTATAAGATTTGCTTTACCAAATGTTAAAAGTACTGATTGTGACATAGTATTGAATAAAGAGAAACTAGAATTCGTCGATAAAACTGTTTTCCTGGGGATCACGCTCGACTCAAGGCTGCAATGGGGTCCGCATTTAACATCTCTTGCAGGACGGCTAAGTTCAGCAGCATATGCGGTGAGAAAAATCCGCCAATTCACTGATGTAGATACCGCAAGGCTTGTCTATTTCAGTTACTTTCATAGTATTATGTCTTACGGTATTTTACTATGGGGACGGGCTGCAGACATAGAGTCTATTTTTATTCTTCAGAAAAGAGCCATCAGAGCAATATATGGCCTCCGCAGGCGCGATTCTCTAAGGGAACTGTTTAAAGATATTAACATCATGACGGTACCTTGTCAATATATCTACGAAAACATCATGTGCATAAGGAAAAATCGAAATCTTTTCGGTAAATAGGTGAAGGACACAATTATAGGACTAGAAATAGGGACCAATTAGTTCAACCAGGTTTCAGACTGGCTAAAGTAGACTCATCCTTCATGGGGTACTGTTTAAAATGTTATAATAAAATACCTCCCCACATACTCCAGCTGAATGAAACGAATTTTAAATCTTGTATAAAACGCACACTATGCAGCCAGGCATATTATAAGTTGGGGGATTACATCGCTGACAAAAATGCTTGGCTGAATGCTTGTCCTGCTCCGCAAGGACGCATTAATTAATTGATTAGCATTCGGATATATTGTTGGAGCTGCTGAAGATTAAGATGAGAGAAAACTTTCTTTGCATTGTTTAAATTCAATCTCAGTATTATATAATTGCATAGCACGTGTGAGCACTATGTAGCTACTATTAAGCTACCTTTTACTGGGTACGTCTTTTACTGACTTGAGTGTGCCCTGGCGGTTGAGAGTATGTCATGCTCACTCAAATGTCTGTGGTGGTGGTGGTGGTGGTGGCGTGTGTGTTGGATCATTAAGTTCCCTTCAAAATGGTTGAGCTAATTGGTGCTGATCCATGCGTAATGTTCGTGAACGGGGGCCGTCAGTTGGGACTGGTCGTCTCTTAGCTGCCATGGCTTATTTTTAATTTTAATATTTAATTAAGTTGTTTTAGTTTTTATCTTTTTATTACGGACGCTTTTTAACGTGCACGTCTTTCTACATTGTTCTCACATGTATATTTTCAACATGAACGATGTAACCAATATTTAGTAAAAATATTATGCTTTAAAAGAGTGTCCGTGGAGTTTCTTGCCCGTTCTTCTCCATAGGGATCTACTACGCTTTGGAATGGGCAACTAGCTTCATCTTTCTGACTGACCGACCCATTGACAATTCAAAAGTGCCTTTAATTGGTTTATTTGAAATAAATGCTTTGAGTTTGAGTTTGAGTTTACAAAAGTATTATACTTCCCCAGCAGGGAGGGATCCCACCCCGGTAACCGGATTGTTACCAGCGAGTACGAAATACTCTTAGCAACATTAATTCTATGTTGCTAGCTGGTAGACATTTGCCATAGTGTACACATGCTTAGCATGAGACGCTCATAGCAAGTTATCACAACACGATGTTATCTAGCTCTCGCATCGAGGGGGATTTTATGGTCACCTCGTTTTGACAAATTATCTTTTATCAGCTAATGTCACACATGCCTGCAACAAATGCTAACATATTTCTGTTTATGGCTATGCTGCCCAGTTGCCATTTTTAACAAACAAATACACCTAATTAAAACAAACCAACATGTACAAGATACTCAGTGCCCTACCTAAGCTCTATGTGGTTTAACTATCCTGACACAAATAGATAAAAAACATTGTCCCCTACAAGGGATTGAGATATTCCAGAAACAAGTAGGACCGGTTACCTCTACCACAGGGACAGCAATGACTGACCCATGCTAATGAAGAACATTAAAACAAACACAAGCCGTTGAATGATTTGGCTGATGCAACAAAACACCTGCCAATGTTCACTACCACCAAATAAAAACCAGAACAAAAGAAATATCATCTCTAATTGACATGATTTTTTATTTATTACGAGTATATTTGGTAAACAAACAGATTCTGAACTTGAGTACCTATACAATCTTATAACCACAAACAATAACAATTAATCAAATAATATTAAAACCACAAGAGAATCACCCTTAAGATAATAAAGAAAACTGAGCAGTCCTCCTCAACAGGACTCTATTGAGAAAATGTGAAACAAGCACAAAAGAAGGTGATTTGTTACAGTAAAGAACAAATTAAAATATCATACAACCGGATCAATAACAGGAATCAATCAATATTGAAAACAAAATGAATATTTGTGGCGAACCTCAACAAAAAACTGGCTTATATCTATATTCCAAAATAACAATTCAACAAGACTGACACTGCAATGCACCAACCAAATGCTGACAAAACAGTTACATGTTGTTAGTGGCTGCGGGTACAAAGATACAATAAACTATTTGATAACAGCTATCAAATTCAACGTCTTAACCTCTCAATAGCATTACAGTCAGTAAATAGGTACTGAGATGAATTAAAATACATTCATATTCATATTCATTTATTTATTGTAAAACATAGGTACATTATAAGTTCTTACTCGTACATTGAGGGCGCTATGTTTTGCCACTAGGGCAAACAAAAGTGGCACATGCTATATAATTAACAACAAGAGAATTAATATAGACATATGAATTATAAATAAACATTTATATAAATTAGATTACACTGAACAATGTCAATTATATAATTAGATAAGTGTGATAAGAAAATAAAATAAAATAAAAATGTCCGCAGTTATTGTAATAAAATGAAAATTGTCAGCATTTACTTATATAAAGAATGTCAAAGAAATTGTCATTGTGATGTCATATATTAGGTCTTTACCTATGAAAATTGCCGTTCTGCAGTACTGGCCATTTCAAATCAAAATAATTTTTGTTTGGCTAAGAATTCTAATTTCAAATTAATTTTATTTTAAAAACATGGATTTTTTTTTCCAAAAGTAGTCATTTGTTTATTGATTAGTGTTACATTTTCATCGCATTTCAATCTTTTTCGTCATCATGGATACTTTAAAAATTCGAGTAATTATGGAATATGAGTACCGTCGTGGCAGCAACGCGGCACAAGCGGCATGCAACATCAAGGACGTTTACGGAGCTAACACTACAAACCAACACACCACTTGTTATTGGTTTGCTCGCTTCCGTTCTGGAAATTTCGTCCTGAAAAATGAACCTCGCGGTCGTCCGAAGACTTTGGTCGACAATGACGAATTAAAGGCGATTGTGGAAGCTGATGATACACAATCTACGGCTGAATTAGTAGCAGCTTTCGACGTTAGCGTTAAAACAATATTGGTCCATTTGCGTCAAATTGGCAAGGTAAAAAAGCTTGACAAATGGGTGCCCCACGAACTCAATGATCGCCAGCGCGAAGTAGGCGTCGAGACGTGCCTTGCACTGCTCAACAGACACACAAATGAAGGAATTTTGATCCGCATTGTTACCTGCGATGAAAAATGGATTCTGTTTGATAACCGCAAGCGCTCAGCAAGTTGGTTGGATCCTGGTTCAGCACCTAAACAATGCCCTAAACGAAAACTTACCCCTAGAAAAGTGATGGTCACTGTTTGGTGGTCTAGCGCCGGTGTGATTCATCACAGCTTCTTACCAAACGGGGTGAGCATTACTTCAGATGTGTACTGTGAAGAACTGAACACAATGATGGAGAAGCTGGCTCATCTCCAGCCAGCATTGGTCAATCGCTCGTCTCCGCTACTCCTGCACGACAACGCGCGACCTCATACTGCACAGCAGACGGTCTCCAAGTTGCAAGAACGGGGTTGGAAGCTCTCCGTCATCCGCCCTACTCACCAGACCTTGCGCCTACAGACTACTACTTTTTCCAGAATTTGGATAACTTCTTGGCAGGAAAAAAATTCAATACCCGAGAGGCAGTATAAAATGCCTTTGAAGAATTTGTTGCCTCCCGTCCAGCTGATTTCTTTAAGAAGGGCATCAATAAACTGCCACTGCGTTGGCAAAGATGCATTGATTGCATGGATGATAACTTCGATTAATACAAATAAAAAATGCATGAAAAAAATTCGTTTAAATTTTTTCATACAAAACGGCAATTTCATAGGTAAAGACCTATTATTAAAATGAGATGTCAACAAGAAGATCAACAGTTGGTGCTTACGAAATGTCAGACATTTTATAACAACATGTCATTCAAATATTCGCTGATTGAATAATAGCATTTTCCTATTAAAAAATTCTTTAATTTTCTTTTAAAGTTGTGCAAATTTTTATTTTTAATGCTATCAGGAATTTTATTATATATAATCGGACCCATGCCTAAAATACCTTTCCTTGCTAGTGCTGTTTTGTATTTACTTGTACACAACATGGTTTTATATTGAGATCTAAGTTGAGCGGTTCGTTTTCTAGTACCTATCTACTATTGCAGGAAACAAGTTCAAGTTACATTAATTTAACAAACACTGCTACTTCAAATATATATAGGCAAGGGAAAGTCAAGATGTTTAAAGATTTGAAGACAGGCTCACAGCTATCAGTAGTTTTTAGGCCTACCATACTTCGTATACATCTTTTTTGAGTTCTAAGTATAGTTTCTCTTTCAGCACAGTTGCCCCAAAATATTATGCCAAATCTCAATACTGAGGAAACAATGCCATGGTATGCTATAAGTACTGTTTGTAAATTAACTTTCTTTGCCAAGATGAAAAGAGCATAAGCAGATTTACTTAGCCGCGTACATATGTCGTTTGCCTGCATTTTCCACGTTAGTTGGCTATCAACTAACATGCCGAGAAATCTTGCTACTTTTACCTCCAAACAAACATTATTGACCTACAAAAAATTTATGGAAATATAGATTTTCAAACCAAACAAAATAGAAAATTCAGTTTGTTGAGTTGGAATCTTTGTATGTGTGTATTGGTTAAACAAGTACGTATGCATGTGTGTGTGACCTTATATTACATAGAACTATTGCCCTTCAAAACAGTCGCAAATAAATCAGCATAGCGCAAACACGTATTTCTATTACCTAAAATTCCTACAAGCAAAAGTGCACCTTATTCCTATAACATTTGGTCGACATCGAGCCGGATAACTGTTCGACTTACGACGTTTCATGCACCGAGCGCTAATACAAAAGAACGGCTCGCGCACCGAGCGGAGAACAATAGAAAGAATTTGTGCTAAAAATAGATGTCAATTTTTAAGCCTCAAGACGTGATGAGACATTAGTGAATGTGATAATAACAAGAAAATAACCTTACAAACATACGAAGAAACGATCTATTTTATGGCAACTTGAAGGCTTATTACAACAAATATGGCAAATACACCGGAACAATTGCTAAATGTGTTAGAAGATACAGCTATGTTGTTGGAAAAAACGCAAGCAAATCTTAAGAAATGTCCGAAACAACGTTTAACAAAAGGATACATAGAAACACGGATTAAAAACATTGAAGATTATTGGTCTACGTTTAAAAATGCACATATAGAGCTGGTGAAGTGTGTTCCGAAAGCGAATCGACATGACATTCCATATTTTGTGAACGAAGATTACATTATTCAGGAAGATTTATATATTTGTTTGCTAGCCGATCTTAATGATTTACTGAGTGCATACAACAAGTCGCCGCCGCACAGTGGATCGTCCCCATACAAGAGGTCGGACATAGAATTAAAAATTGAAAAAGTATTTAATTGAAAAAAATGAAATATGCAGTTGCATTACTCTATTAAGGAACTACAAAAAATGTTACTACAATTTTTTTATTTGACCAGTACTTTATGAGCAATTCGATGAAAAGTGTTATTTTTCTATGGAAATGGTCACAAAAATGTCTGTATCTCATGATTCCCTCCTTGTTTCGATTTGCGGTTTTCACTACTGTTATCTACCCATTTTATGCCACATTTTCTTCAAGGACACATGGTGCCCCCAGCGACCCCCTTCCGAGATATTTTGCTTTTAGTAACTTTACTTTTTATTGTATAACTGATGATATGGAGGTACATTAAGTATATTCATTACTGAGAATAAGTCATCCCTAAGTAGTTCCTTAAATAACAGGTGCATTTACGATTACTTTAATGACTTATGAACGCTTCTGTTGCCATACAACAAACGCGTTAATGAGTCCTTAAGTGAAGATTCCCAGTACTTGCTTAATCTAATTAGTTATTGTAATTACTATGTTAACAGCCCTTAATCTCTGCATTGTTATTGTCTAATGTCATCATTAGCTTATCAAATTCATTGCTAGTTGCCTACTTGCTGCCCTATATATTTGAGTGTGTTTAGCAAATGTAATTCAGTTGTAATTATAACTTCTACCAAGTGTTGTCATTATGGCTTTCCGTGGGTTTTCTACTTACCTAGATCTTTACGTTGCTCTTCGTAATCATAAAGATCTTCGTGACTATGACCATTTATTTAACACATTGAAGTCGAATACTAACGTCCAGTTAAGTGAAAGTGATGTGACGGATCTCAAGAACTGGTGTCGACGATTTTGCTATAGGGTTTACACCAAATGGGTGCAATCAAGAAGGACAGTTGACAGGTTCATTAACAAGAACGAAGAGTGGTTAAATTCCGATATCGTTTGGCCAGATTGCTTTAAAGAAAATGTTGTTGACACTGAAGAAGCAAATGAAAATGAGGCAGAAGAGGTAGTCAGTCCATCAAAATCAGATGCATCTACTTCAACATATACATCTCCTCGCAAACGCTTTGAAGATTTATCAACTAGACACAAAAGAAGACGTGTTAATGAAAATGTTACTAGTTGCAGTCGTCCGGATGAGCTTTTGCATACTGTTGAAAGTATACTTAAGTCTGCCGGAAAAAATGATATAGCCAGAATAATGAAAAATTTGCTGGAAAATCCTGAACACGTCTCAACAGTTATAAATGTCCTGGAAACTAAGCAGAATCCTCCGCTTCGTGAAGTTCCTACTCACAAAGCACTTGCTCTTTACGTTTACTTGCAGTTATCCAAGTGGCGTTACATCACACTTCGGGACTTTAGTTTAAAAGAAGGTCATGCGAAATACCCAAGCTACTACTTGTTAGTTAAAGAAAAGCTTAAATGCTACCCGGCAAAAGAAGACATAACTGTGACTGAAACTTCCGCAAAGATACGTATCCAAGCCCTCCTTGATCTCACCGTTAGGAGGCTGATCGATTCACTTGAATCAAATTTTGATGCTGGTGAACAACTTGTGCTTCACAGTAAATGGGGTTTTGATGGAGCTTCAAGTCAAAGCATTTACCATCAAACGACAACAACAAGTGAACAAGACTTATCCAGTGTATTTATGGCAAGTCTTGTACCACTTAAGTTAGTGACTTCTAGTGGAAGTATAGTGTGGCAGAATGATCGGCCATCGTCAACCACATATTGTCGCCCGATTTCATTTACATTTATGAAAGAAACGGAAGCGAATGTTAAGGCTGAAATGGAAATATTTGAGACCGAGATTCGTGAACGGAACCCGACTGATTGCGGCAATGCTACTGTTACTCACAATCTATGGCTAACCATGATTGATGGTAAGGTACATTCAATCATATCTGGTACATCGGCAGCAGTGTGTGATTTGTGCAAAGCTCGCCCAAGCGAAATGAATAACTTGGAAGAAGTGAGAGCTAAACCCGTGAATACAGATTTATACAAGCATGGATTTAGTTCATTGCATGCTTGGATTCGGTCCATGGAATGTTTATTACACATTTCTTACAGAATGGACATAAAATCATGGCAAGCAAAAGGTGACGAAAATAAAAAAAAAGTTAAAGATAAGAAAGAAGCCATTCAAGAAGCTTTCCGAAGAAGAACAGGCTTACTTCTAGACGTTGTTAAGCAGGGTAGTGGCAACACAAACACTGGAAATGCTGCAAGAAGATTTTTTGCAAACCCTGAAACGACTGCCGAAATTACTAATATAATTAAAAGCGAGTCTTCTAATTATTTAATTAGAAGACTCGCCGTTATTTTGCAATGCATTTCCTCAGGCGAAAAAATTCAAGTCCAAAAATTCAAATCATATTGTGATGAAACAGCAAATTTATTCGTGGAATTATATCCATGGTATAACATGCCAGCAAGTTTACACAAATTGCTGATTCATGGATCACAGATAGTGGACCACTTATCAGTAGTGCCTATAGGTTTTTTGTCTGAAGAAGCATCTGAAGCAAGAAACAAGGACTTTCGCAAATTTAGAGAATGTCATACACGAAAGCATAGTAGCATCGCCACTAATGAAGACATTCTTCATAATCTGCTATTATCTTCCGATCCTCTTCTCGCCAGCTTACGACCGAAGATGACAAATAAAGCCAAAAAGTCTTCATTTAGAGAACTAGACGATTTACTCATACGTGATCAGAGTGAATTGGAGTTCATTGACGCGGACGTTTCAACTGATACACTTGCTGCATGTAGTGACGTTGAAGAAGATGATGACGATGATAATGATCATGATGTCGTTATTGATGAAGATGAAGAAAATATAGTTTAAGTCTTATAGTACCTAATATTATTATTTTACAAGCAGTTTCTTTGTTAATTTCTAGTTTTTGTGTATTTTTTTTATTCTATTCTTTTTTTCTATTCTAGTTTTTGTGATTTTTTTTTTAATTTTATTCTTTTTTTGTTTTGTGTTATGCCACCCATCAGCCAATAAATGGTTTTTTTCTTTCTTTTCTATTGTTGTTAGTAACTACATGGTCGTGTTAATTAATTAATTTCCTATTATAATTTAGTTTTTAGTAGTTGTTTATTTTTTTAGTTTGTTTTAGGGTACATAGTTATTTTATTTTTAAATTATTTTTACAGTGTTATATTATATAAATAAAAAATATATTTATACCTACATATTTTCTTATTGATCATAAAACTCTATTTCTTTTCGATGTGTTATTGTAAATGCGACTCAGTCATTACTAAGCTAATGATGACATTAGACAATCACAATGCAGAGATTAAGGGCTGTTAACATAGTAATTACAATAACTAATTAGATTAAGCAAGTACTGGGAATCTTCACTTAAGGACTCATTAACGCGTTTGTTGTATGGCAACAGAAGCGTTCATAAGTCATTAAAGTAATCGTAAATGCACCTGTTATTTAAGGAACTACTTAGGGATGACTTATTCTCAGTAATGAATATACTTAATGTACCTCCATATCATCAGTTATACAATAAAAAGTAAAGTTACTAAAAGCAAAATATCTCGGAAGGGGGTCGCTGGGGGCACCATGTGTCCTTGAAGAAAATGTGGCATAAAATGGGTAGATAACAGTAGTGAAAACCGCAAATCGAAACAAGGAGGGAATCATGAGATACAGACATTTTTGTGACCATTTCCATAGAAAAATAACACTTTTCATCGAATTGCTCATAAAGTACTGGTCAAATAAAAAAATTGTAGTAACATTTTTTGTAGTTCCTTAATAGAGTAATGCAACTGCATATTTCATTTTTTTCAATTAAATACTTTTTCAATTTTTAATTCTATGTCCGACCTCTTGTATGGGGACGATCCACTGTGCGCCGTTACATATGCAAGCTGACAATAACAACAGCGGTTCGGCTCCATTAATGGAAGTGCAAGTCAAGTTACCCAGGATTCAACTCCCAACCTTCTCAGGTATTTACGACGAGTGGCCTGCTTATCATGATCTATTTACGTCATTAGTGCATGATAACCCAACACTAAATAAAGTACAAAAGTTACACTATTTGAAAAGCAGTCTTACGGGAGAAGCCCTGTCGCTCTTGAAGCACGTGCAAGTTACAGAGGTTAACTATGACGAGTCGTTTAGTATGCTTAAGGCGCGTTTCGGCAACAAACGTATTATCATCAATTCAATACTGAAAAGATTGTTTAACCAGAAGAAGATATCTATACAAACAGCAAATAACATTAAATCAATATTGGATACGACTACAGAATGTCTGAATGCACTGAAAAACCTGAATTTGTCAACGAGCTCCTGGGATCCGCTCATTATATTTTTAGTTGTTCAAAAATTGGACCCAGAGACGCATCGTGAATGGGAAGATGTTGCCTACGAAGATAATGTCGATGAGTTACCTAAATGGGATGCACTTAACAAGTTCTTACAATCGAAGTTCCGCACGCTCGAGCTTGTCACACCTCCGACCAGAGAGAAATCTACACCTAAGGGAAAAGAATACGCTGTTCACGTATCAACTTCAAATGCTACGACCTCTTCGAAACCAAGAAGCTGCACTATGTGCAAAGAAGACCACACATTGTGTCATTGTGACGGTTTTATCAAACTTAATCCAACAGAGAGGTGCGAGTACCTGAAACAGCACAACCTATGCTATAATTGTCTGGCCCCTGGACACTCAGCTTATAGATGTCGCCTGAAGATGTCCTGTCGTAAATGTCACAAACGTCATCACACGCTCACGCATCAATCCACGCCCATGACGTCTCCAAATCAACCAGACAATAAGAACCAACCAGATAAAGAAGTTGAAACTCATCAAGATTCTGCAAAATCGGCCGAAACCAAGGTTACGCTTTCATCGCATGTCGCTGCTAATTTGTCCACTGCATTACTGGCCACAGCCCTGGTACCAGTGAGAAACTACGAATCGGGACAAGTGACAGTGCTCCGTGCGTTGATTGACCACGGCTCCCAAGCTACATTTATGAGTGAAAGAGCGGCCCAGATGTTACGATTGAAGAGAACGCCGATCAATGGCACCATCACTGGAGTCGGCTCAACCAAAACAAATGTTAAACATGCTGCAGAAATCGAACTACTCTCCAGACACGACGCTGGTTTCAACTTGAAGATCAAAACATACATCATGTCTACGCGACTCACTGCCAACTTACCATCACAAACCATTTCCACCAGCACCTGGCCGCATCTGCAAGGACTTCCTCTGGCGGATCCAAGCTTCAATAAATCAGGCCGAGTAGATTTATTGCTAGGTGTTGACGTGTGTGCCCAAATCATGAAGGGTGAAGTTATCAAAGGTCCTCCAGGAACACCATGTGCTCAAAACACCACCCTAGGTTGGATCCTGTTTGGGAACGTAGAGAACAAATTACCAGGAGATGAAATTATCGTCATGCACCTCAATCTTGATCTAAACGATATGCTAAAACGAATGTGGGAACAAGATCCATACGACAAACGAGAACCCACAGCGGAGGAACGAAAGTGCGAGGAGATCTACGAGTCTACAACTGTAAGAAATAAAGACGGACGGTATATTGTGACATTACCAAAGAAATCAAACATGCTAGCATCAACCCAAGGAGATACGAGAACAATAGCATTAAAGAGATTATATCAATTAGAACGAAGATTCAAGAATAACCCAAAACTTAAGAACGACTATGCTACAGTCATGAAAGATTACGAAACAAATTACATGGAAGAAGTACCAAACCAAGAAATAACCAATCCATCTGTGTACCTACCACACCACGCTGTAATTAAAGAAGATAAAGAAACGACCAAACTAAGAACTGTTTTCAACGCTTCTCAAAGGGGAACAAACAATGTATCACTCAATGACGAACTGTTGGTGGGACCACAGTTACAAGATGACATGAGAAGTCTTATCATGAGATGGCGTATGAGGAAAATTTGCTTCGTGGCTGATATCCAGAAAATGTACCTGCAAATTGTCATTAGTGAAAGGGACAGAGATCTGCAACGAATACTGTGGAGAGTTAATGATCAAGAACCTGTCAAAGACTACCGTCTTACCAGAGTCACGTTTGGAACTGCTTCTGCTCCTTACTTGGCAGTAAGGACCTTGCATCAAGTAGCTAGAGATGAAGGACTAAACCATCCTGAAGCTGCGGAAATTATAAGGCGCGACTACTTTATGGATGATATGATGTCTGGTAAAGACAATCTACCAGATGCAGTAAAAGTGGCCAAAGAAATAGACGCCATACTACAGAAAGGCGGGTTCAAACTGAAAAAGTGGTGTTCTAACGACGCCGACTTTCTTAAAGAATTTGATGAATCTGAAAGAAGCTCTCACGTGAAACTAGACATAACATTAGACGGAATCACACAAGCATTAGGATTACACTGGAACATGGGCAAAGATCTATTCCAATACAGCCTGAACCTACCTGCAATGTCAAAGACCACTACGAAAAGAACAATCCTGGCTGACCTGCAAAGATTGTTTGACCCACTAGGCTGGCTGGCACCTTCTGTTTTGCCTGCAAAACTTCTCATTCAAAGATTATGGATGCAAGGAGTAACATGGGATGAAGAAGTAGACGAAACCATTGCCGCTGAATGGAACAACCTACGAGAAGGTTTTCATTTAAACTTACCTGTTATCGAAATTGACCGATGGCTTCATACTACTGAAACTATAATGAATAACGTCACTATCCACGGCTTCTGTGACGCGTCATCTCGAGCTTACGCCGCAGTTGCTTATCTCAGAGTACGAACAGCCATGGGTGAAGTAAAGACATCAATCATTGCGGCTAAAACGAAAGTAGCACCGACTAAACCCCAAACATTACCTCGTCTGGAACTCAGTGGAGCTGTACTACTTGCTGGTCTTCTGAAACAGATAAGGGAAGCAATGAATATACCCACCTGTCAGATATTCGCATGGACCGATTCCACTATTGTACTTTCCTGGCTGTTCGGTGATCCTATCAGGTGGAACACGTACGTTAGAAACAGAGTAGTTGAAATACTTGACAACATCGGCAATCATAATTGGTACCATGTCAAATCACCACAAAATCCTGCTGACACTGCATCGCGAGGACAGTCCTTGCTAGACCTGAAAAACGATGAACTATGGTGGAGGGGTCCAGATTGGTTGAGAGAAGGAGAAATCCACTACAGCAGACCAAAGGCGATGATGACAGATCTGGAAAGAAAGGAAACATTACAAGTTAACCTAAAGCTTGATAATGAGAAAAGTATAGCTACATATTTTGATAAATGTGACACGTTACAAGAACTGCTTAAAGTGATACTGTACTGCAAAAGATTCTTAAAGGGAAAGAAATTAGAAAACAAAGACTCACCTGTAAACACGAAGGAATTGGATGAGGCGCTGAAAACCTGCATAAGAGTAGTACAGAGGGATAGCTTTGAAGAAGAAATACAGCAACTGAAAACAAAAGTACAAATTAAAAGGAATAGTAAATTAATCAGTTTAAAACCTTACCTGGACGATGATGGAATCCTCAGGGTGGGCGGGAGACTGCGTCACTCTGACCTAAATGAAGATGGCAAACATCCGATTATTCTTGATCGAGACAACAATCTTACGTCTCTCCTCGTCGCCGACGCTCACCTGAAGACGCTGCACGGCGGAGTTCAAGTTATGCTATGCTTCCTGCGAACTAGATTCTGGATACTGAAAGTAAAGACTTTAGTTAAATCCAAGGTAAGAAAATGTCTTACTTGTGCAAAATTAAACGCTACTGCAAGGTCACAACAAATGGGAGACTTACCTCGCGTTCGAGTCACCCCTGCGAAACCTTTCTTGAATACAGGCATAGACTTCGCAGGTCCATATAATATTTTAATGTCGAGAGGCCGAGGAGCAAGGACGAACAAGGCATACATCGCTCTTTTTGTCTGTATGTCGACAAAAGCGGTTCACCTGGAACTAGTAGGAGATCTCACGTCAGATGCCTTCATTGGAGCCTTCCGAAGGTTTGTAGCTAGACGAGGAAGATGCGCTCAGATATGGAGCGACCAAGGACGCAACTTCGTTGGGGCGAATAGAATACTTGCCGCAGATTGGGCTGAAGCAAAATTACAATTCGACGGTCCAATCGCCGAGAAGTTAGCTATAGAAGGAACTAAATGGCACTTCATCCCAGCCTATAGCCCACACATGGGCGGACTGTGGGAGGCAGGGGTGAAATCTATGAAACATCACCTGAAAAGAATCATAAACAATCATTTGACCTACGAAGAGATGAGCACCCTGCTATGTCAAGTTGAGGCTTGCCTCAACTCTCGACCTCTGAGCATAATAGATGACACGGACACCGACAACCTTCAACCACTAACCCCCGGTCATTTTCTTATCGGTGAAACCCCTATCACTGTTCCAACTCCAGACCTCAAAGATATCCCAATGAGTCATTTGTCAAGATGGCAACATCAGCAAAGGTTATTGAGTAACTTCTGGCACCGATGGCAGCAAGAATACCTGTCAAG
Organism: Cosmia pyralina; assembly: GCA_946251885.1. NCBI lineage: Eukaryota > Metazoa > Arthropoda > Insecta > Lepidoptera > Noctuidae > Cosmia > Cosmia pyralina. The sequence continues at coordinate 26,187,254 of OX276358.1, forward strand.
AATGCAACAACGTTCGAAATGGCACAACAAAGTAAAGGAGTTTGACATAGGACACATTGTGCTAATAAAATCCGATAACTTACCTCCGGGTAAATGGATAATGGGACGTATAGTGGACAAACATCCAGGTACTGACGGTGTGACGCGGGTGTACAGTGTGAAGAGTGGTGATAGTGTTGTGCAAAGATCATTTAATAAGTTGTGTTATTTACCAATAGACGTTGAAACATAATTTTGTTAGTGTTAGTTAATGATGTAACCTTGCATGAATATCGAGCGTAACTCAATAGTTATTACGGTCTTTTTAGTTCTGTTAGAATACTTATTTTGTTAAAGGGAAAATAGTCCCTTTGGTGGGCGGTATGTTGAGTTGGAATCTTTGTATGTGTGTATTGGTTAAACAAGTACGTATGCATGTGTGTGTGACCTTATATTACATAGAACTATTGCCCTTCAAAACAGTCGCAAATAAATCAGCATAGCGCAAACACGTATTTCTATTACCTAAAATTCCTACAAGCAAAAGTGCACCTTATTCCTATAACACAGTTTTATTCTGAACCTAAAACCGTTAATTAACCCCAACATCGATGGGAAAATGCTAGGCAGATTGACTGATAATTTGTATACTATTCAAATATTGTTCAACATATCAAAATAAATAAGTAGGTATATGATTTAATCCTATAGGTACCCCTAACAGTACCCATTACCAAATAACCAATAAAGGGTTAATCATATGTAGGTACGGTTAACGTACAGGCATTTGTTTTGCTGACGCCGCGACCTACTTTCCGCGAGTCGTTTTATATCAAGTGGTGTAATTAATCGTCAGTTGACCAATAACTATCGTAACGAAGAAACCGTGATTAGCATCCCATATAACTATTGTAACTTTTAACTAATAAACTTCGGGATAAAAGTAGTCTGTGGTTTTGGTCAACTCAACCTCTAACTAACGACGCCTGGGCCATACATCAAGAAATGGTCCTTCGAGCAAGTTTCGGGTGTTTCTATTGTTGATAGCGAATCGGTCCAGCTGGTCTCCCAGAAGCGGGTCGCCCCGGTAGGATTGAGAAGGCGCATAGATCGCAGTAGAGTGCAAATCCATAAAACATCTGAAACTACGATCGCGATAACGTCGTGATTCAACTGAACTGCCGGCGGGGAAACAACAATACACGACTCTACCCAAGGCCGACTTTAACTAGCAGCGATGGCTCAGAGCGTCAAGGAACTTATCAGCCGTCAAGAAACGACGTTCAACAACTTGAAGCACATCTGCATCAATTACAAGAAGGACAGTCCTGCCAGAAAAAACGCGGAATATCTGGAGCAGCGTCTCTCTCGACTAAACACGACCTGGGAGAAGTTCGTGTATAATCATCAATTACTGGAAGAATCTGGAACAACAGATCTCCAATATTTCACCGACGATGTCTTCAGCAGCACGAAAAAGATGTATGAAGACGTGTTACAAGACATATTAAAACGAAAAGCGGAGTTACCCACTTCCACTCCGAGCAAGGCCGAAACATCACCTTCTGCATCAACAACACAAGGTAAAGATACGTCAACATTTAGCTTCGATGACATCAAATTTCACATACCCCCGCGTGAAACGAACGAGACCCCTGAAATGCAGCGGGATCTATTACGGAAACAATACTGCAACTTTAGAGCGTTCGAGCGCACTGTGGAAAAGATTAACTTAGCAGCATCCGTGGAAAAATGGGAACTAGAAGATAACCTGAACATTCTAAAAACAAAGTGGGAACACATTGAAAAGGCACATTGGGAGCTTGACTATATATTGCAAGATGAAGATTCGATGTATAGACAAAAATATGATGCTGCGGTAAACCTGTACGACAACTTGCGAAAGAACATACAACAAAAATCTGGAATAACGCTCACTATGAGAAGTCTACGCCAATAATAGCAATTCCGGATTTTAACGGCGACTATAACCAATGGCTAACTTTTAGAGATCTTCACGTGGAAAGTGTGCACTATTGTGCCGGATTATTATCCGGCACTTTCCAAGGCCCAAAAAATGCAACACCTGAAAACTAAACTTAAGGGCGAGGCGGAGAAACTAGTACAGCATCTCGGAATTAGCGCAGAAAACTATACTTCTTGCTGGGAAATTCTTACGCATCGCTACAACAAGCGGCTTCTGTTTACAACGTACACTAATACGCTGTTAAACCAACCCTCCATTCAAGAACCAAATGCGGCAACTATAAGAAAACTTCATGACGTTATGCTGGAATGCTTGAATGGACTCAAAAACATCGGACAAGATATCACTAACTGGGGCCCTTTTGTGGCTCATCTTCTGTCCCAAAAACTTGACAGTGAAACTTACAACGATTATATGAAGTATCTCAAGGAACCCCGAGGCTTTCCAGACTAAGAAGAATTTACAGAGTTTTTAGAAGCTAAATTCAGGGCGCTGGAAGCACTTCAAGGAAACAATTCGAAAACATCTTTTTCAAACAAGCCTTCGAAGACAAACAAACAGCCGTACAACAAATCAGAACCGCAAAATTATAACTATAAATATAACACAAGGAGGTCAACGTACTATAACAAGCCACAAAACTCGCCAAAAGTCTTCTTTGCGACAACGAAGAATTGCCCGATTTGCAAAACGGATCACGTTTTAATGAAATGTGACAAATTTGTTGCTATGAATGCAAAGGCACGTGAAGAAACAGTTCGCAAGATGCAAGTATGCAAAAACTGTCTATTTAGTCACGGCGAAAAAAGCTGCTTTTCGCGCAAAAAATGTAGGGTGTGTCGTAAACCACATCATACACTCTTGCACGATGATGAGTCTGAAAACCATCAAGCTAACATAACTACGAGCACGCAAGAGATTTCGACCTCATCTCATGCGGTAAACAACGTAACGAGCGAAGAGAAGGAAGTACTGTTGACGACCGTACGCTTGGAAGTCAGGACAGTAGAGGGAAACTACATCATTTTACGAGGTTTACTTGACCAAGGCTCACAAGTTAGCCTTATCACGGAAAACGCAGCTCAGCGACTTAGATTACCGCGCAGTAAAATGAGCGCTGTGGTATCGGGTGTCGGATCACTAAGCGGCAATTGTAAAGGATCAATGAACCTAGAATGCAAATCAATCCATTCTGATTATAACTTCAACCTGAACACTCTAATTATGAAGAAACTTATAAATAACCTACCTACTGCATCATTTTCAATTGCTAACTGGGATTATTTGGAAAACTTGAAGTTAGCGAACCCACACTTCAACATCTCAGGCCCAATCGACCTACTTTTGGGTGCTGACATTTATTCCGAACTTATACTAAACGGAATCATGAAAACGGGTAACAGTTACCCTATAGCGCAACAAACTAAAGTGGGCTGGATCCTATGTGGAAATGTAAAAACTTTTAACTGCTTCATGACCCTTAACAACTTGGAAGACTTGACAAGGTTCTGGGAAACTGAAGAATGCGCCGATACGTCACCATTAACTTGCGAAGAAGAATACTGTGAGGAATACTACACATCTCGACTACTACAAGAGCAGCTAACGGACAATATGTCGTGCAAATGCCGATGAAGGCTAACTATGAAGCTAACTTGAATAATACAAAATCTCAAGCGATAGCTCAGTTTCTTCAACTTGAATTACAGAAAGAAGTAAGTGGCGACAAGCTAAAAGAAACCTCAATGTATATGATATTGTCATGATCCATGATGACAATCTTCCGCCGGGAAAATGGCTGATGGGCAGAATCATCGAACTTCATCCCGGTTCCGACGGTCATGTTCGCGTGGTTACAGTAAAAACCAAAAACGGAACACTGAAACGTCCTATCACAAAATTATCAAAACTCCCAGTTAACAATGAACTCTCGCAAATCAAGCAAGCAAACGCAGCGGGTTCGGGAGATTCTAACACAAATAAGCAGTCTGAAACAAGGAAAGTAGGCACCCGTTACAATATAGCGTCAGTGTTTACAGTAATCATGTTGTTTTTTAGTATCATAACAACTTCCCAATGCGCACTTAACGTCACACAATTCAGAAATAATCAACACATTTACTTCGACAAACTAACAAACATGCAGATCATAAGGGACTATTGGAAACTAATCATTTACTATGATCTAGATCCTTATTGGGAAGGAATTACCGCACTTAACAAAAGTATAATGTCGCTGGAACAATCATGCAGGACAATCAAAGAACAAACACATACCGTCTTATTACAAAACAAGGTTCATCTTCAAACCCAGGTTTAAACCATGGACCCTTTTTTGAATTTCGAACTTTATTCTGACACTATTAAGTTGTCAGTTTTACAAAACTGACAATTTAGTACCGGACTAAGTTGTCAGTTTTGTATAAAGAACTGTATTTCTATCACAGCTAGGTTCTTATTACAAAAACTGGCTCGATGGTTTAAACCATGACAAAAGAAATTCCTCGTTTTGTAATAAGACCGATTGTGACATAATATTATTACAATTACGTCACGGGTCCAATGAACTCGATTACAATAATCATATGTTACTTAGTCAGCATTTTGCAAAGCAAGCGAACAGGTGGCGGCGAGGTCTTATTGACGGTGTAGGTTACATAGCAAACGGCTTGTTCGGCGTATTGGACGCTCGATTCGCGGAACAATACGAGAAAGATATCACTCTTCTTCGCAAAAATCAAAAGCATATTGTCTCATTTTGGCAAAATCAAACTTCGGTCATAGAAGCAGAATTCAGTCTCTTAAAGAGGACGGAGGCTACAATGCACAAACAACATAAAATGATTCATCAGCAGTTTGCAAACATCGAAAATACATTAGAAATATTAAAGGCTGAAACTCAAAACCTTTCGAGGGCAAGCGAAGTTTCTATGGGAGCTATAGTCGCGAGCAATCTATTACGAGACTTGAAAGACTTACAGAACGCCTTAGTGGATACAATAACAGACACCTATCATGGTCGATTTAATCCACATTTAATGACACCCGAACAATTACAAGATCAGCTGAGCACTATTGCTTGTCATTTGTCTAATGACGTCTCCTTACCTGTAGAAAACATTCATACGGATCTTGCACAACTTGTTAAACTTCTACGAGTCAAAGCAAGAATGCTCAAGAATTACTCAATATTTGAAGTACAAATACCTTTGATAAGCAGGGACACCTATGAAATATTCAAGCTTATACCAATTCCTGTGGAGAAACCCAAGAACACAATGTTATCAATTAAACCAGTATCAGATTTCATAGCAGTGAACCTGAAAAAGGATGCATACATTATCTTGGCGGAAAATATCATACGTTCCTGCCTAATGACAAACGTACACTTGTGTTACATTCATTCTCCTATTTACAAATTAAGCAGAGATAAGAACTTCTGCCAATCAAAGGCATCAGCGTGTGAAGTCAACGTCAATCCCTGTAAAAATCTTTGGATGCAAAGCCATTCTATCAACAATTATATTTATTTTTGCTGCGGTCAATGCAACTTACGAACAGTATGTGGAGATCAAGTTACCGCGCATCAGCTGACTCACTCCGGACTTATAACGATAGATTACGGCTGCATAATCAAATCATTTAATTTTGAAGTAATTGCGCATCAACAAAGAACGAGCGATGTTAGTATTAGTGCTACCCTATACTCACCAGTCATTGCATCCATAAACCACGTTATAAACGTGTCTATTCCTCAAGATGTCTTGAACGACTCCAGCATAGAGAGCGATCGAGAGCTTAAAACGATTGAAGACAAAATCAAGATCATGAAAGAAAATGGGCTGTTATTTGACAGTCTGTCATCCCATGACGTTCATCATTACACCGCGATCTACTGTATGATCGGTGTGGTAGCAGCATGTCTCGGGAGTGTTCGTGTGGAGGCGCGCGCGCTTGCGCTGCGCCCCCGCGTCTGCGCCGACGACGCGCGCAGCAGACGGCGCGCTCGGCGGCAGCGCGTGCCCGACCACGCGAAGTGCGTGTGTTGGGGATAGTGTAGTGTTTCAGTGTGACAGTGAAAGGGCGAAGGTGGTAACGAGTGCGCGAGTGTTAGATAAAGCCACCTCCCCTATGTTAGGTTCTTATAAAAGCATATCAAATTTGTGAACAGTGTGTTAACGATAGAGACATTAAGCATCAAATCATTTACTATAATTGTTTGTTTCTCAAGCACTCAGTTGTACCTATCTTTATAACTTTTTCCTCGGGGAGCATGTACGAGCAAACCCGTACATATCAATAGTATTACTTTTATGCTGACATCGACGCGCAGCGAATGAATAAAATGCACGTATTGGAGTAAGCAATCAGTAGTTGCATAGCTTCGTTCGGGCTATCATCAAAAGGACTCATTCGCCGCGGGTCGATCAGTTATCAGGTTTGGGTGTTTTTCTGTGTGACTATCAATACCCAAGTTGAACTCCTATATCAGACTATCATTTAAATGTACCTTACCCGTACAGTATGAGACTCGGATTAGATTATTTTCTTTTATATTTTATCTCTCTGTTAACATTTTATTATACAAAACATTTTCAATTTCAAATTTTATAGTTTCCTTTTGTGAGTGGGCAATATGTACGAGCTACGCTGTACATTGACCTTTGTAGTAGTTTGTACGTCACACTCATTATGCACATCAATATTGTTAAGCTGTGCATCTCTGTAACATAGCATTTAAGTGTAATATTCGTGTAATTATATTTAGTAGCTATAAATCCATCAAGGGACTCGTTCGTCTACTCATTTACATAACATAACATTTTCACTGTTGGGAGTTACGCCCCAACAAACCGGTACTAGAATTAAGTATGTGTGTGTACAGGTGCGTAGTACTAGTGACACAGAAAGTGCCGTGCGTGCCTACGTTTACAGGGATCGGGACTAGATACGTTGTATCTTAAAAGTGGTGTACTGTTAAACACAGAGTTTTTGTAAGTTTAATTTATTGTTATCTTAGCAACAACCGAACATGTGAAGAGTGTGGGCGCTTTTGGGAAAGTTGTTTGTTATCATGAGTACAATCATGTGTTTAAAAATAAGTCAGCTGCTCCACGACACATTTTGACGAGTTATGTAGGGAGCTTGGGATCCATGGAGATTTACTGAGATGGGTTAAGTCATACTTATCGAACCGATCGCAAGCTGTGGTAAACATCCCCTCCGGTGTTCCCCAGGGATCTTTATTGGGTCCTCTTTTTTACTGCGCATACCTTTATGATATTCAGTCATGTTTCAAATCCGCAAAACATCTCATGTACGCTGATGACATGAAAATATACATGTGTGTAAAATCCAGATTTGATTGTGAACTGATACAGCGTGATCTTGATGCATTATTCAAGTATTATCAGCAAAACAATATTACTGTCAATGTCTCGAAATGTCAATGCGTTACCTTTAGCCGTTCTAAATACCCAACTAAGTATCCTTATGGATTTAATAATAATGCGATCGAAAGGGTTGATGTAGTCACGGATCTTGGTATAAGGGTGGATTCCAAATTGCTCTTTGACCAACATATTGATAGTATCACCAATAGAGCCTCTCGTAGCCTTGGTTTTGTAATGCGTACTTGTAAGCCTTTTAGTAATTGTCATAGTCTAAAGATTATATACTTTGCATATGTGCGTAGTATTTTGGAGTATTGTAGTCCAATCTGGTCACCCCAATACGAGGTATACACTAAAAGAATTGAAAGTTTACAGAAAAAGTTTTTTAAATTTCTGAACTACAAATCCCGGAAACGTCATGATTCCTATGCCCGTGACTGCAGACACTATGACATGCTTCCCCTTGTGGATAGGCGTAAGATGTTGGATATGCTCTTTCTCTTTGATATCCTGCGAGGTCGATTGGACAGCAGTGATTAGCTATCATGTATAGGTTTCTGTACCCCGAAAACACGTACTAGACACACAAAATTACTTAGTATCCCTGGCTACCGTACAAAATACGGGAGAAATGCTATTCTGACCCGACTGCCTCGCATCTATTCTGAAAGTTTTGAAAGTGTCGATATATTTCATTTATCCAAACAATCATACCGTAAACAAGTCAAGCAGATACTGTTTAGTGAACAAGTTGTGCCATAACTCATTCTTATATTCTTATAAGTATAGGCAAATTATTTAATTACTTAGTTTTTCTTTTCCCTTTTGTCAATTAATATAGTCATGTTACATATTTTTAACCTTAATTTCATGTGAGTAATGTGTCAACAATCGCATTTTACCTATTATTGATACGTAATACTTGTTTAAGTTTTTTCATTTGTTTTCTCTCGCTACTTTCTAGTTAAATTTATCAATGCCGTGAAACTCTATTATTGGCTAAGTGATAATTGTCATCATCTCGCTATCATTGAACAGTGTATACAGACTGTAGGATGCTGTAACTTTGACGCAACTGCTTTGAGCTGTTCATTGATAGTGTGGTGAACATTCATAACTCATGTAATTAGTTATAAGCTGTTGAGTTTCCTGTTTAATAAATAAATAAACAGCTAATTTTTTTTTTCGCGATTTCAGGTTTGGTCCCATAGTAAAAGTTGTTTGTTATCATAAGTAAAATCATGTGTTTAAGTATCGGTCACTAATTACCAGTCACCCTATAAAGTTTAAGTGAGAGAGTTGTATAATACATAATTAGTTACAATGTGCAATTGGTGGGCAAGTGAATTAGGTACCATCCCTCAATACTTTGCGCCCCCCCCCCCCCTCCCCTTTGTTTCCTTGACAATTTCACTTTAGTGATGACTTGTAATTATCATTGAAGTCTACTGCTAAATACCTAATTTGGCTAGTAGTTAAAATGGTTGAATGATTAAATAGGCATTTTGGTTTTATAACCTTTCAATAAGGTCGCCCATCTCTGCTCGGTCCTTCGGGAAATACGGCCCTGATATTATGTAATGTCACTAAGGTCACTAATGCTGTAGCTTGTGTCCTAATAAGTATTAGGTATTTCAAGGCAATGCTCCGAGTAGGTATAGCTTAATAATCTAACTTAAGAATTCACAATATGTTTGTCAGGTGCTAGATTTGCATGGTTAGTTTTCAAGTTCAAACATTTAAATACACTTATAGTGGTATTTATAGGTATTATGTTTTATGGCAGTCTTGATATTTTGTCAATAGATGCCAGTCATGATAGGTTGGTACGAAATCTTGTTTCGGTAGGTGTTGAAGCTCATTACAATAGGTAAAAGTTATAGGTACGAACATACATACAGTCCACGTTTATTTGTAAGTAGCTAGCCGCCGCGCCGACTGTATTAAATATGATGTTAGGATATTTTTTAAAGTAGTTGCCAATAAACACCACCGAAGACAGACGCTTGTTTCATTGAGTCAACTAATCGCCAAACTAAATTGAACCCTAACGTACCTACACAACATAATGGTCCTTCGAGCCGGATCATTACTGAGTGAATATAGAAAAAACCACATTCCATCAGAGATAATAAGTCGGCGAGTGAATCGTTAAGCGTAAACAAAGTAATTAGCAGTGATTTTAACAAGAAAGAACTTGTTGCTTCATCAAGTTTTGCATCGTATTTAGTTTAATATTGAAGATTGTTGAAGGAATAACATAATTAAAGAACAAAGTTAGAAGAATTGGAACAGCTTTATAAAAGAACAAAAATAGAAGTGACAAGTATAGTGTAAAGAGTACAAAACCATAACTTTTAGCCTATAAGTATACACCTAATAAGTATGAATATACAACATGCTCCCTCAAAAAGTTAATTGCATTGAACTCATAACACAAATCCATAAAAAACCAGTAAAGAAAACCACTACTAAAAAGTAGGATATACCAATCTTTTGCAAACAACTGCGATGCTTTGTTGGACCCAAAGGTTTCGTCAAAACATCTGCAGGTAACCTGTCGGTGGGCATATACCTAAGTTCAACGGTTTTATCGTTCACTTTTTCTCGGACAAAATGGAACTTAACATCTATATATTTTGTCCTATTGTGGTGAACCGGATTCATGGCTAATTTTTGTGCACTCTGACTATCCGTATATAAAACTATGTTAAGCGACTTACCTGTTATATCGGATATCAGTCGTTTTAAGAAGCACGCATCCTTTACTGCTGTAGCCAATGCCATATACTCAGCTTCAGCGGACGACAAAGCCACTGTGGGCTGTTTTTTAGCTTCCCACGAAATAGGGCCGCCTGCAAGTTCATAATAGAACCCAGTGTAGGATCGTCTATCTGTTGGACAATTTGCCCAGTCTGCGTCTGAAAAACCCGTCAAAGTTGTAGTATTACCTTTTTCTTTCCTGAATGTAATACCACAATTTTTTGTCATTTTCAGATAACATAGACATCGTTTAGCAACATTCCAATGAGACTGATCAAATTTAGAGTTAAATTGACTCAAGTAACTCACGGTGTAAGCTATATCTGGTCTGGTATTTACAGACAAAAACATTAGACAGCCAACTAACTCTCTGTAAGGGTAGGTACTCACACTCACCAATACCAGGCTCAATGTTTTTGTTGACCAGTGGGGTAGAAACACCCTTACAATCTTGCATCTTTTCAATATATGTATGCTGAGATAGCTTCATTCCATAATTATCATGGTGAATATTAATTCCCGTAAATAAATTAATTTGCCCAAGATCTTTTGATGAAAAATATTTTTCAAATTGACATTTGAAATTGTCAAACGTAGTTTCATTTTTATACAAGATTACTAGATCGTCGACGTATACAGCCAGAACCAAGGAGTCTGAGTTCGCATTGTTTTTAAAAATACACGGCTCAGATGTTTGCATAAAACCAAGAACTGACAAAGTCTGTTTTAACTTTGTATTCCAGGCTCTTGGTGCCTGCTTCAATCCATAAAGTGACCGTTTCAAAAAACACACTTTTTACGATTTGGCTTGTCTACCAAAACCCATGTGCCCTTTCTGACTAAGGCATTGTACTCATCTTTCATTGCTAAGATCCAGTTATCTTTCTCATCGCTGTTAATCGCAGCTAGATAATTATTTGGATCATCGCACCCATCGTCTAGCAGAGTATTATATGAGAAATAATCCGGTGGTTTGCGAGCTCTTGAAGGATATCGATTAGATTCATTTGAGGAATCTGTAGCCTCACTTGACTGCTGATCATCAACATTGTTGACCTCTACATTGACTGCTTCATTGATTTCAACATCAGTATCCTCAGCATCCATGAAAGAAGTATCTATGCTAGGAGCATCTACCTCACATCTTCCTGGTGAAGAGGTGGGTAGTACTTTTCGTCTTAAAACTGCTGGCGATGGTGATTGTGAAAGCAAATTGACAATATCAGAGTTCACAGTACCTATAGGCTCAATATTTTCCTTCAGTCCAGTAAAGTTATTTTCAAAAAATTTAACATCTCTTGACTTTAGTAACCGTCTAGGACTTGGCGCATTCCGGAAATAATACGTATGAGGATCATCTGAATATCCTACAAAAATCTGTTCCTCAGCTTTCATGCCCAATTTACATCGCTGACTTGATGGAACATGAACAAGTGCTCTGCATCCAAAAACCTTCAGATGAGACAGATCGGGTTTTCTATTAAACCACATTTCAAATGGTGTTTTACCGCTGAGCGCGCGATGTGGTGATCGATTTTTCAAGTAGACGCTTGTCTCCACTGCGTCTTGCCAAAAAGCTTTTGAGAGAAAACCATGTGACAATAGTGATCTAGCCTTCTCTACTATGCTACGATTACACCGTTCACTTACCCCATTTTGCTGAGGGCTGTAAGGTGCTGTCGATTGCCAATCGATACCCAGTGACTGAACATAATCCATCAATTCCTTATTGATGAACTCAGTTCCATTATCTGATCGCAAGATCTTTATTTTTTCACCAAACTGTCTCTCGACATGAGAATAAAAAGAACAAAACTTAGTTTTGACTTCAGTTTTAGAAGACATAAAATACACAAAAATAAAACGTGTATAATCATCTATAAAAATAATAAAATATTTATTACCTGTAAACGAATTTGTAGAAAAAGGTCCACAAACATCGGTATGAATCAATTGAAGTGGCGATGTAGCCTGCCTGTATTTTAAGCTTTTGAAAGGCTTTCTAGACTGCTTACCCTCTATGCAGGGTATGCATGGTTCCTTGTCAACCTCCGTGTACCCCACGCCGATAGCCTGACCTTTTCTAAGTAGGTCCATGCCAATTCGACACAGATGTCCTAACCTCTTATGCCAGAGCTGGAAGTTGGAACAATCAGAGTGCACAAGATTAGCTGAAACATTATTGAACATTTTAATTGAACAATCGACAGTATACAGCCCATCACATAAAGAACCATACACTAAAACATTTTTACTGTCTACTACATCACACTTTGAGTCATAAATAGCGCAGCCTTCTTTATTGAAAACTACACAGTAACCCTTCTCTACTACTTTACTTACTGAAAGTAAATTACAGTTCAAATCGGGAACATGAACTACATTCTCTATTCTGTTCGCCAAAGTATCCGTATCAATGGATACATCACCAATACCTACAGCCGCCACTTTTTGTCCATTAGCCACAGTAATCGTTCCACCTTGTACTGGCCGATAACTGCTGAACCACTCGCGATGCGGAGTCATGTGAATGGTTGAACCGGAATCAATAATCCATTTCCCATAATTTGCAGCCGGCGAAGAAAGAGCCATTTCCTTCACAACAGCCTGTTCCACCTTTTCATTATGATGGCAATCTGTACCTTTAAAAACCTTTCCTGACACACTCATAGCCTTCTTGTCCTTCTTATTGGGACATTCGGGACTTTTGTATCCTGGTTGTCTACACTTAAAGCAGATTATAGACTTCTTCTTTTTGCTTGTAGAACCTGTTGAATGTAGCGCAGCCACCTCGCTCTGGTGAGGGTCCTTAGAAAACTCGTTTAATAGTTTTGCCTTAACCAACTCACTGGTTACATCAACAATCGAATTCTCTAAAGCCATTATCAGCGGTTCGTACCGAGATGTCAATCCTCCGAGAATCATCGTACCCAGTGATCGACGTCCACAACTCCTCATGAATGAGAAGCATCCTCATTTTGAACTTCCAGGTTGGTTATCCGTCTCGGTTTTTAACATCTGAATACCTTGAAAATTCATACTATTCCCTGACATTATCGTCTTTTAAAGTAAGAGCTTCGTGCTGATAACGTGTTGAAGGAATAATATAATTAAAGAACAAAGTTAGAAGAATTGGAACAGCTTTATAAAAGAACAAAAATAGAAGTGACAAGTATAGTGTAAAGAGTACAAAACCATAACTTTTAGCCTATAAGTATACACCTAATAAGTATGAATATACAACAAAGCTTTACGTAATTAAAAGTGAAATATGTCTAAGACGGCCGAAGAAGCACTTGGTATATTAGAAGATACGGCAGAGTTACTAAAGAAAACATAAATATTCATTGACAATTCAAAAGTGCCTGTAATTGGTTTATTTGAAATAAATGCTTTGAGTTTGAGTTTGAATAAACATACGGAAATGTCCTAAACAACGTCTGACAAAAGGATACATTCAATCTAGAATTCAGTGCCTCGAAGAATACTGGAAAACATTTAACGGTGCGCATCAAAACTTAGCGAGGATAACATCGAGAGATAAACGTAATTTGTTGTCATATTTCGTTAATGACGTGTTTTATATTTACGAAGATCTTTATTTGTGTTTGTTGGGTGAATTACGCGACATGTTAGAAAGTGTAACAACGAAATCGTCGCCATCATTGAACATCGATACCGCGGACGAAGATAACCAACAAACACAGGTGAGACTGCCAAGTATAACCTACGTTTTCTGGAACGTATAAAGATTGGCCTGCGTTTAAAGATTTATATGTATCGTTAGTGCATGATAACAAGTCACTAAGCAACGTTCAAAAATTGCAATATTTGAAGACTAGTATCAGCGGTGAAGCAGCTAACCTACTTAAACATATACAAGTAACTGAAAATAACTATTTACAAGCATGGGAAACATTGAAAAATCGTTACGGCAATAGAAGATTCATATTTAACTTAATGTTGAAGAGATTAGTTTATCAAAAAAGGCGAGCACTCAATCGGCCAGTCAACTGAAGTCAATTTTGGATACAACTTCTGAAATCTTAAACAACCTTCAAAACTCTAACGTGAACACCGACTCCTGGGATCCTATAATCATATTTCTAGTCGTACAGAAGCTTGACCCGGAGTCCCACAAGGATTGGGAAGAGTACGCTTACAAGGGCAATTCAGAGGATTTACCTACGTGGAATGAGTTGAAGACTTTCCTAGATGGCAAATTTCGTGCATTAGAATTAATTACACCCTCTTCAACGTCAGCTACGCGTGAAAAACCTAAAGAACGCGGTACATTTCATGTTTCAACGAATGAAAAGGAAAACACTTGTATAATGTGTAAAGGGAATCATACCCTGTCTCACTGCAAGTTGTTTGCGAAGATGCAACCTTCTGATGATTCAGAGCTTGTTATTCGTGTAAAGAATAACAAGCTCTGTTTTAACTGCCTGGCATCAGGGCATTCGGTCTTCAAATGTCGTGTTCCAATGTCCTGTCACACGTGTAAAAGACGCCATCATACTCTGATACATCTAACAAAGAAGACGGATACATCGGCACCATCTGAAGCTGTACAACCGACGCCGACAGTATCAACCCAAGCAGATGTAGAAGAAAAGGTACAAGTTAATACAATGATTGCGTCGTACTACAATGCCAGGAAAGATATAGGAATGTTAGCAACCGCAATGGTGATAGTAAAGAGTGAACAAGGACACGCAATTGTACTCAAGGAACTCATAGATCCAGGATCACAAGCCTGCTTTATTAGTGAGAAAGCGGCACAACTATTAAAACTCAAACGGCAGGTAACTAATTACATTATTACTGGAATGGAATCCATGAAGGTCCCTGTCAGGCATAAAGTGAAAATAGAAGTTTTATCACGATGGGAATCAAATTTTGCATTACCTTTACAAGCCTACGTGATGTCCAAGCACTTGACAATACAATTACCTACAAATACATGGTCAACAAACAAATGGCCACACTTGGCAGATCTAGAATTAGCAGACCCAAACATTGATCTGCTACTAGACGTCAAGGGATATGCGAAGATACTACAAGATGGTCTAATCAAAGGTCCACCGGGGTCACCCATAGCTCAGAAAACCAACCTCGGCTGGATTATATTTGGTGAAATAAACATAAAAACAAACACAAAAGAAAAATGTTTAATGACGATAAATGAACAAGTCGATGTGAAAGAACTATTGAAGACTATGTGGGAGTTAGAAATCGATATAAAAAGAACTTTTACTAAAGAGGAAATGTTATGCGAAGAGATTTATGAAAAAACATACAAGAAACAATGAAGGACGATTGTTTCTTTTTAGTTTATGTTTGTGTCCTAAATTGATTATACTAACATAGTTTAAGTAATACTAACAAGTTATGTGTAATATGCCTGAATTAAAGTTGAAATAAATAAATAAAATAAATAAATTCCATTGTTTGTTGTAAAATACGTTCCAAATTGTGTACTCCTTCCTCGGTGCTGTGTGTTGTCGGCAGTTGGCCCTCGCATGCTGTCAGCGCGACACGCAACAATTCATTATATTTATGTTTATTGCGTTTATCAGAGATACTTGTTTGTGTTGAGCTGCGTGTTCGCCGGTGGCTGTGACCGTATTCACAAGCACATACAAGGGGCAATAATGGGACAGTAAGTACCTTTATTTCGTGATAGCTTTACTTTTCTAAAAAAACGCCCGTTGACTCTCCATAATTATGTATTTACATTATTTACAAAATTCAAAATATACAGAATGTGCTTAGAATGTAGAGGCAAGCTTCACCGCCTCGCCAGCAGCGCGGGCGCGACCAGTGTGGCGAAGGTGGCGAGTGACTCGCGCGCGCGGGGGGCGAGTGCGAGCAGAGTGGCGAGCGAGACGAGAGCGGCGCGCGCGCACGGGGCAAGTCGCACGCCCGCGTCCGCCGCCTGGTCGCGCTGCATCGCCTCCGCGCGGTCCTCTGCAACCAATACGGATACTGTTCACATGCTAGGTTAGATCAATGGTTCACGCCGCACAAACATGCACATTCCCAAAAACAAAACTATAGTTGGTGCCTTTTTAACTTTAGCATGGCAATAGCGGTCATTACTGTTTCCCTCCCGAATAGATTGATATTACATCGTTCTTTAGCAGTTAGTGAAAACCGACAAAGATAAATACCGATTGAGGATGTCATTGTTAACTGATTTTATTCATTTCGTTTTAGACCGTGGATCTTTCTCAGTCGTTACGGGTCGTCAGAAGCCGGAAAGTTTGACAACCGCTTGATGTAAAATACTGCTATTCAGCTGCATCCGGCTAGACAGGAAACCGATCGCAACATAGTTGGGGGCAGGCAGGCAGATGATGTATTAGACGGTAGACCAGCCTGAGCCTTAGTAGGTGAGGTGCTGTAGTTTCTGTAGGTACTGTTCACACGGGCTCTGTAAGTTTATGTAGTTGGTGGGGTGCTGTTAATGGTTCCGCCGTTAACTCATATTTTCCAAATTTGCCTCTCTGAAGGCAAAAAAGGCTTTTTACAGATCAGAGAGACTATGTGAAAAAAGCCTCAGTTGTCCAGTGCATAAAGCAGGTGACAAAAAAGTAGCTTCAAATTACCGACCTATTTCAATACTATCATCTACATCTAAAATACTAGAAAAATTAATTAACAATAGGTTATTGAAGTATTTAGAGTCTAAAGCTATCCTCTCGGATAAACAATTTGGTTTTAGACCAAATTATCCACAACTGATGCTGTACAAGATATGACTGATTATAATAAGAAATAAACCAGAAAATGTATTGGACGGGCGTGATCGTTGGACACGGTGTGTTGAAGGAGTGTGTAATGCCTATCCAGGTGTATCCCTATTTGAGGTTAGGCCTCCTAGTCCAGACGGCGCTGACGTCCTGTACCTATAGGCTCAGGATAACTGCAGACTGGCGACCAGTAGCTATGTGTGAAGTCTTGACGGGGAAGGGTTTCTTGAAGATGAAATAATAACAGCGATTTTGAGAAGTCTTCAGGAGGTTTCAGGAGACGATTTGCGTAACTCTTCAGGAACAGAACGATGTATAAGGTACCATGCCGATGGCTACGAGTCTGTGTTTTCGCTTGCGCGCTAAGGTACCTCGAAACTTTACCTTAACGAGAACCGCAAACCGTCTCCTGATTTCAATTTTATTTTTATTTCAAAAATTTCACAAAAATGCTTATTAGCAGCTGAAAAATGGCTATAATTACATCATATTATACACCGTTACAATCGTCATTAAATTGTCCAGCGATTGAGACACCTGCATTTCCTGTAACTTTATTCGCTGAAAAGATTTCAGCATGTAAATACAAAAATGTTAATTGTTTTGATTTAAAACTATTTTTCAAACTATTTTATTCGATAACCAAAGAAGATATTTCAACGGGGTAAGCAGGTATCTCAAGCTGGTCTAATGACCTAAAAAACTATGAAAAATTCATGATTACAACTATATTTTTCAGGGCGTGACAGGCCCTGAAAACCTAAATTGCTAGAACGAGTCACCAAAAAACAGCAAATTAAAGTTTGTTCTCTCCAAGGCGTTCGATCATGTTTCATATGATGTGCTCTGGAGGAAGATGGGAGACAGGGGTATACCGGCGGAAATATGCGGGCTCTTCCAGTACTGGTATGGTAACCAAGTCAATCAGGTGAAATGGGATGATACAGTGTCTGAACCGTATAGGTTGGAGTGCGGGGTGAGACAGGGTGGTCTGACCTCTCCCAGGCTCTTCAACCTGTACGTGGATGACCTGATAGTTGCACTCAGCAGCATGCGTGTCGGATGCAGTGTTGATGGGGTTAGAATTAACAACATCAGCTATGCAGATGACATGGTGCTGCTGGGTCCGTCGGCGGGAGCAATTAGAGAGATGCTTGAAACGTGTGAGACCTACGCTGCCGCACATGGGTTAAAGTATAATGTGAAGAAATGTGAGTACATGGTCGTTGAGATCAGCGGCAAATGCCGTGGAGAAGGACCCGAGTTGGTTATGAACGGCTCACCAATTAATAGGGTGTCAACTTTTAAATACCTTGGTCACTGTCTTGCCGCTGACCTCAAGGACGATGTGGACATTGAGAGGGAGCGTAGGGCTCTAGCGGTCCGGAGCAATATGTTGGCCCGTAGATTTGCGCGGTGTACAGAACAAGTTAAAGTAACGCTTTTTAAGGCTTATTGCCAAAGTCTGTACACGGGCAGTCTATGGGTCAATTGCACCAAGAGATCGTTGGATGTCCTGCGCGTCCAATATAATAATGCTTTCAGGATGTTGTTGAGGCTGCCTCGTTACTGTAGTGCGTCGGCCATGTTTGCGCAAGCCCGCACCGACGGCTTCCATGCACTTATACGCAAGAAAACAGCGTCGCTACTGAGGACAGTGAGGGGCAGTCGGAACAGCATCCTGAAAACTGTAGCCGAGAGCATCGGCTCCCCGATTGTGCAGCAGTTTGTGAGGAGGCTGATTTTTACTAACACTAGGCAATAAGTTATTTTTGTATGTTACTAACACTATATGGATATTGTGTGTCCGAAATAAAATGATTCTATTCTATTCTATTCTATATGTGCGGGGTGCAGGTTTGTTGGTAATATTAAAGCACTGATTGGATTTGGTTTTAAAGAGTTTATTGAAAGCTCCACAATTTTAATGTAAAATGTTCTTAAAGTAAAATGTTATGTAAAATGTTATGTTAATTGTTATGAATGCACCCGGTCCGTTTGATGTCTGGCAATGCACTGACGTTAAAGTATAACGAATGTTGTAAACTGCTGCGTTAGCAGGTGTTCGGTTGCTTAGACCGAACATATTCCGGGGCGGCAAAGATGATGATGAGATGAGTTGATGATAGTACAATTATGTTAGCTAAGATGAAAGGTAACCTAATGTTAGTGTTAGTGATGATTCTTAACATAATAAGAAACAATAGCGTTTAGAGAAGCACTTAACAGATAATCTTAATGTCTCTAGTTTTTGTTTATGATTGATGTACACGCTTTATTTTGTTTTTTAACCACGCACACTTGCACTGCACTTTGAGCACTGGGCTGACGGTCAGCCTCGTTTGGTCGCGCACAAGCACTAGCACTCGCGTCGTTACTTCGTAGCTCGATGTCTGGGGAGATAAGCACACGTCGCATGCGGCGTCGTCGCCACCGCCACAGGAGCACGGCCGTGCCCGCAGCCGCCACCAGCACGAGGGTGTAGCTTACCACGTAGTGGTGGATGTCATGTGGTGACATCTCATCTAGTTCCACGTCGCTGTTTTTTATCTGTTTAATTTGTTTGTATATTTTGAGCAAGTCGTCATTTAATTTGTCCTCCTCAGTTTGGTTGTCGTGGGTCTTCTCCATCGGTATGCTTGTTACGTATGTGTATCAGTCTTTATAAAATATATATTATCTGTGGTATTTCCGGATCCTGTTGTCTTGTCACCGACTCCGATCGCTCGTCATGCAATGGCTGAATACACGATACATAAAATAGTCTGGTCGTCTTATTTATTTATAATATCTGGCCACCCGTCGTAACATGGTGTCAGAAGATACAGAAGAAAAAGAAGTCACAAAAAACCACAAAAGTAAGTGCCGCAAACAGTCAAAAAAAAAAAAAAAAAAAAATTTCGAGTAAAACGTCGCCGCGTGGTCCAGCCCTAAAATGCCGGAAAATAAAAACGCAAATAATACAAGTTATCCCCTGCCGCCGAGTAATTTCAGCTTAGATATCAACAACTCGAACATGCCATTGGCTTGGAGAAATTTCAACACAAGTCTAGAGATTTACATGATAGCCAACAATTTAGAAGAACAACCAGACAAACGAAAGGTAGCCATTTTACTACAAATCATAGGCCCAGACGCTCTTCAGATATTTTACTCGTTTAACATACAAATTGACAAGATCACCTATAAGGATTTACTCGCCAAATTTGAAGACTACTTCACACCACGTGTCAATATTTCCGTCGAAAGACATAAGCTGTTCAACAGAAAACAAGGTCCAGATGAAGAAATTGAGACATATGCCACGGATCTCAAGAATCTAAGTATCCAATGCAATTTTGAAGGTCTTGCCGATGATATAGTAAAGGACATATTCTCATGGAACTTAAATTCATCTTGCTCGTACATCAGAGAACGTATCCTGATCGAGAAACCATCAACATTTGATGCCGCCGTCAGTCTCGCTAAAACACTAAGAAATACTAGGTTACAGGCTAAAGCTTTATCAAGCCAAGAAGTAAGTGTCGTTGCCAGTCGTCAATCGCATCACAGTCGCCAAACACATCGTAGTCAAGAGAGTCGCAATCAAAAAAGTCACAGTCAAAGAAGTCACAGTCGTCAAAGAAGTCATAGCCGTCAAGAAAGTCAAAGTCATCAGTCTCAAACAAGTCAAAGTCGTCAATCAAGTAAAGCATCGTCCAGTCAAGAACCTCAATCCAAACAGTCAACCAAGAATTGTTCCAGATGTGGTCAAGTTCACCGAACAAAATGTCCAGCCATAGGAGTCATCTGTAACAACTGCCACAAGCCCAATCACTTTGCCAAGTGTTGCCGCAGCAAACATGTGAGATCCATAGAAGAAGAAGAAGAAAGTACGGGTACTGATACTTATTTTCTAAATAGTCTTTTCACTAATGAGATTTCTGTCAGCAAAAAAAACCCTTATCATACAACTTTGTCCATAAATAGTAAGAATGTAGACTTTTTACTTGATACAGGTGCTGACACTAACATTTTATCATTTAACTCTTATAAAAAACTTAATTTGCCATTGAGTAGTTTAAAGAAAAGTAGTCACAAACTATCAACCTTTAGCGGTGAAGTATTACCGACTGTAGGTCAATGCATTCTGTCTGTCACACATAACAACAAACTATACAATGTTAATTTCCACATTATAGATATACCCTGTAGGAATATTATTGGTCGCAACAGTTGTGAGAATTTAAAATTAGTTAAAAGAGTCCATAATGTCCAATTTCATGAGTCACTCAATGTATCACAGCTTGACAAATATAAAGATCTCTTCTCAGGAATAGGTTGTCTTAAAGATTATGAATGTCATTTGTCAATGAAGCCTGATGCTGTACCGTCTATAGATGCCTGTCGTAGAATTCCATTCAGTCTCTTAGAACAATTAAAAGAAGAATTAGCCATGTTAAAAAAAAATCAAATTATAGTCAAAGTCGAGGAACCTACTGAATGGGTAAGCTCAATTGTAATTGCATCAAAGAAAAATGGTAAACTACGCCTGTGCATTGATCCAAGAAAACTTAATAAAGCCATTATGCGTCCTCATTATCAATTTCCAATTATTGATGAAATTAAATCCAGCCTCTCTGGTTCACAATATTTCACTACCCTAGATGCAAACAAAGGTTTTTATATGCTAAAGTTAGATGAAGCTTCCTCAAAACTATGTACATTCATCACACCTCAAGGTAGATATAGATTCCTAAGACTTCCCTTCGGGATAAATGCAGCCCCAGAACTGTTTCATTCCATCATGACAAATAGATTCAGTGATATTCCAGGAGTCAAAATCATGATGGATGATTTCCTAATTTACGGTCAAACTAAACAAGAACATGATTTTAGGTTAAAACAAGTCTTAGATAGAGCTAGAGAAATAGGAATAAAATTTAATAAAGACAAGTCTAATATATGTAAAAGTGAAGTCAAGTACCTAGGACACATCTTTTCTAAAGATGGTGTGAGGGTTGATGAAAACAAAGTGAAAGCCATTTGCAGTATGTCACCACCAACAAATGTCACAGAATTACAAAGGTTTTTAGGTATGGTTACATACTTAGGCTCATACATAGAGAATTTGTCAGATAAAACTTCTAATTTAAGAACACTTCTGTCTAAAGATAATGAATGGTCTTGGCAAGAGAGACATAATGTAGAATTTAATGAATTAAAGGAATGTATAACAAAAGCCCCTGTCTTGACATATTATGATCAAAATAAACCAATTACACTGTCAGTTGATTCGTCTAAAGATGCCATGGGTGCAGTGATTTGCCATGATAAACACCCCATAGCATATGCTTCAGCTTCATTAAGCTCATGTCAACAGTCATACTCTCAGATTGAGAAAGAGCTGTTAGCAATCCTATTTGGTTGTACAAAGTTTCACCAATATGTCTATGGTCGCCACACTTTAGTTGAAACAGATCACAAACCAATAGTATCGCTGTATAAAAAACCAATTTATAACATTCCACCCCGTCTTCAAAGAATAATGCTAAGATTACAACCATATGACCTGAACGTAACTTACAAACCAGGTAAATATCTTTATGTAGCTGATACTCTGTCTAGAGCAGCTTTACCAGAACAGTCATTACATGATCTAGATTCTGATCTAGATTTACATGTCAATTTAGTCATTAGATCACTGTCAGTTAGTCCAAATAAACTTAAATCTATTCAAGAACAGACTTCCCAAGACAATGAATTGTCACTCTTAAGTAAATATTGCATAACAGGTTGGCCTGAACATAAAAAATTGCTTCCAGACATACTTAGGCCTTATTTTCCTTTAAAAACCGATATACATATAATTAATGGTATTGTCTTCAAAAACAACAGTGTCATTATACCAGTAGCCATGAGAAAAGACATTTTGAAACAGATACATGAAGGTCACCAAGGTATTCATAGTTGCCAAAGATTGGCAAGAAATCTAGTATACTGGCCCAATATGTACTCTGATATAGAAAAATATGTTAATAATTGTCATAACTGTCTCACTAACAGACGCAGCAATTCCAAAGAGTCACTACAGCCCCATGAGGTAAAACCAATCCCTTGGAATAAAGTCGGAGTTGATCTATTTGATTTCAATTCAAACAAGTATGTCATAGTCGTAGATTATTTTTCCCAATATGTCGAGCTTGTAAAGCTAGCAGGTGGTTCTACTGGTAAAATTGTCATTAGTCACCTAAAGTCTATATTTTCCAGACATGGAATACCCAACATTCTAATTTCAGACAATGGTCCCCCATTTAACTCAAAAGAGTTTAATCATTTTGCTTTAGATTGGCAAATACAACATATTACATCAAGTCCCTATTATCCACGGTCTAATGGTCTTGTAGAAAGAACCATAGCCACGGTTAAAAACATATTAAAGAAATGTCTTACTGATAATACAGACCCTCATCTAGGATTATTACAGTATAGGAATACACCTAAAGAAAATATGTATTCGCCTGCCCAATTACTAATGTCCAGGACACTCAGAACTAAACTTCCAGTCTTAGAACAAACTCTGAAACCTAAAATACCTAACTACAGGTCTCTAACAAATAAAACTCAAATAAAAGTGAACAAATCACAGATTTATTATAATAAACATACTAAACCGTTGTCTTCCCTAAACATTGGTGATAAAATTTACTTCCAGAAACAGCCAGACAGTATTTGGACACCTGGTACTGTGTCAGACATAGGTCCACAGCCTAGATCATATACTATTGTCTCCCCGGAAGGTACTTTTCGCCGTAATCGCCAACATATCCTACAGCCAAAACATTCACCAACTGAGTCCGCTCCTAGTAGAAGAAGTTCACTTCAATCCCCATCAGTTCCACTTGACACTGATCCACCGTCGCCTTCCAATATACTGCCGTCGTCATCTCCATCTAATTATCAATCTCCTTGTACAAGTAATCCTGTCCAAGAATCTGAAACAAAAACAAACACATCACATACACCAAATAAACAAACTCAACACACAACTTATTCTTCATTCGGTAGAGCAATAATAAAGCCCCGAAGATTTTGAAAATTGGTCTAGATTAAGTTCTTAATTTGTACTTAGTTTTAATTTAATATACTAAATGTATTGTTTGTTGTACAAGCATTGTCAAACCTAATTTTGTTTTGTTAGTAGCTGTCAAAACTTAGTTAAGTCAATTTGATAGACGTCACTGTCAGAACTGTCGCAATGTAAATGTCAGTCAAGTCAACTTGTCACTTCTTAGAGATGTTCCGTTCCACTTAGTCTACTAGTATATAAGAATTTTGTTAATGTTAAAAAAAAAAAAAAAAAAAAAAAAAAAAAAAAGAGTATACTTACGTACCATGTTCCACGTAATGATTCCATTTTCTTTTCTTAATAAGGGAGATGTTACGTATGTGTATCAGTCTTTATAAAATATATATTATCTGTGGTATTTCCGGATCCTGTTGTCTTGTCACCGACTCCGATCGCTCGTCATGCAATGGCTGAATACACGATACATAAAATAGTCTGGTCGTCTTATTTATTTATAATATCTGGCCACCCGTCGTAACAATGCTTACATTGATAATATTGTTTAGTTGGTCAATCTTCGGTACGAAAGTATTTGACTTTACCGTTATGTGGTTGTCAAATTTTGTGTTCGCATGCAAGGTAAAATCTTGTCCTTTGAGTACGCAACCCGGTCCGAGGTATATTACTCCTGCTTTGTTGAGTTGTTCGGCTGTAATATGCTCTCCACAAATTATTTTAATGGAGTAATTGTTGCAGCAGTGATATAAATACTCAGAAGGATCGCTCAACGGTACCCACATGTTTGTACATAATGTTTTTTCAACTTTACATTGGTTAGTCTCATGATTGAGATTGCAGTAATTGTTATTGTCATTGCCTTGATGGTAAACAGGCTTCTTTAGTAAGCACATGTACGTTTCTTGCTGAGTGAGGCATGTTGAAAGCTCATCGTTGTTTATCGGTATGTATGAGTCCTTTTTCAGATTTACTGCCATGTATTCTGATTTTGGCAGAATGCTTGTCATGTCCTTACCGAATTGTTTGGGAATCGGTATCACTCTGTATAATTTGTATCGATCTCTGCTGTTTGATGGGAATGTTATTTGAAATATGAAATATTTTTCAGTGGTTCGTGCGTTTATTTGCAATAGATGATATAGTTTTCTCACATCAGTTTGATCGACAGGTAGCATTAGGTCATCCGTAAGTTGGCTAGCAATGACGTTGAGTTCTTGTTGTAGTTGTTTAGGTGTTAATAAATGTATGTTGAACTGACCATAGCGAATGTTCGTCAAAGTGTGCAGTAAAGTGTCTTGATTCCCCCTTAATGTTTGGAGCAAAGTATTTGCAGTGAATGCAGTTACGATCTGTCCTTGTACTATACTCATGTTACTCATTACTTGTTGTACTCCATTTGTTATTTTGTCTAATTTTTCTAAATGTTGATTTATAGTTTCATGTTGCTTATGGATAATCCTTTCAGTTCGTTTCAGAATGTTGTATTCTGACTCTACAACGGATGTTTGATTTTTCCATAATTTAACTAAATGATTTTGATTTTGCTTTATAAGTTCTATGTCCTAAGTGTATTTTTCAGCGAAACGCTCGTCCAATACGCCGAAGAGATAATTCGCGGCGTAACCTAACCCATTGATAAGGCCACGACGCTGTCTGGAGTGTGCGATGAATTGTTGTGTCATCAAGAGCGTGTTGTAGTATCTTAGTTCGAGGAACTCGTGCTGTAGTTGTGGCACTATCATGTTACAAACATCGCTGTTTATATTAGTACATGTGTTATCTAAATGAGTTAATAGTTTTTCAAGCGCCGTCGTGCCCTCCCAGTAGGGTGACATATCGTAATATACGACTAAGGTCCATTTGTCACGGATGAGATTCATTTTGGCCACAGGGTCAAAATATAAGGACTGATTAATCCTTAATTTTGTAATGTTATACATCATGCCATGCGCAGTGTTGATTGCGATTGACATAAATAATGTTAATGCTAGGGCCAAAGAAATGAAGTTGGTATGGCCTAGTCTTACAGTCGGTGTACGTTTTCTTGTTTTGTTCTCTTCTTGATTGTCTTTTGTTTGTTTTTCTTCTGTTTCATGTTCTTGTTCACTTGTTTCTGGCGAATTAATAGGTAATAGGGAAAGTTTTATGATAGGTCTCTTCATGATTCCATTTTTGGTTTTTAAGGATACCACCCGTATAAGTCCGTCTCTGCCCGGGTGGATATCGACCACTCTTCCCATAGCCCATTTTCCAGCAGGTATGTTATTTTCTTGTATGACGACCAAATCGCCTATTTTCAAGTTTTGTTGTGGTTTCAGCCATTTACTTCTCGCTGTTAGTTGACTTAGATATTCTGACTTCCACCTTCTCCAAATATCTTCTGATAGCTTCTGGATTAAATGCCAGCGTTTCCTGGCATCTCTTTCTGTTTCAATAACTGTTAATCCTGTGCGTCCTGTTAAAAAGTGTGCCGGTGTTAAAAAGTCGAGATCTTCTTTGTTTTCTGTTATGGAACACAGAGGTCTAGTGTTCAAGCAAGCCTCAAGTTGAGCAAGAATAGTCGAGTGTTCCTCAAATGTGAGTCTCTGTTCACCAATTACCCGCTTAAGGTGGAACTTAAGGCTTCTTACAGCTCTCTCCCAAAGGCCTCCGGCACTCGGCCAGGTTGGTGCATTAAAGTGCCATTCGATCTTCATCTCGGTCACATCTGCCAAGAAGCTATCGTTGAAAATTTGTTGTAATTGTTGGTATTCACTCTCCAATATGTTGCTGGCGCCAACGAAATTAGTTCCTTGGTCGCTGTAAAGATGTCGCGGAGCTCCTCGT
Source organism: Cosmia pyralina (assembly GCA_946251885.1). NCBI lineage: Eukaryota > Metazoa > Arthropoda > Insecta > Lepidoptera > Noctuidae > Cosmia > Cosmia pyralina. Next base: position 26,214,026 of record OX276358.1, read on the forward strand.
CTAGCTGCCATCCTCTTCAACGCAGCCAAGAAGGCAGAGCTTGTTAAGTCCGAGAGTAGCTGCAAGTGCACAGCTTTAGTGACCATACAAATGAAAACCGCCACGTAACCTTTTGTTGTTTTAACTCCACGTCCTTTGTTTGTTTTAATATTCAAAAACCCCGTGTAATCGACGCCTGTGTGATAGAAGGGTGGAGCGGGGTTGCATCGCTCCTCGGGAAGATCGCCCATTAGTTGATATTGTCTTCCTGATTCATGTTTTCGACAAATCACGCATTTTCGTATTTGCTTCTTGGTAGCATTGTTCCCACTCGTTATCCAATAGTAATGGCGTAGTTTGGCGAGGGTTACACGTGGTCCGCCGTGAAATGTTAGTTGATGTGCTTCGTCGATGAGAATCTCCACCAACCGACACTTATGTGGTATGATTATCGGGTGCCGCATCTCCTCACTTATGTTAGCGTTTTTCAATCGCCCCCCAACACGTAACAATCCGTTATGATCAATGAAGGGATCTAAATTTATTAATTGGCTTTTTAAGCCAACGCTACCATGTTTGCGCATTTTTTTCTATTTCCGTCGCAAATTCCTTATTTTGCACATGTTTTATAATAATTGTTTTAGCTTTGCGCAACTCTTGTAATGTGAGATAGCTTGGTAATTGTTTACGGTAACGTGCAGGTGCTATCGCTCGATATATCCATGCTAATATATGTGTTATTTTCTTTGTACTGTTGTATTTTTCTAAGAAGTGATCGATGATATTTGGGCAATCTTGCACGATGTTGACTTGTTCTTTGACTGTTTTTACCTTTTCATTGATGATAAATATTTGTTTTTCAGTTTCGTCTTCCGGAATCCATGTTTTCAGCCACTGGGGGCCTTGCCACCACATTGTATGTTGTATTAACTGCGACGCTAACATCCCACGGCTGGCACAATCCGCTGGATTATCCTTGGATTTTACATAACGCCAGCAGTCAGGTGGCATTGTTTCTGTGAGTTTGGCAACCTTATTTGCGACGAACGCCTTCCAACGGTTAGGCTCACCATGAATCCAGCCGAGTGTTACCTTCGAATCCGTCCATCCAAATATTTCTAGTCTGTTTGTTAAGGATTGTTGTATTTTATTTATTAGTTTAGAGAGTAGGTATGCGCCACTAAGTTCCAGTTTTGGCAACGTAAGGGCTTTCTTATGCGGCACAAGTTTAGATTTTTGCGGCGATGAGTATTACGTCCGATTTATGTTTTATGCGCGCATAAACTACGCATGCATATGCCTTCATGGATGCGTCACAGAATCCATGAATTTCGATGATGTCATCACTGTTGTTCTTCAACCACCTTGGTACCTCGCAGTTGTGTATGTTGTCTAAGTCTGCTTTTATTTTGGCCCAATCATTGAAGATATCATCGGACACTTCCTTGTCCCACTGTAAATTGTTTTCCCATAGTTTTTGGAACAGTAATTTTAATTTAGTTGATAATGGCGTTAACCAGCCTAACGGATCGAACAATTTCGATATTTCCGATAGTAGGTTGCGTTTTGTTGGCCTTGAAGACTGTTTAGAAAAATCGCAACGAAAATAAAATTTATCCGTGTGCGTGTTCCAACACAAACCCAATGTTTTCGACGTTGGCTCCGATTTAGAGTTGAATATAAAGTTTGTGTCAGGATTTCGATGACTCGGTATGTCTTCGATTAATGTTGGTTCGTTGGAGGCCCATTTACGCAAGTTAAAGCCCCCTGAATGTAGTAAGGTCATCAAATCTGATATTAGTTTTTTACCCTGTTCAATAGAATGACAGCCATGTACAAGGTCATCCATATAAAATTCTTTGTCCACCTGAGCCGCGTGTGGATAATTTTTCTGTTCGTCTGCTGCTAATTTCTTCAGCGTCATTAGAGCTAAAAATGGAGCCGCTTTTGTTCCATATGTTACTGTTGTGAGTTGATAAGATTGTATAGGACATTGATCATTGTTGCGCCAAATTATTTTTTGTAGGGGTTGATCCATTTCATGTACTTGGATCTGCCTATACATCTTCTCGATGTCTGCTGTATAAGCGTATTGGTATTGCCTCCATTTTAGCAATAATGTTTGCAGATCTTGTTGAAGGTTGGGTCCTTTATGCATCAAGTCGTTGAGGCTGGATCCTGAAGATGTCCTCGCAGATGCGTTAAAAACAACCCTGTATTTTGTTGTAGTCGATTTCTCTCGTAGCACGCCGTGGTGAGGTAAGTAGCATTCCGGTGTCATGTTACTTTGCAAAGCTAGCTTCATATGTTTTAATTGTAAATATTCATCCATGAACATTTTGTAATGTTGGGCTAGCGTCTCGTGTTTCTGAAACTTGCGCTCCAAATTTCGAAATTGAGCTAAAGCCATTTGTTTTGAGGAACCCAACTTGTTTTCTATGTTTTCCTTTAACGGTAGCCGAACTTCATAGTGCCCGTTTTGTTTTCTAGTTGTTGTATTTAAGTAAAACGTAATGCATTCCTGATCCTCGACAGATAGACTGGGCTGTTCTGTTATCTCCTCTATTTCCCAGAATTTATGCATGAATGTTTTTGTTGAGCCTCCACACAATATCCACCCCAAGTGGGTTTGTTGAGCGATAGGCTGTGTTGTGTTAGTCCCTTTGATGACTCCTTCCATGATAATGTTAGCGTAGACTTCGGCTCCGAGTAGCAAGTCAATTGGCCTACTAATGTAATACTCCGGATCCGCCAAAGTAATGTCTTCTGTGAATGACCATGAAGGCTTCGAAAATGTGTGGTTAGTGAGATTTTTAAGTAGACTTTTCATAATCATGGCCTCTGTTGTAAAAGCGTAGTCACTGTTTATGGACTTGCATGTTATGTAAACTAACCCTTTACAGCTGTTCTCCTTTGCGCCTACGCCTAAAACAATCCCATTGCATTTTTGACGTTTTATCTTCAACAACTGAGCGGCTTTTTCGGTTATTAAAGATATCTGCGAACCCTGGTCGATAAGAGCACGCATGTTATGATAAGTCCCGTCGGCTGCCATAACCTTCACGAGAGCTGTTGTAAGCAAAATCTCTGCATTACCGTCCTGTGATGCATTAGAGACCTTGACATTCGGTTCAGTATGTTTAGAAACTTGAGAACCCGTCGGCTTTGCAAAGGCGTCATGTAATATCGTGCTATGGTTAGCTGTACATTTGCGACATCGGTATTTTGAAGTGCACTGGTTGCCATTATGGCTAAATAAACAATTGATGCACACCTGCAGTTTTCGCGTAGTTGCAAGCTTTTGTTCAGTTGGCAATTCTAAGAAAGTTTTGCAATTGTAGAGTCCATGCTCGCCACTGCAATGTGGACATTTGAACTTCGACACGTGTAGTGTCTTTTTCAAGGTTCCATTATTCCCACTGTTGTTATGTTTCTTGAAACCTGTTGAGGAATGTTGTTGGCTGTTAGACCCTTTTTGTTGAGGTTGGTCTTGTTTGCAACGAGCTGACTCCAAACTGATGAATTTGGTCTCCAGGAAATCCATAAATTCTTGAAGTACTGGTAGCTCCCGCGAGTTTTTTAATGACTCTATGTAATCGGTATACGTGTCAGAGTCTAGTTTTTGGGATAGGATGTGTACCACCATAGGATCCCACGATGTTGTATCAATGTCTAAATTGCGGATAGCATTCAGACATTCTAATGTTGTGTCATGCAGTTATTTGATTTGTTGTAAGGACTGCTGTTGCATGTTGGGCAATCCTAGAAGAATGTTCATGTGAGAAGAGAATATAGCCCTTTTGTTATTGTATCGATGTTGCAGAATATCCCAGCATATGGAATAGTTATCTGCGCTGATTGGTAAATGTTGGATGAGCCGTTCAGCTTCCCCTTTAACTTTTCCTTTTAAAAACTGCATTTTTTGGGCACTCGAAAGCGACGGATTGTTATGTATTGCTTCTTGAAACAAGTCTTTGAAGCACGTCCACTGGTTATAGTTACCGCTAAAAACGGGTATTTCTAGGGTAGGTGTAGTTTTTTCTCTATGAGCCACAGACCACATTTTAATATTAATGGCCTTCTTCAGACTGCTGTATTGTCTTTCATGACTTAAGAATGTTTTTTCATACTCTTCATTTTCATCGCTTAATTCAGAATCAATTTCCCAATGCAGAGTATCGACTGCTATCCACCTAGATTGCAGTGTTTTAAGGACGTCTTCAAATTCCCATTTGTCGGAAATTATTTCCAAGTTAATGTTCTAGGGTAGGTGTAGTTTTTTCTCTATGAGCCACAGACCACATTTTAATATTAATGGCCTTCTTCAGACTGCTGTATTGTCTTTCATGACTTAAGAATGTTTTTTCATACTCTTCATTTTCATCGCTTAATTCAGAATCAATTTCCCAATGCAGAGTATCGACTGCTATCCACCTAGATTGCAGTGTTTTAAGGACGTCTTCAAATTCCCATTTGTCGGAAATTATTTCCAAGTTAATGTTAGAGACCGTTCTTCGGAATGCCTTAAAATTAGCTGCCTGCTTGCGAAGCATCTCGTTGAGTTTACTGTTTGTGCCCTGATCTACCATCCAAGCACGATAAGGTCCTTGACCCAACTCCGAAGATTGACCATCTTCTCCCGGCTTCTGTTCCTTTGTTGACTCCTGTTCAGTCTCAAATTCTTTACCAAAAAACGTACCTTCTCCAGGCCGTCCTTGTTCATCACTTCTAGAAGGAGCTTCCAGCAGTTGTTGATGCATCTGGTTGATCAGCGTTTTGACAGCTTGGTACGAGTTGCTTGTTTTCTCGTACTCCTGTTTCGTAAAGTAGACATGCGACTTACTTACTTCTGTTGAAAGGCGATCGTGGTTAGATTGATACTCTTTCCAGTATTCCTCTAAATTGTTCAAACATTTTTTCAAGTATTCGTAGGTCCGTCTTTGGAGACCCGTCTTCTTCAAAGTAACCCCGATCTTTTCGATGTTGATGGCGAGCGCCAATTGGACTTCGTAAAGCTCAGCCATTTCGCACGTTGCTTAGGACGTAAAATCTCCCAAAGTGTAGAAAATAATGGAAAGATCTTACTTGTGGTCTGCTGTTATACCACCGTTGATGTTTTCCTGGATCAGGAGCGTAATCCAGTCTCCAACCAGTCCAGAATAACACCTTAGTCCACACACACCACACTGATGTTCAATGTTCACGCAACACTCGCGATTACTTTTCGAAACGCACGCGAGCCCGCTCGAAGGACCAATATGTGCGGGGTGCAGGTTTGTTGGTAATATTAAAGCACTGATTGGATTTGGTTTTAAAGAGTTTATTGAAAGCTCCACAATTTTAATGTAAAATGTTCTTAAAGTAAAATGTTATGTAAAATGTTATGTTAATTGTTATGAATGCACCCGGTCCGTTTGATGTCTGGCAATGCACTGACGTTAAAGTATAACGAATGTTGTAAACTGCTGCGTTAGCAGGTGTTCGGTTGCTTAGACCGAACACCTGCTAATAGGTCTTTACCTATGAAATTGCCGTTTTGTATGAAAAAATTTAAACGAATTTCTTTCATGCATTTTTTATTTGTATTAATCGAAGTAATCACCCATGCAATCAATGCATCTTTGCCAACGTAGTGGCAGTTTATTGATGCCCTTCTTAAAGAAATCAGCTGGACGGGAGGCAACAAATTCTTCAAAGGCATTTTGTACTGCCTCTCGGGTATTGAATTTTTTTCCCGCCAAGAAGTTATCCAAATTCTGGAAAAAGTAGTAGTCTGTAGGCGTAAAGTCTGGTGAGTAGGGTGGATGACGGAGAGCTTCCAACCCCAGTTCTTGCAACTTGGAGACCTACTTGCTTGGCCTACTTGGACTTGCTGTGCAGTATGAGGTCGCGCGTTGTCGTGCAGGAGCAGCGGAGACGAGCGATTGACCAATGCTTGTTGGAGATGTGCCAGCTTCTCCATCATTGTGTTCAGTTCTTCACAGTACACATCTGAAGTAATGCTCACCCCGTTTGGTAAGAAGCTGTGATGAATCACACCGGCGCTAGACCACCAAACAGTGACCATCACTTTTCTAGGGGTAATTTTTCGTTTAGGGCATTGTTTAGGTGCTGAACCAGGATCCAACCAACTTGCTGAGCGCTTGCGGTTATCAAACAGAATCCATTTTTCATCGCAGGAAACAATGCGGTGCAAATTCCTTCATTTGAGTGTCTGTTGAGCAGTGCAAGGCACGTCTCGACGCGTACTTCGCGCTGGCGATCATTGAGTTCGTGGGGCACCCATTTGTCAAGCTTTTTTACCTTGCCAATTTGACGCAAATGGACCAATATTGTTTTGACGCTAACGTCGAAAGCTGCTGCTAATTCAGCCGTAGATTGTGTATCATCAGCTTCCACAATCGCCTTTAATTCGTCATTGTCGACCAAAGTCTTCGGACGACCGCGAGGTTCATTTTTCAGGACGAAATTTCCAGAACGGAAGCGAGCAAACCAATAACAAGTGGTGCGTTGGTTTGTAGTGTTAGCTCCGTAAACGTCGTTGATGTTGCGTGCCGCTTGTGCTGCGTTCCATAATTACTCGAACTTTTAACGTATCCATCATGACGAAAAAGATTGAAATGCGATGAAAATGTAACACTAATCAATAAACAAAAAAATCCATGTTTTTAAAATAAAATTAATTTGAAATTAGAATTCTTAGCCAAACAAAAATTATTTTGATTTGAAATGGCCAGTACTGCAGAACGGCAATTTCATAGGTAAAGACCTAATAATAATTATTGGGCACCCCGAGGTTAGGTTGGTTATGTTCCTTTAAACCCTGCCGTCGCCCTGACTTAAGTTAATTTATTTAGACGTGCGAATTTTGAAGTGCAAACAGTATCTTTGATGTATTCTGTTGGGAAGAATTGCCAATTTTTTATGAGCATTTTAGTACTAATTACTTATGTTTTTATAGATAGAATAATAAAACACAGTATGGGTGATTCTTTATTTTTATTAAAAGATATTAAATTAAAAATATCATTGGCGCCTATGCATTACATTGCTTTATAAAAATTGTTTTAATGTAATTATGCGTAAATAACTTATGTTTTAATATCATTATGCGTAAATAAATAGATGCTTTAAAATGTTATGCTTAAACATTATTGTGATTAGAGAAATTATGTTTAAAAAAAATATGCGTAAGTTTTTATGCGTAAACTAGCTTTTGCCCGCGGCTTCACCCGCGTCCACGCGGGTTAGTGACATCCATGTCGGAAAATATCCTACGGGAACAAAAATCCTTCCTTATTTGTTGTCTGATGTAGACAAGAAGTAAGGAAGGATGTTTGTTCCCGTGTAAAGGGAAACTTTGTGCAAAATTTCAGCTTTATAGGTCCAAGGGTTTGGGCTGGGCGTTGATGAGTCAGTCAGTCAGTCTGAACTTTTCTTTTTATAATGAGATAGCTTTTGCCCGTGACTTCGTCCGCGTGAAATTTCTTGTTCCCCCGACCCACCCCGTCGCATCGGATTGCCCGCCCGCGCTAATACTTCGTTTTTTCAGACTTTTTTTCTTTTTACTCGGTACCTAAGAGTCCTAGAGTGATGTTAAATATGCCTATTAGTCTTCCTTAAGAATTGGGCTATCAAATGCAAAAATAAATAATAAAGTCCGACTGGTAGTTCCAGAGATAAGCTCGTTCAAACAAACAAAAAATGTGTGTGTTCAGCTCCGATGCACGACTGGAGTTTACTCCTATTTTTTGTGCTGTTCCGAGTTTCCGACGTTCTATTTTTCGGTAATTTCTGTCAGGCTGGGTTTCTTCAATGTCACAGTGCTATACAAAAAGTAACTTTAAGGTGTAAAGGCACTCTACCCACCCGTCTCTCCCCTCCCACTCTCCCTTAACCCCCTCTCACCCCTCTTCCGCTCCTTCTAACCCCCTCCCCTTCCTACCCTCTCACCGGGGGTGGAGAGGGGGAGTATATCGGAATATCATCTCCCTCTCACCCCCTCACCCTCCCCATCCACACCACACCACATACCCTCCCCGCTAACCTCCCCCTCCCCCTCTCCCCCTCAACACACCCAGCCCTTCCCCTTCTCACCCCCCCACCCCTTCCCCTTCTCACCACCCCTTCCTTTCCCCTTTTCCCTCCTCACCACTCTACTCTTCCCTCTGAGGGAAAAACTATTAATGACAAACTTTATTACTGCGAGGTATATACTAATGGGATCAACCTGAACTAGGATAAACCTCAGGTATCATAAGTGCAAATTAGTTTACATAAATATTTTCTAAGATTGTTTATAATACTCGTACATAAATAGTGAATAACTTAACAGACAATACAAAAGAAAAAAAAAAAAAAAAAAGAAGAAAGAAAGGACAATATTGAAAAAAAAGTAACTTAATCAACCAGTAACTTTTCTGTGTCATCATAAGACAAATTTTGTAACCAAGTTTTAATTACATTTTTGCAATGTACCTACCGTGTTTAATGCAGACATAGACAAAATTGCGTTTACTTTATTAACAGAATTGGTCCTAAGAATATAAAAAATCTATACATAAAAGAATGCCTTAATCTATAAATTATCCATACAGATGTCTTTACGTCTTTTATCAGTGATAACTCTATTGTACGGCAATTTAGAGTGCTGTTTTAATAAACTATTCATAATAAATAACTGCCGCACTGTCAGAACATTGCAAGATTTACATAAAAGTTGGGTCGTGAAGAGGATAGGCCGGAATTTGGATACTTTCGATACAGCTCTTTGAACGCGCTCCAGTGGTAGTAAAACTGTTTTAGCCGCTCCTCCCCATGAGGTAATACAATATGTAATTATCGATGACACATAGCATAATATACCTGTTTTATCACCTTAGAGTCGGCAAAAGGACGAATGTTCTTGAAATTAATTTACGGACTCTACTGCATAATAAGTCAATGTGATTTTTAAATGTAAGAGTAGCATCTATAAATACTCCAAGATATTTTATAGTTTTTGTATTAAAGATAATTGGGCAATTACATTTCGAGTTTGCAACTGTATTACAAACATGTGCATGAATATCTGGAATTATTATAGATGGCTCTGAGGTGCGTAAAGAAAAGCGTATGTATTTAGTTTTGTCAGCATTTAATGTCAATAACTTATGTTGTAACCATCCATTAACTATATTGAAACCTTGCTGTGCACATAACCAAACTTCGTGTAATGTATTTGCGGAGAACAGGAGTACGGTATCATCAGCATACGATATAATTTTACCAAAATTTAGCTTGAGACTGCAGAGGTCTTTTATATAAATAAGAAATAAGGTTGGACCTAATATACTTCCTTGCGGGACCCCAAAAGAAGTATTTTTTAGTTCTGAGCTAGTAAAATTATCAATTTTCAAACATTGATAGCGGTTGTCTAAATAGTCTGCAAAAAGATTAAGCTGCTTTCCTCGAATACCTATTTTCTCCAGCTTGTTCAACAAGATAGGAACAGATACAGTATCAAAAGCTTTTGCTAGGTCAAGAAAAGTACCAATTGATTGATTGCCTTTGTCTAGTTCTTGAGATATATTAGGTCTTTACCTATGAAATTGCCGTTCTGCAGTACTGGCCATTTAAAATCAAAATAATTTTTGTTTGCCTAAGAATTCTAATTTCAAATTAATTTTATTTTAAAAACATGGATTTTTTCTTCCCAAAAGTAGTCATTTGTTTATTGACTAATCAATAAAAAAAAAAAAAAAAAAAAAAAAAGATAAAAATAAAAAGATTGAAATGCGATGAAAATGTAACACTAATGTTACATTTTCATCGCATTTCAATCTTTTTTTACAAAAACTATAAAATATCTTGGAGTATTTATAGATGCTACTCTTACATTTAAAAATCACATTGACTTATTATGCAGTAGAGTCCGTAAATTAATTTCAAGAACATTCGTCCTTTTGCCGACTCTAAGGTGATAAAACAGGTATATTATGCTATGTGTCATCGATAATTACATATTGTATTACCTCATGGGGAGGAGCGGCTAAAACAGTTTTACTACCACTGGAGCGCGTTCAAAGAGCTGTATCGAAAGTATCCAAATTCCGGCCTATCCTCTTCACGACCCAACTTTTATGTAAATCTTGCAATGTTCTGACAGTGCGGCAGTTATTTATTATGAATAGTTTATTAAAACAGCACTCTAAATTGCCGTACAATAGAGTTATCACTGATAAAAGACGTAAAGACATCTGTATGGATAATTTATAGATTAAGGCATTCTTTTATGTATAGATTTTTTATATTCTTAGGACCAATTCTGTTAATAAAGTAAACGCAATTTTGTCTATGTCTGCATTAAACACGGTAGGTACATTGCAAAAATGTAATTAAAACTTGGTTACAAAATTTGTCTTATGATGACACAGAAAAGTTACTGGTTGATTAAGTTATTTTTTTTTTCAATATTGTCCTTTCTTTCTTCTTTTTTTTTTTTTTTTTTCTTTTGTATTGTCTGTTAAGTTATTCACTATTTATGTACGAGTATTATAAACAATCTTAGAAAATATTTATGTAAACTAATTTGCACTTATGATACCTGAGGTTTATCCTAGTTCAGGTTGATCCCATTAGTATATACCTCGCAGTAATAAAGTTTGTCATTAATAGTTTTTCCCTCAGAGGGAAGAGTAGAGTGGTGAGGAGGGAAAAGGGGAAAGGAAGGGGTGGTGAGAAGGGGAAGGGGTGGGGGGGGTGAGAAGGGGAAGGGCTGGGTGTGTTGAGGGGGAGAGGGGGAGGGGGAGGTTAGCGGGGAGGGTATGTGGTGTGGTGTGGATGGGGAGGGTGAGGGGGTGAGAGGGAGATGATATTCCGATATACTCCCCCTCTCCACCCCCGGTGAGAGGGTAGGAAGGGGAGGGGGTTAGAAGGAGCGGAAGAGGGGTGAGAGGGGGTTAAGGGAGAGTGGGAGGGGAGAGACGGGTGGGTAGAGTGCCTTTACACCTTAAAGTTACTTTTTGTATAGCACTGTGACATTGAAGAAACCCAGCCTGACAGAAATTACCGAAAAATAGAACGTCGGAAACTCGGAACAGCACAAAAAATAGGAGTAAACTCCAGTCGTGCATCGGAGCTGAACACACACATTTTTTGTTTGTTTGAACGAGCTTATCTCTGGAACTACCAGTCGGACTTTATTATTTATTTTTGCATTTGATAGCCCAATTCTTAAGGAAGACTAATAGGCATATTTAACATCACTCTAGGACTCTTAGGTACCGAGTAAAAAGAAAAAAAGTCTGAAAAAACGAAGTATTAGCGCGGGCGGGCAATCCGATGCGACGGGGTGGGTCGGGGGAACAAGAAATTTCACGCGGACGAAGTCACGGGCAAAAGCTATCTCATTATAAAAAGAAAAGTTCAGACTGACTGACTGACTCATCAACGCCCAGCCCAAACCCTTGGACCTATAAAGCTGAAATTTTGCACAAAGTTTCCCTTTACACGGGAACAAACATCCTTCCTTACTTCTTGTCTACATCAGACAACAAATAAGGAAGGATTTTTGTTCCCGTAGGATATTTTCCGACATGGATGTCACTAACCCGCGTGGACGCGGGTGAAGCCGCGGGCAAAAGCTAGTTTACGCATAAAAACTTACGCATATTTTTTTTAAACATAATTTCTCTAATCACAATAATGTTTAAGCATAACATTTTAAAGCATCTATTTATTTACGCATAATGATATTAAAACATAAGTTATTTACGCATAATTACATTAAAACAATTTTTATAAAGCAATGTAATGCATAGGCGCCAATGATATTTTTAATTTAATATCATTTAATAAAAATAAAGAATCACCCATACTGTGTTTTATTATTCTATCTATAAAAACATAAGTAATTAGTACTAAAATGCTCATAAAAAATTGGCAATTCTTCCCAACAGAATACATCAAAGATACTGTTTGCACTTCAAAATTCGCACGTCTAAATAAATTAACTTAAGTCAGGGCGACGGCAGGGTTTAAAGGAACATAACCAACCTAACCTCGGGGTGCCCAATAATTATTATTAGGTCTTTACCTATGAAATTGCCGTTCTGCAGTACTGGCCATTTCAAATCAAAATAATTTTTGTTTGGCTAAGAATTCTAATTTCAAATTAATTTTATTTTAAAAACATGGATTTTTTTTTCCAAAAGTAGTCATTTGTTTATTGATTAGTGTTACATTTTCATCGCATTTCAATCTTTTTCGTCATGATGGATACGTTAAAAGTTCGAGTAATTATGGAACGCGGCACAAGCGGCACGCAACATCAACGACGTTTACGGAGCTAACACTACAAACCAACGCACCACTTGTTATTGGTTTGCTCGCTTCCGTTCTGGAAATTTCGTCCTGAAAAATGAACCTCGCGGTCGTCCGAAGACTTTGGTCGACAATGACGAATTAAAGGCGATTGTGGAAGCTGATGATACACAATCTACGGCTGAATTAGCAGCAGCTTTCGACGTTAGCGTCAAAACAATATTGGTCCATTTGCGTCAAATTGGCAAGGTAAAAAAGCTTGACAAATGGGTGCCCCACGAACTCAATGATCGCCAGCGCGAAGTACGCGTCGAGACGTGCCTTGCACTGCTCAACAGACACTCAAATGAAGGAATTTGCACCGCATTGTTTCCTGCGATGAAAAATGGATTCTGTTTGATAACCGCAAGCGCTCAGCAAGTTGGTTGGATCCTGGTTCAGCACCTAAACAATGCCCTAAACGAAAACTTACCCCTAGAAAAGTGATGGTCACTGTTTGGTGGTCTAGCGCCGGTGTGATTCATCACAGCTTCTTACCAAACGGGGTGAGCATTACTTCAGATGTGTACTGTGAAGAACTGAACACAATGATGGAGAAGCTGGCACATCTCCAACCAGCATTGGTCAATCGCTCGTCTCCGCTGCTCCTGCACGACAACGCGCGACCTCATACTGCACAGCAGACGGTCTCCAAGTTGCAAGAACTGGGGTTGGAAGCTCTCCGTCATCCGCCCTACGCACCAGACCTTGCGCCTACAGACTACTACTTTTTCCAGAATTTGGATAACTTCTTGGCGGGAAAAAAATTCAATACCCGAGAGGCAGTACAAAATGCCTTTGAAGAATTTGTTGCCTCCCGTCCAGCTGATTTCTTTAAGAAGGGCATCAATAAACTGCCACTGCGTTGGCAAAGATGCATTGATTGCATGGGTGATTACTTCGATTAATACAAATAAAAAATGCATGAAAAAAATTGGTTTAAATTTTTTCATACAAAACGGCAATTTCATAGGTAAAGACCTATTATTTGTGTAAGTTTTGGTATTCTATGAGTTAACTAGTAGTGCAATAATAAATTTATTAGATGCGCATTTCTTATTTTTGATGAACAGTTATTATTTTTGATAAGTAATTAATATTTTTGTTGTGACTTTGGACAAAAATTGATGTATAAAAATAATGATTATTATTTGTACTTACAACTTTTGATATTCAATTAGCTAATGATTAGTGAAATCATTGATTTGGTTATCAATAATCTACATGTCCATGTAGATTATTGATGTAAAGTATTTGATGTCAGAATACTTCTCTGCTGTGCGGTTAATAATTTCTATACAAATAATATCATTAACTACAACTGTATTTCATTACCTAGTACCTAACATACATGATATTTTTGTTTAAAATTCTCAGAGAATCTGCATCACAAGAGCTTCTTATAAAGATGCACATCTCACTGTGTCAATCTGTCATTAACTATTGTATTCCAGTATGGGGAGGTGCCTCAAAGACGATGTTTCTAGCCCTGGAGCGAGCTCAGAGAGCTGTTCTGAAGGTTATATATAGGAAGCCTTTTAGATACCCAACTAGACAGCTATACGCAGAATGTCAGGTGTTAACTATTCGACAGCTTTTTGTACTCGCATCCGCTCTGAGAAGGCATCGAACAGTTCTCCCGTCTATTAATCCTGGTAGGCGCAGAAATCCAGCACCTTGTCCTAGTGTCCCATACAGTACAAAGTTTGGAAAGCGACAATATTATGTGTTTAGTTCTATTTTGTATGGGCGTTTCCGTAGAAATTTGTCCCGGTTACAAAATGGAGAAAAGTGGATTATTTTTATTAAATAGTGTTTTTATTATCTTGTAATGATTTGATATTCATTAAAGATTACTGTTATAGTTGCAAAACAACAAAAGAATACCCATTTTCTAAGAAAATATGATTTGTTTGGGACAAGGTAGTGTTTCTGATTTCCATTTTGTAACTTGTTTGCAATAAAATAAAAAATATTTAGATATTTAATTTTTAACGGAAAAAGTGGTTTTAGCATAGTAAACGCTACTTTCTTTAAAAATTATATATAAATCAATTAGTAAATGCGTTAGTTTTTTTGTGATTTAGTAAAAACATATCCACTTTGTTACTTTTGGGAACTAAGCTTTGTTATTTTCTGTTTTGCACATTGTCGAAAATAGTTAACAAGATTAGAGTATTTTTAAATTTATAGTCGTATGATACTTTATAAAAAACTAAACAAATAATGAGCTGGTGCCCTGTAAAAATTGGAAATTAAATTAAATTTTATGATGAAAAAAATGGGACAGTTACAAAATTGAATGGTGGAGTTACAAAACGGAAAAGTAAAGCTTATTTCACATAGTTAAATTATAAATGGTCAGATGGTTGATGAAACGAAAATTAAACTACAGAACCTTAGTTTAATCAGCCTTTAATTAGATTTTGTCCAAATCACAGTTTTCTATTAGTTTAAATTCTTTCAATTTCTTTCTTTAGTTCAAATTAGTTTAATCAGTCTTCTAAGTAATTAACAGAGATAACAAAGTTGTTATTTTATGGTATTGTAACATTAAATGAAGCCACAAATAACGTACATAATGATTATGGAAAACAAAAAGTACATTCATCTTTTAAAATGCAGTTGTAAATAAATGTAAATGTAAAATGCAGTTGCATTCAAAAAACTTCCATATATTATAGGCGACGTAACATAGACGTAACACTTTATATTGCACAAAATAATAGTAAGTCATCCCTTGCCAAAAGCATTGAAGAAATTATATCATACAATATAGCAATATCCCGCAATCTACCAGCCCAAAGAAAAGCATGAGATTAGTGGTATTTCATTAGCTAGTAACTTTCGGTTGAAAAAGATAGTTTCCTGAACAAACTTTTAAATTAATGCATTAATATAAGCATAAGTGCATAAAAAAGCCAAATTAAAAAAAAAAACCACCACAACAAAAAATTATCACATAAAAATTGCACACATCATGCTTGTTTAGCTTATGTACTCGCCTTTACATTTCCATTTTGTAACTTTTACAATCCACATATACGTAACTAAACAAAATGGAGGTAACGTTTTCATGTTTTCCAATCTAAAATTGCGTGTAATTAAACAATAGAACAATGAATGCTGCAAGTAATTCAATTAATCATTTTTACGATTATTTTATTATAGTTAACAATAACAACATTATCAAAAACAAAAACTTACCAGCAGAAATTCCTCAAACAAAGTGGATGAATTACACGTAGACGGTAACGCTTTGCAAGTTTAGACACGAATGATTTTGACAGCACCTGATTGCCAACCGAAAAAACTTGCGGAATCGATGAATAATGTTGCCAGGAAAATAAATATGCTATGATTTTGGTAGTTTATTTTTTACTTGTGGAGGAAATACGGTTACAAAGTGGAATTTTCCACTACGTCCGAAATCGTGGGACACAATTAAAATAGTAAAAAATAATTATTTTTGTATTAAAGTGGCTGTAATTTATGTTTTATTTTAAAAGAAATCATACATTTGAATATATTAAAACCTTTTTACATGCATGCTTAATTTTATGTCATCAATAATCTAACTCAAAGTGTGTCACGACACTGTGGGACACCTGAAAACTGGGGGGGTTCCAAACATATTTTCGTCTTATTTTAATAATTATTATAGTAAAAATAGACTAATTCACTGTTATTTACTGAGTTTATTTATTATACTATCATAATAAATAGTGAATTACAATAATATGCCTTCGGTCTTCTAATGAATTATAAATAAAGTCATGGGACAGCACAAAATGAGAGTGGATAAATTTCTACGGAAATGCCCGTATAACAGATTAAACGAAAAAACGAATATTATAAAACTAAGTAGACTTGAAGTCAAAAATAAGGTAAAAATGTACTTAAACTGAAAATCTAATGTCCCTTCAGGTATAATCTTTTTTACCACACAAACACATACGCATTCCTCACTTACTTCACCACTACATCATTTACACACATTCCTTTATTTCACCTTTCGTATTAACACACATACACATCCACACCTCAAATCTTCAATCTCACGAACACATACTTGCACTCTTATAAGTACTAAGTCAAAATATTTGTTATAGTAGTGACACACATATGTCCTAAGTTTTAATATTGTATAACAATAGCTGAACACTATCCCCTGAGATACAGGTTCCCGCCTAGTTCAGGGGTTCAAACTCAAACTCAAACTCAAAGCATTTATTTCAAATAAACCAATTACAGGCACTTTTGAATTGTCAATGGGTCGGTCAGTCAGAAAGATGAAGCTAGTTGCCCATTTCAAAGCGTAGTAGATCCCTATGGAGAAGAACGGGCAAGAAACTCCACGGACACTTTTAAATCATAATACTTTTACAAAATATTGGTTACATCGTTTATGTTGAAAATATACATGTGAGAACAATGTAGAAAGACGTGCACGTTAAAAAGCGTCCGTAATAAAAAGATAAAAACTAAAACAACTAAATTAAATATTAAAATTAAAAATAAGCCATGGCAGCTAAGAGACGACCAGTCCCAACTGACGGCGCCCGTTCACGAACATGACGCATGGATCAGCACCAATTAGCTCAACCATTTTGAAGGGAACTTAATGATCCAACACACACGCCACCACCAGCGAGACATTTGAGTGAGCATGACATACTCTCAACCGCCAGGGCACACTCAAGTCAGTGAAAGACGTACCCAGTAAAAGGTAGCTTAATAGTAGCTACATAGTGCTCACACATGTGCTATGCAATTATATAATACTAAGAGATTGAATCTAAACAATGCAAAGAAAGTTTTCTCTCATCTTAATCTTCAGCAGCTCCAACAATATATCCGAATGCTAATCAATTAGTTAATGCGTCCTTGTGGAGTAGGACAAGCATTTAGCCAAGCATTTTTGTCAGCGATGTAATCCCCCAACTTATAATATGCCCGGCTGCATAGTGTGCGTTTTATACAAGATTTAAATTTCGTTTCATTCAGCTGGAGTATGTGGGGAGGTATTTTATTATAACATTTTAAACAGTACCCCATGAAGGATGACTCTACTTTAGCCAGTCTGAAACCTGGTTGAACTAATTGGTCCCTATTTCTAGTCCTATAATTGTGTCCTTCACCTCTTTTACCGAAAAGATTTAGATTTTTCCTTACGCATTTCGTAGATATATTGAGGTACCGTCATGATGATCTTTAAACAGTGCCCTTAGAGAATCGCGCCTGCGGAGGCCATATATTGCTCTGATGGCTCTTTTTGCAGAATAAAAATAGACTGTATGTCTGCAGCCCGTCCCCATAGTAAAATACCGTAAGACATAATACTATGAAAGTAACTGAAATAGACCAGCCTTGCGGTGTCTACATCAGTGAATTGGCGGATTTTTCTCACCGCATATGCTGCTGAACTTAGCCGTCCTGCAAGAGATGTTAAATGCGGACCCCATTGCAGCCTTGAGTCGAGCGTGATCCCCAGGAAAACAGTTTTATCGACGAATTCTAGTTTCTCTTTATTCAATACTATGTCACAATCAGTACTTTTAACGGTACGTTTAGGGTCAATATTCTGTTTTTAAATAGAGACAGATGATGATGATGATAGCAAGATTTTGTTACCAAAATATGGATGAAATAAATAAACATTTATACTTCAAGTTAAAATTATTGCCTGCTGCATACACTCAGTTATGACTTTTTATATTTATGGCTCATGATTATTAGACGAATAAATATTATGCCTTGAAAATGTATGGAACTTCAAATTATGTCAAAACAAATTAGACACATGATAGATATGCTTATGTTGCATTATGCCGAAGTATTATTATTCCATCGTATTATTAACCAAAAATAATTATACCAAAATAGTGTTGTAATTATAAATTATAGACCTTTCTTCATTGATTGTCACATCACTACCGTAGGAAGATTACTAAACCTACTTTATTATTAACAAAACTTAATTAAAATATACAAGTTAACACTAAATTATTTAAACTATGTACAAGTATATAAAAATAATAAAAAAAGGGGAAGAGCTCATAGGGCATCAAAAAATTCATCCGCATCGCTGTCAGTAGGAACAGTGAACAAAAGGCTGGCAGCATTGCCACGTTGGATGGCAATGCTAATTCTTTGAGCTAAAAATAGGCCAGCCCTCTGGTCCCGTGTGGAGTCGACCAACCGCTTGGCGATGTTCCGAAATACTCGATGAGCACTCGGACCCCAAGGCCCTAGTGTTTCAACCCCAAACGGCTCAAACATATAGCTCCCAATAAGGTTGTTATATTTGCGCCGTTTGAGGTTTTCTGCACCTGCAGCAGCCGCTCCAACACAGCACGCCGTGCTAGGAAGATGGGATGGCGCGAGGGTGTGAACACAGGTTGCATCCCACACCAAAGGCCTACCCAACTTCCAAGGCATTATGGTCATTCCGTCAACCTACTTCACTAGACAACAGAGAAAAGAGTAGCGTTACCACGCTACTCTTTTCTCTGTTGTCTGATAATTCCATAATAAAAGAACGTTGTTGAACTTGCTTTCTTTATTATATCCAAGTTATTATGCCAAAGTATACTAGAAAAAAAAAAACACTATGCAAAAAAAAGGGTTTACTAATGTTTTCCATAATTTAAAATGCAATAATTTTATATACGCTTCAGTTGCCATAATCATGAAATTACATAAAATAATTTTCACTAATTTCATTGGTCATAATTTATCAGTTATCACATCACACATGTTATTATTGAAACTTATTTTATGGCAAATAAAAGTTATGACTTATAAGTTCATATGACAAGCGTTATTAGTATAAATTATACTAGTGCAAGTAAATATTATGTGGGGGGACGATTATGGAAAACAACACAATACCGAAAAAAAGGGATCCCGAGGTGACCTACCGTCGTCGTCGACGAGCAGCGTGAGCGTGGCGGCGCGGCCGGCAGCGCTGCAGGAGTAAGCGCCACCGTCGCGCGCGCGCAGTTCCGCCAGCGTCAGGCGCGACTCCACGCGCGTCGCCCAGCGCGCCGTGTCCAGCGCCACGCCACCGCGCGAGCTCTGTGGCACAGTGCGCGCGTTAGCCCTTAGCACCCTTTCATACAGCCGCACTTCGAACTAATTTGTCGAGTAACGAGACGAACAATAGAATCAATTGCCTATTATTTGTGACTCTGTAAGTGCAATGTTTTAAGGAAATATGTTTTTGGAAGGAAGTTCTTTAGCTCGGCTTGCGGTAGGCGTATGCTGGTAGAAATTGTAACGCGCGATCATACCTAAAAGCGTTTATTCTTAAAGACGCAGATTATATGAATTTAGTGACTTTTAAATCTCAAATAATGCAAGCAAGTTATCTCATCCTATGATTGTAAACAACTTATTATATGACCTTAATAGATATGTCTAGTAATGAATGTAGTATGAGGTTGACTAAAACTTGACATCATAGATAATACACTATAAAAAATAAAAACTTTTTTACAAAAAAATACAACCGACTTCCAAAAACAACACTACAAAGTGAAAAATAACTTTAATTTCGGAAGTCGGTGTCTGATTAAATGTATTTTTGTTTTTGCCACCGACTTCCGAAATTAAAGTTATTTTTCACTTTGTAGTGTTGTTTTTGGAAGTCGGTTGTATTTTTTTGTAAAAAAGTTTTTATTTTTCACTTTTTAGTGGGTCTGTTTATAATTTGTATAAGTTACAATAGTCCAATGTCAATTGCTCATCACATGTTACAAAATATTGCTTTTCCCGATGCTGGGACGTTAATTGTTGAGGAGTTCTGCTGGTAAGAACCAGGAGAACTCCTCAACAACCACTCACCACACGCATTGTGTGACGAGCGGAAATTGCTTAGCAACCATATTAAAGTAATCGAATCGCAACCCGTGAAATATTTATCATTGAGTAATTCCGGTAGCCATCTGTGGTCTTCATCATCAGTTCCACTTCACCAAGTGGTGCTTTCCGAGAGCAAATACACGAGCTACTATAAAAAATGCCCAAATCACTATAGGTGTGCCTATAATATTTGAAGAGTTCCTTCGATTTCTCCAGGATCCCATCATCAGAACTGGATTTTGACAAAAATGGGACCATTTGGGAAGTATACCCTTTCCAACAAAAAAATAATTTTTCAAATCGGTTGGCATGCGATGGAGTTATGCGCGAACAAACAAAAAAAAAAATAATAGAAACATCCGAATTGAGAACCTCCTCCTTTTTTAGAAGTCGGTTAAAAAGTAATAGAGATGGGCCACTGAGGTTTCGTTTTATAAAAAGTGAGTACTCCAGTTAAGAGATGGTGCTGCATGTCCTGATGTCTCCTAGCTCACTAGATGGCGCTTTTACGAGTTTTTGTTTCTACTATTAAATCCCTAATCATTTTATTGAAGAATGATTATGTTATTTTATTTGTGTGGAATAAATTAATTCTTATGTGTATAAAATAAGACTATGATGAGAAATTCACATTCTAGAGGAAATGTAGAATTCGAAACATACACATAAGAATTTAATAGGTTGGGGAAAAAGTTTCTTCGCATTTTTAAGAAAATTCAAAACATTTTTTAATATACATTATTTACATTTATCTAAAGTATGTAGGTACCATTTTGTTCGATAACTTTTTGCCATCTTGTAGGTAGGGACATGATCCCATTGCTATAGAAATTTTGGGACTTCTGATCAAAATACCGCGACAAGTGGTTTTGGCAGTCCTCTCGTGATGTTAACCTGACACTGCCTAAAGAACTCTGAAGAGACTGAAACAGGTGGAAATCTGAAGGTGCAAGGTCAGGACTATACGGCGGATGCATTAACACCTCCCAGCCAAACTCGCTTAATTTTTGCTGAGTGACTAAAGATGTGTGAGGTCTAGCGTTATCATGATGAAAAACCACACCCCTTCTGTTGATTAATTCCGGTCGCTTTCTCTCAACTTCTTGCTTTAATCTCATCAGTTGTTCGCAGTAGAGTTCAAAATCGATGGTCCTGTCTGGTGGTAACAGCTCATAATGAATAATGCCCTTCCAATCCCACCACACACACAGTATCACCTTGTTGTGAGTTAACCCGGGTTTCGCCACAGTCTGTCAAGCCTGACCGGCCTTTGACCACGACCTTGTTCGCACGTTCTTGTCGTACGTGATCTACTTTTCATCACCAGTTATCAGCTTCTTCAAAAATGGTTCGATTTCATTACGTCGTAATAAAGAATCACAAATGAGTACACGGTTCATTAGGTTTCTTTCAGTGAGCTCGTGAGATACCCAAATATCGAGCTTTTTTTGTGTACCTACCCGGTTTTTTTTCAAATGCGCCAAAACTGTTTTGTGATCAATTCCCAGTTCTTCAGCTACGTCGTAATTACTGATATGCTGATCTTGCTCCACTTTCAAAAATGGCATCTATTTTATCCGTAATAGGACGACCAGAGCGACGTGCATCTTTGACATCAAAATTTCCAGATTGAAAACGCTTAAACCAAATTTATGCTACTCTCACAGACACTGCACTGGGTCCATAAACATCGCAAATTTTTTTCGCAGCTTGCGTTGCATTTTTACCTTTTTTGTAGTAAAATTTTAAAGTGTATCGAATTTCTTCATTAGATTCACTCATCTTGACAGTACGAAAAACAAATGAAAACCACACATTTTCCTAATTTGAATTTAGAATTATGTTCTTTAAAATTTAAACTTTCAATGATACCAAAACCAGCCAGATACAAATAGTATAGCTAAAGAGATTTTATTTTAAGTTCATACATACTGTAATGCGAAAAGACTTTTTCCCCAACCTACTCGTAATACTTATTTCTCAAAATATTAAATTAGGTCAAATGTTTTTATAGCTTATGAAAATTATACCATATGAAAGTTATGTCAAATGAAATTAGACTATCTGTTATTATACCAAACATTACACACCCGAGGATTTTCGCCATTTGATCGACGTCATTTTTGTTGTTTCCACGGCATCAAATCGGTGCTCCAGCACCCTACTTGCGTAACATATATCAATCGGAGTTGGTTTCATTTTGACAGTTCAACAACATTCATTGCGTTATTTACGTTGTCGAGCAGACAAATCTTTCGAACATATGAAGCAATGGATTAGCAATTTGTTTCAAAATGATTCAAATTCCGATTGATAATGTGTTACCCAATAAGGATACAGGGGCTTACTCTTCAAACTAATTTTAATTCCAATCTAAAGCCAATGTTAATTTTGCAGTCACGTGATTCGGTACTCTTGAAAACAATATTGTCAACATTGGATTGAAATTGGGATTGCCCCGTGATTATTTTGTTACACATGAAGTTAGCTATTTTACGGGCCGCAATAGTGTTGTTCAATTCATTACGATAAACCGGTACCTATTAGAGCTTTAAAATGCTTTATCCTTTAAGTAACAAGGCTAAATAACTATGACATAAATAGTTGTTTAATTTTAACGTATTATAGTTTGAAGTCATTTTGTAAGCAAAATTATCAGACATTTGTAGAGTGCTAGTTGGCTACAAGGATCTTTTGGCGCCTAAATGACATTGGCAGGGGAGCGTTGGTAGGAAACATTTGTGATTTTTACAGTTATGGCAGCGTTAGTTCTGATTTTGACCACGCGCCAAAAGAACTGTTATAAAACTAGGTATTTTATGTGAAAATTAGGTAATGAAAAAAACTTTTTTACAAAAAAAACAACCGACTTCCAAAAAAATACTACAAAGTGAAAAATAACTTTAATTTCGAAAGTCAGTGTCTTTGGATCTGTATTTCAGTTTTTGCCACCGACTTCCGAAATTTATTTAAATTTATTTTCCACTTTGTAGTATTTTTTTGGAAGTCGGTCGTTTTTTTTTTGTAAAAAAGTTTTTACTTTTCACTTTTTAGTGGTGCCTACCCCACACATACAAGGACGATATAAGGACGTTAATTGTCGAGGAGTTCTCCTAAGTAAGGAACCAGGAGAACTGGAACTGATAGTGAAGTCACCATCAGCTCCTTTTCAACATATGTATTGTGACGAGCATAAATTGCATAGCAATAATCAAATCGTGAAATACGTATTATTGAGTAGTTCCGATGGCCACATGTGGTCTTCCTCATCAGTTCCACTTCATCAAATGGTGCTTTCCGGGAGCAAATGCACGAGTTACTATAAAAAATACCCAAATTGTTATAGGTGTGCCTATAAAATTTTAAGGTTCCCCTCAATTTCTCTAAGATCCATCGACTTTCCTTGTCGTGGTACCGCCCTTGGGATATCTCCTTTCCAACAAAAAAAAGAATCATTAAAATCGGTTCATAAACGACGAAGTTATCCGCGAACACACATAAAAATATATATACAATATATAAAAAAAAAAAAGAAAAAAAAAAAAGTTTATTGCATATTAAAAAACGTACACGGAAATGAACTCTTGACTTCCAAACTAAGTAGGACTTACACACTTACTTTACTTTATATATGTATACGGTCGAATTGAGAAACCTCCTTTTTTTGAATTCGGTTAAAAACAAATATAATCTGTGGTTTTAGCTAATTTGCGCCTGCGTGCGCTGCCACTATTGTGTTGCCTAGCAACGTATTGTGACGTATCTTTATAAAAACTTTTTTACAAAAAAATACAACCGACTTCCAAAAACAACACTATGACACTACAAAGTAAAAAATAACTTTAATTTCGGATTTCGGTGTCTGGTTAAATGTATTTTCGTTTTTTGCCACCGACTTCCGAAATTAAAGTTATTTTTTACTTTGTTAAGCCCGATCCCGATTCCACTTAGTTCCCCAAAATGTAAGCGCCCGGCGCTTACTCTTGATTCCAACTCCGATCGATCGACATTGTAATTTTTACGTTTCGTACTCTTGAGTTCGACGCTAGCGCCAAATTGTTTTTGAATTGTGTGTCCATTTTGGGGAACTAAGTGGAATCGGGATCGAGCTTGGCGTGCGGCGTGCGGTAACCGCTAGTCTTGACTTTATTTTGATAGCCGTGTATTGCGTCACTATTGCGTTGGGATTGTTTGTTGATTCTGATTTTTCCAATAACAAAAGTGGAACTTTAAAGAAATTGTTTTGCGTTTTAAGTAGTTTTCCTTATGTAATAAGTGTACAATATGGCACGTATCCTGGCTACGTTTCGGTGACCTTTTCGGGGAAACGGAAGGTTTCGTCTGTGCAATTATGGACGAAGTTATCTTGACGAATAACTATCGGAGACATATTATGAAGGACGGGACGGTTGCATGCCGCCGTCCGGATGAGTCCATCAGACATATTATCTCTGGTTGTTCTCGTCTGGCTAAAGGCAAGTACTTGCACAGGCATAACCAAGTAGCTGGGATTATCCACCAGCAACTTGCTTTGAAATATAAACTTGTCGATTCTGAGGTACCGTACTACAAGTATGTGCCCGACCTAGTTCTCGAAAATGACCACGTCACTTTGTACTGGGATCGGTCTATCATTACTGACAGGACTATTGTCGCCAATAAGCCTGATATTGTGGTGATAGATCGGTTAGCGCGCCACGCAATGATAGTCGATGTTACCATTCCATATGACGAGAACCTCGTGAAAGCTGAGAAAGAGAAACAAATAAAATATCTCGACTTAGCTCACGAGGTTGTTGACATGTGGAATGTGAGCTCGGCTGTCATTGTGCCGATTGTCGTAACGGCCAATGGCCTGATGGCCGAAAGCCTCGACCAACATCTCTCGAGGCTATCGTTAGGCGGTTGGATCAAGGGCCTATTATTTAAATAAAACAAGTTTTAACATTGTAATAATTATCCTTTCTTCTTTTTACAAAGACAATTCGTCACAATACGTTGCTAGGCAACACAATAATGGCAGCGCACGCAGGCGCGAACTAGCTAAAACCACAGATTATATTTGTACACGAAATACTTAAGTTTTCTAACAGTTCTTTTGGCGCGTGGTCAAAATCAGAACTAACGCTGCCATAACTGAAAAAAAATCACAAATGTTTCCTACCAAGGCCCCCCTGCCAATGTAATTTAGGCGCTAAAAGATCCTTGTAGCACTCTAAAAAGGTCTGATAATTTTGCTTACAAAATTACTTCAAACCTTAATACGTTAAAATTAAACAACTATGTCTTATTTATTTATTAGCCTTCTCACATATAGGATAAAGCATTTTAAAGCTCTATTATCGGTTTATCGTAATGAGTTGAACAACACTATTGCGGCCCGTAAAATAGCTAACTTCATGTGTAACAAAATAATCACGGGGCAATCCCAATTTCAATCCAATGTTGACAATATTGTTTTCAAGAGTACCGAATCATGTGACTGCAAAATTAACATTGGAATCGTATCGGTTTTAGATTGGAATTAAAATTAGTTTGAAGAGTAAGTCCCCAGGTCTGACTTGAACGCTTCAGATCCTAGCATAGTTCGAACTATGTTTCGACGGAGCCTAGACTTCATTAAACGAGTTCGCTCAAGCTTGAAGTTGATATTCAGAGAGCCTCGGACCAGTCTGTGATTACTGCCGGTGTCGAACCTGTTGATCACCGAGACATCTCTGAATATGTGCTTTTTATCCGTTATGTTGAAGTCTATCTCATTTTTAGGGTTCCGTACCTCAAAAGGAAAAAACAGAACCCTTATAGGATCACTTCGTTGTCCATCTGTCTGTCTGTGTGTCTATCAGTCTGTCAAGACCCTTTTTCTCAGTAAGGCATGGAGGTATCAAATTGAAATTAATATCAAATATGTATTTTACGGTCCCTTGGTGCTCTAAATGAAAACTTTTTACAAAAAAAAAACAACCGACTCCCAAAAAAAATACTACAAAGTGAAAAATAACTATAATTTCGGAAGTCGGTGTCTTTGGGTTTTTTTAGTTTCATTTTTTGCCACCGACTTCCGAAATTAAAGTTATTTTTCACTTTATAGTGTTTTTTTTTTGGGAGTCGGTTGTTTTTTTTGTAAAATGTTTTTATTTTTCACTTTTTAGTGGTGCCTACCCCACACATCAAATACCACTCTGCAAAATAAATTAGAACAGCATTCACATAGACGTGGCAAAAATACGTATTAAATGATTAAAGCTAACTCAAAAGCCACTCATCAGAACTTGAAGATATTTATATGCGACCATCTCAAATAAAAACTTTGCAAAAAGGCAAATATACGTCGAGCTAAGCCGTGTCAGAAGTTTGGAAGGCGTAGTTTCATGTTGACGGAGATAACGAGGCTACGAAATCTGACTTCTGACAATCGAGGCCCCACATAACATACAACTCAAGTAGCGCAAAATGAAGCGGCATATAATTAACATTAAATCATTTATAGCCCAAGTGCACCTCATGACAATTCCAATCAGCCCAAACACGGCTAGAATATATTGTTTTGTTACTGAGTGCCGGTGCCCGCCTTCCGGCTTCTTCATCAGATCCGTTCGATGGTATCATTTTCATCAGAACCATTTATTTAAAGCTTCGTCATAGTCGCTTAACTATCTTAATCGAGATATCTTATCGTGATATATTAGGTCTTTACCTATGAAATTGCCGTTCTGCAGTACTGGCCATTTCAAATCAAAATAATTTTTGTTTGGCTAAGAATTCCAATTTCAAATTAATTTTATTTTAAAAACATGGATTTTTTTTCCAAAAGTAGTCATTTGTTTATTGATTAGTGTTACATTTTCATCGCATTTCAATCTTTTTCGTCATCATGGATATGTTAAAAATTCGAGTAATTATGGAATATGAGTACCGTCGTGGCAGCAACGCGGCACAAGCGGCACGCAACATCAACGACGTTTACGGAGCTAACACTACAAACCAACGCACCACTTGTTATTGGTTTGCTCGCTTCCGTTCTGGAAATTTCGACCTGAAAAATGAACCTGGCGGTCGTCCGAAGACTTTGGTCGACAGTGACGAATTAAAGGCGATTGTGGAAGCTGATGATACACAATCTACGGCTGAATTAGCAGCAGCTTTCGACGTTAGCGTCAAAACAATATTGGTCCATTTGCGTCAAATTGGCAAGGTAAAAAAGCTTGACAAATGGGTGCCCCACGAACTCAATGATCGCCAGCGCGAAGTACGCGTCGAGACGTGCCTTGCACTGCTCAACAGACACACAAATGAAGGAATTTTGAATCGCATTGTTACCTGCGATGAAAAATGGATTCTGTTTGATAACCGCAAGCGCTCAGCAAGTTGGTTGGATCCTGGTTCAGCACCTAAACAATGCCCTAAACGAAAACTTACCCCTAGAAAAGTGATGGTCACTGTTTGGTGGTCTAGCGCCGGTGTGATTCATCACAGCTTCTTACCAAACGGGGTGAGCATTACTTCAGATGTGTACTGTGAAGAACTGAACACAATGATGGAGAAGCTGGCACATCTCCAACCAGCATTGGTCAATCGCTCGTCTCCGCTGCTCCTGCACGACAACGCGCGACCTCATACTGCACAGCAGACGGTCTCCAAGTTGCAAGAACTGGGGTTGGAAGCTCTCCGTC
Organism: Cosmia pyralina; assembly: GCA_946251885.1. NCBI lineage: Eukaryota > Metazoa > Arthropoda > Insecta > Lepidoptera > Noctuidae > Cosmia > Cosmia pyralina. Next base: position 26,241,886 of record OX276358.1, read on the forward strand.
ATCCGCCCTACTCACCAGACCTTGCGCCTACAGACTACTACTTTTTCCAGAATTTGGATAACTTCTTGGCAGGAAAAAAATTCAATACCCGAGAGGCAGTACAAAATGCCTTTGAAGAATTTGTTGCCTCCCGTCCAGCTGATTTCTTTAAGAAGGGCATCAATAAACTGCCACTGCGTTGGCAAAGATGCATTGATTGCATGGGTGATTACTTCGATTAATACAAATAAAAAATGCATGAAAAAAATTCGTTTAAATTTTTTCATACAAAACGGCAATTTCATAGGTAAAGACCTATTACTTATCATCGTTGAGAAGTTCCCGTGGCCATCTGTGGTCTTCTTCATCAGTTCCACTTCACCAGATGCTAATTTCTGAATGCAAATGCTTGATTTGTTGATGAAAATACCAAAATCGCTATATATATATTACTATAATTTTTGAGGAGTTCCCTCAATTCCTCATGGATCCCATCATCAGAACTCGATTTTGATATAAATAGGACCAATCTGGAAGTATATCCTTTCAAATAAAAAAAGAATTTTCCAAATCGGTTCATAAATGACAGAATTCTATGGTAACCAACATAAAAAAAAAATTAAAAAAATACAACCGAATTGAGAACCTCCTCCTTTTTTTGAAGTCGGTTGAAAAATCAAGCTTCTATGTCAACGCAATAACAAAATACGACCATCTAAGCGAAATGTTGACACTCGCAAGTCAATCAAAACCGTAACACCGTACCGTAACCGTACTACGGTACTTCCCATTGACCTAGAATCATGAAATGTGGCAAGAAGCAAGGTCTCACAGCATAAAAAAAGGAAAAATGAAAATTTTTATTTTGTAGTTTTATCACATATTCTTCGCACCCCTAGCTTGCCGTTACCGTGATCATCGCCAAAATAAGAAATAGCAAGGCGGCCGGGAACTAGGGGCCGTGTTTGAATTTGGCTTGCCATTTGGAGGGTTTGCCCATAATCGTCACGCTGGGCATGCGGGTTGGCGATCGCATAACGCATCTTCTTGCACTAGTGATGCTGCTGCTCGTCACTATTCAGCGCCATTTAGCTGCCAAGCTTTTATTTGCAATGGATATACCGCCATTTGTTGGTTGTCACAGCCTCGTTTAGTTATTCAGCAGGGTGCACCACAAGTGAGATTGACTTGGGGCACTGAGGTGGTGACCTCGATTTCATAACTCCGTGGGAACGTGGGCTTACCTGTAGGTTTATGAGCTCATCGCCCTTCTGCCAGCGTACGTCAAGTGGCGGCAGTGGCAGGGCACGTGGCGGCGGCTCGTAGCGCGCCTCGCACGCCAGCGTGACAGCGCCACCCTCGTGCCCGCGCACGTGCGCCTCGCCCAGCACCGACACTACCACCACAGGCACCGGCTCGTCTGCAACAGCAGCAGTGAAACTACATAATATTAGGTCTTTACCTATGAAATTGCCGTTCTGCAGTACTGGCCATTTCAAATCAAAATAATTTTTGTTTGGCTAAGAATTCTAATTTCAAATTAATTTTATTTTAAAAACATGGATTTTTTTTCCAAAAGTAGTCATTTGTTTATTGATTAGTGTTACATTTTCATCGCATTTCAATCTTTTTCGTCATCGTGGATACGTTAAAAATTCGAGTAGTTATGGAATATGAGTACCGTCCGCGTCGTGGCAGCAACGCGGCACAAGCGGCACGCAACATCAACGACGTTTACGGAGCTAACACTACAAACCAACGCACCACTTGTTATTGGTTTGCTCGCTTCCGTTCTGGAAATTTCGACCTGAAAAATGAACCTCGCGGTCGTCCGAAGACTTTGGTCGACAATGACGAATTAAAGGCGACTGTGGAAGCTGATGATACACAATCTACGGCTGAATTAGCAGCAGCTTTCGACGTTAGCGTCAAAACAATATTGGTCCATTTGCGTCAAATTGGCAAGGTAAAAAAGCTTGACAAATGGGTGCCCCACGAACTCCATGACCGCCAGCGCGAAGTACGCGTCGAGACGTGCCTTGCACTGCTCAACAGACACACAAATGAAGGAATTTTGAACCGCATTGTTACCTGCGATGAAAAATGGATTCTGTTTGATAACCGCAAGCGCTCAGCAAGTTGGTTGGATCCTGGTTCAGCACCTAAACAAAGCCCTAAACGAAAATTACCCCTAGAAAAGTGATGGTCACTGTTTGGTGGTCTAGCGCCGGTGTGATTCATCACAGCTTCTTATCAAACGGGGTGAGCATTACTTCAGATGTGTACTGTGAAGAACTGAACACAATGATGGAGAAGCTGGCACATCTCCAACCAGCATTGGTCAATCGCTCGTCTCCGCTGCTCCTGCACGACAACGCGCGACCTCATACTGCACAGCAGACGGTCTCCAAGTTGCAAGAACTGGGGTTGGAAGCTCTCCGTCATCCGCCCTACGCACCAGACCTTGCGCCTACAGACTACTACTTTTTCCAGAATTTGGATAACTTCTTGGCGGGAAAAAAATTCAATACCCGAGAGGCAGTACAAAATGCCTTTGAAGAATTTGTTGCCTCCCGTCCAGCTGATTTCTTTAAGAAGGGCATCAATAAACTGCCACTGCGTTGGCAAAGATGCATTGATTGCATGGGTGATTACTTCGATTAATACAAATAAAAAATGCATGAAAAAAAATCGTTTAAATTTTTTCATACAAAACGGCAATTTCATAGGTAAAGACCTACTATTTGTGTAAGTTTTGGTATTCTATCAGTTAACTAGTAGTGCAATAATAAATTTATTAGATGCGCATTTCTTATTTTTGATGAACAGTTATTATTTTTGATAAGTAATTAATATTTTTGTTGTGACTTTGGACAAAAATTGATGTATAAAAATAATGATTATTATTTGTACTTACAACTTTTGATATTCAATTAGCTAATGATTAGTGAAATCATTGATTTGGTTATCAATAATCTACATGTCCATGTAGATTATTGATGTAAAGTATTTGATGTCAGAATACTTCTCTGCTGTGCGGTTAATAATTTCTATACAAATAATATCATTAACTACAACTGTATTTCATTACCTAGTACCTAACATTCAAAAAAGTAATGACAAGGTTAAAGACCTATTATGAACCAAGTTGAAACTAGCTATTCCATATTCTGACCAGTGTTACGATAGGGTGAGAATAATTATCTCAATCGGAACTCACCCACAACGGTGAGGTTAAAGAAGAGACTCATCTTGGGCTCGGTGTTGACCTGGCACTCGTAGCGGCCGCCGTCGGCAGTGCGCAGGCGCTCGATGCGCAGCGTGTGGCGGGAGTCCGGCGTGGCCGGCTCGCGCGACGTGGCCGATACGCGTGCGTCCGCCGTGAACACCGCGCCCGCGTGCGACAGGATCTGCAGGTCGCGGGAGCGCACCCACGACACCTGCACACAACACACGGTGTTACACTCAATATCAAACTGCTCATATGTTGTCACGTAGCTAGTTTTCCACCCGCGTAACGATATTTGGAAGAGTTGCACTTCAGTGTAGATTTATTATTATTTATTTATTTATATATACTTAATTGTACACCACAAAAATACATAACAAAAAAAGACATAATCAAACACTACAAAATATACAATGGGCGGCCTTATCGCTTTCGCTTTTTTTTTTTTTTTAGTCTTTTGTATTAGGAGCCTGAGCTAACTTTTATGTTGGCAACAATACATGACATGTAAAAATAAATTGGTGCCCTTTACAATTGTCTCAGAGGCCTCTGCTAGTTAACTTCGGTTCCTCGTACGTGTTCCAAAGGACCAGGACCCCGCAGGCCCTGAGATACGAGTATGTCAAAGACATTTTAAACTGTTAATAAAAAATATTTAATAGCCGCGGCCAAGAGCCTCAACCAACATCTGAGGAGCTGGCCTAAGGACTAGTTTCAGAAAGTGATACTTCTGGACACGGCTCCTAATGTTAGGAGGTTCCTTTCCTGAAGCCCTGATCACCGGCAACTTGGATCCTGTTCTCGATACCGGTGGGCCACAATTTTTGGTGAGCAGGTGGTTTTAGTGTAAAATGATTTGTAGGTACTTAGTTAATTCATTCATGTAGCCTACATTGATTATATGGTATTTGATCTTGGATTGTATTCTAATTAGGTACCATCCCTCAATACTTTGCCCCCCCCCCCCCCCTATTTGTTTTCTTGACAATTTCACTTTAGTGATGACTTGTAATTATCATTGAAGTCTATTGCTAAATATCTATTTAGACTAGTAGTTAAAATGGTTGAATATTTAATTAGGCATTTTGGTTGTATAACCTTTGAATAAGGTCGCCCATCTCTGCCCGGTCCTTCGGGAAATACAGGCCTGATATTATGTAATGCCACTAAGGTCACTAATACTTTAACTTGTGTCTTAATAAGTATTAGGTATTTCAAGGCACATGCTTCGAGTAGGTATAGCTTAATAATCTAACTTAACGATTCACATTATGTTTGTCAGGTGTTAGACTTCCATCGTTCATTTTCAAGCTCAAACATTTAAATACACTTTAGTGGTATTTATAGGTATTGTATTTTACGGCAGTGTTTGATATTTTGACAAATAGATACCAGTCATGGTAGGTTGGTATGAAATCTTAATTTGGTAGGTGTCACTCCCTACAAGTATGAAAGTTCTAATATGGAAATTATTAGAAAATGTATGTATGATTAGCCCTTTATTGGTTATCTGGTAATGGGAATTGATAGGGGTACCTATAGGATTATATCATATACCTACTTATTTATTTTGATGTGTTGAACAATGATTGAATAGTATCAAATTATTGGTCAATCTGCCTAACATTTTCCCATCTTTGTTGGGGTCAGTATCAGTATAAAACAATAGTTTTTACTGGGAATTCTGTCATATTCCGCCAATGAAATATGGTGAAATTTTCACTGCCCTAGAAGGGGTTAATTAACAGTTTTAGGTTCAGATTGAAACTGAATTTTCTATTTTGTTTGGTTTAAAAATCAATATTTCCATAAATTCTTTGTAGGTCAGTAATATATTTTAATTACTCTCAGTACCTATTTACTTACTAACTGTAATGGTATTGAGAAGTTAAGACATTGAATTTGATAGCTGTTATCAAATAGTTGTATATTGTATCTTTGTACCCGCAGTCAATAACAGCATGTAACTGTTTTGTCAGCATTTGGTTGGTGCATTCCAGTGTCAGTCTTGTTGAATTGTTATTTTGGAATGTAGATATAAGCCAGGTTATTGTTGAGGTTCGCCACAAATATTCATTTTTGTTTTCAATATTGATTGATTCCTGTTAGTGACCCGGTTGTATGATGTTTTAATTTGTTATTTACTGTAATAAATCACCTCCTTTTGTGCTTGTTTTACATTTTCTCAATAGAATCTTATTGAGGAGGACTGGTAAGTTTCCTCTATTATCTTAAGAGTGATTCTCTTGTGGTTTTAATATTATTTGATTAATTGTTATTGTTTGTGGCTATAAGATTGTATACTCAAGTTTGTTATGTATCAGAATCTGTTTGTTTACCAAATATAATAAATTAAAATTCATGTCAATTAAAGATGATATTACTTTTGTTCTGGTTTTATTTGGTGGTAGTGAATAATGGCAGGTGTTTTGTTGCATCAGCCAAATCAGTCCACGACATGTGTTTACCTTAATGTTCTTCATTAGCATGGGTCAGTCATTGCTTTCCCTATGGTAGTGGTAACCAGTCCAACTTGCTTCTGGAATATCTCAATCCCTTGTTCCCTCAGTTTAGAGGAATCTGGCAGTAAGGCTTATAAATAACCTTATGAGTAAATACCAGTATGGAATAGTAGGTACTTTGTATTTGTTTGATCCATTTCAGTTAAATAGATATCTAAAATTAAAATCAAGAATTGCCATAGTTATCCGAGGCATTTGTCATCAGCCAATGTGTCACACAATCATGTTAACAAAGTATCTTGTACTTAGTATTTGAATGTATTAGTGTAAAATTTACACAATTTTGCTTTATTATAATTTACAAAACAGATGTTGTTTATCTATTTGTGTCGAGATAGTTAAACCGCCTAGTGCTTAGGTAGGGCACTAAGTATCTTGTACATGGTAATTTCTTTTAATTAGGTATATTTGTTTGTTAAAATTGGCCACTGGGCAGCATAGCCATAACCAGAAATATGTTAGCATTTGTTGCAGGCATGTGTGACATTAGCTGATAAAAGATAATCTGTCAAGACGAGGTGACCATAATATCCCCCTCGATGCGAGAGCTAGATAACATAGTGTTGTGATAGCTTGCTATGAGCGTCTCATGCTAAGTATGTGTACACTATGGCAAATGTGTACCAGCTAGCAACAAAGAATTAATGTTGCTAAGAGTATCTCGTACTCGCTGGTAACAGTCCGGTTGGCAGGGTGGGATCCCTCCCCACTGGGGAAGTATAATGCATTTGCAAGATTACAACACAGACAATGTGCAGGGTTGAGCAAGACTGTCTCGCAGATATCATGCTCATAAATTTAAAATATATCAAAGCACCTTTTTGCATTTCCCTAACCTAGTTCATAGGAATGGGACTCACCTGTTATAACGGGTACATACAGCTAACGCTATAGCTGTATAGCATCGCTATGGGCATCACATACTTGCCACACTGGTAACTTCTCATCCAGCTAGTAACATGATAGTAATGTTACTGACGGCATCTCGTGCGTACTGGAGAGGTACTGCTTTAACAAGTTTGCATCATACATGCAATATGCAGTGTTATTGACCACCATAGTGCTAATTCAAAGCACTGTCAGTATCACGTACTAGGTGGTCAGTTAAAGCCAGGCATTTCCGCACCTCAAGGTAGTGGGATGCCTCCGGATCATTCGGTTTGTGGTCAGGTCCAAGGGTCTGCATCTGCTTCTGATGTATTTATCGGCTTCTCGTAGATATCGTTGATGGACGTCGGGCTGTGCAAGCGTGAGTTGTACTTGCTCAGATTTTGCGTCTCAGTTCCAGCTTCCACCAACGGCGACGATGCACTCGATACCTACACTTTCTATCACCTAGCATAGTTAACATTCTGTTATTTTAGTCAACTACACCGTAAACTTATTTTATATGAGTAATTTGTCGAGAGATGATATTTTCTTGCGATGTCAAGAACGCGCGCGAAAAGAAAAGTGACATTCTGTGTTGCCACATAAGATGAAATAATCATATTTTAAAAAAAATATATATATTTTATTTCTAAAAATCGCGATAATAGACGGTGTATTAGAAATACTACTCTGTTTAACCAATTATATTTCAGGTCGCCGTGAATTAAACTTATTGTGTTCTTGCAGTTCTACTACTGAAAAACCCGAATCACTAAAATATGGAAGAAATAGAGGATGCTTCACATGATGCAGAAATGCAAGAAGAAAATATTTCAATGTCTTCCGAACGACACCAAAATAAGCCGGCCAAATGCGTGTCGGACCACGCACAATGAAGGGTTCCGTAGTTGAAAAGAATTTATCCCAAAAACAAACTTATTATTGTAATCCCAAAAAAATAATACTTATGAGATAAAAAATTACAAATTAATCATTTTTGAACTTTTCCTTTACTTGTTGCTAAAGCAACAAGCTTGTTGCTTGTTGCTTCTTGCTAAATTTCATGATTCTAGGTCGACGGCAAGTACCCTACAGGTTTTGATTTACTTGCGAGTATCAAAATATGTCGCATACATGGCCGTATTTTTTTATTGCGTTTAGTTAGAAGGTTGACTTTTTTAGAACTCTAAGGAACCATAGACTTACATATTTTAATTTTAATTCATATTTCGAGAAAAATAAATTATTTGTCGATAGCCAAAAGGGCTTCCGGAAAAATAAGTCCATTGACATGGCAATCTATGATTTTTTAAAACTCGTTAGCAACAGAGTAGATAAAAGAAAACCGGCTCTGGCTCTATATATGGACATGTCGAAAGCATTTGACCGCGTAGACCATATAATATTAATTAATAAACTTGACGCATACGGGATTAGAGGTAACATATCAAATTTAATTAAATCATACCTACAAGATAGACAGCAAATAACAGTTATTAATAGAATATGTAAAAAACATGAAACAACATTTAAATCTAGCCCGAGAACAGTGATGTATGGAGTTCCACAAGGTAGCATACTTGGACCTCTCCTATTTATTATATATATAAATGACTTCCCAAAAGCATCGACCTATCCCATGACAATGTTTGCAGACGACAGCACTCTACTTTTCAACAGTGACCAATTAGATACATTAGAATCAGACATTAACTCTAACATAAAATCAGTTATAAATTGGCTAGAGAATAATAATTTGGTAATAAACTTAGACAAGACAGTAATAATGAAATTTCAACAAACAGTAAATCAAAATTTAAATTTAGATATAATATATAATGATAAAAGGATTGATGAGACGAATGTGACAAAATTTCTGGGATTAAATATTGAAAGCACATTAAAATGGAATACCCAGATTGACAAAGTATGTATTAAAGTAAACCAATTTTCTCATGCGCTGCGTATGCTATGTAAAACGGCCAATCGAAACACCGTACTAACTGCATATCATGGTCTAGTAGCCTCAACGTTAAGATATGGCAAAGTTTTGGGGAAACGCCTCGGGTAAAAATATGGTGTTTAAGTGTCAGAAAAGGTGTATTAGAGCGATCTGTAACTTGCAAACCACTGACAGTTGTAAACAATATTTTAAAAGTATGAAAATTTTAACAGTGCCCTCATTGTACATATACCAGACATCTATGTTCATCAAAAATAATATGTATAAATTTGACCGAGTAGGTAGTAAGCGTCGAGCTGACCGGCTACAAACTGTTGGATCTAAAACTGCTTTATACAAGAACAGTATTTTCGTAATGGCTCCAAAATTATACAATAAATTGCCAAAGTGTATCAGAAGTGAGGAAAATGTCAGCCATTTTAAAAAAAAGTTGTTCCTGTTTCTAGTTGAAAAGACGTATTACTCGATTGATGACTTTTTAAATGACAAATTATGACTAAATTGAATTTTCTTTGACATTCTAATTAATTAATAATATAATTCAATTACTTTATTTTATGCGGCTCCTGACATTTTTCAATTGCTTCATTTCTTTTATCTTAAACTTTATTAATTATGATAGTAAAAATAACCTGCTTACTAATATTATATTTGTATGCCGATTATTGGCCGAACATACAGATCAGCTAAAATGTATAAATAACACCTTTTTGTACTTATGTTCACAAATAAAGATTGATTTGATTTGATTTGATTTGACAATTTCAACTTGCTACCTCTACGCGTTCCTGAGAAAAAGGGTCTTGACAGACAGACGTCATCCTATAAAGGTTCCGTTATTATTATATTATTTTAAATTATTGTGAATGTGAAGACTACGTGGATCATTGTTTTTTTTTTATCCTTTTCTCAATTAGTTTTAATCATAGTCTGGCAGTATGAGTAATTTATGCGGCCTACCCAAATTTCTTTTCTTTCGTTCGTCGAATCGTTGAGCTCCTTAAGTTTTTAGTTTAGATGCACGATTACTGACAAATGCGTGCACTGACTGGACCGGTCCCCTCAATCTGTGTTGTTCTTTCCTCAAAAGACCATTTGAGATACCAATTTACATGGTCTTCACATGATCTGACCAAGATTATGTCTGGACTTTAAAGGAGACTGTGATCTCCGAGTCAATATCAATATCAGACTACTCTAAGAAGAAAGGCGGAAACAAACTCAGATTTGTTTCCGCCTTTCTTCTTAGAGTAGTCAGATAGGGGAATGCCGACCTGACCACTCTAAAATATGATTGACATGTAAAAGTATTTGTACAAACCTACTTACAGAAATAAATCATTTATCATTTATTTATCATTTCTTTTTGAGGCACGGAACCCTAAAAATGAAAGTGACGACGATGAAGTAATAGAGGACATTGATGATTATGGTGTAGAAAAACCAAATGCAAAAAGAGTGTGTTGTAGACATTTAAACTTCTTCTTCTTTATATTGTGTGCAAATTAAACGCTGCAGTTACATGTACATTCAGTTGAGTCATCGACTACCTGCGCGCCGCACGTATTTTAGTGAGTGAACCAGTCGATATCGTTTGTGCGAGAGTCATGGCGGACATGTCTTCTGTACAGTAAATTTTAGAATTATTCGATATGAACGGGCCTTAACAATTTCAAAACAAAACAAAGGCGTTGGCCCCACCCCGACTACCCACCCATCTCACTTTGTCAATATCGGAAATGTGCGAGATACATAACTTAGTAGGTACTCGTTTGTTAAAAATCTTTTTTACAAAAAAATACAACCGACTTCCAAAAACAACACTACAAAGTAAAAAATAACTTTAATTTCGGAAGTCGGTGTCTAGTTACATATATTTTCATTTTTTGCCACCGACTTCCGAAATTAAAGTTAGTCCTATCCTATCAAAACTTTACGTCTTGAAACAGTAACATATGGTCTCGCAAGCGACGAGTCCTATCCTATCAAAACTTTACGGCTTGAAACCGTAACATATGGTCTCGCAAGTGCGACATATTTGAGCACCAAGAGTTTGTCAGTATTGGCAGAGGATTGCGATGACGAGCTTATAGGTAATATTATTAAAAACGACAATTAAGTCGATGATTTAGTCACCCAACATTCAACATACTGGAACAAGTTCATTAACAATTTACATTTTTATCAGATTTACAGATCCCGCGTTTAACGCTATGTGAAGTTCCTGGTTATATAGAAATACATACCTTCAGTGACACTTCCCAAGGCGCTTATGGTACACACTACCTGCGGTCACACAACTTTGCTAAGTCTAAGGTGACGCCGTTGAAGCCGACGACAATACCGCGACTGGAACTTTGCGCTGCTTTATCTGCAAAATTGTGCAAGACAGTTATCAATTCTCTGCGATGTGAGGTCAATCGCATCCACAGAACAAAACAATATCTGTTCTGTATTCGCATCATTTACTGGTGCGATTCTAGCGTTGTCCTCAGTTGGTTGAATGGCAATTCTGCAAGATTAAAAACGTTTGTAGCTAATAGGGTAGTCGAAATTATTGAACTTACCGATAGTTCGTCTTGGTGCTATGTGCCGACTGATCAGAATTGGGCTGACCTGATCTCAAGGAGCGTAAGTCCAGATCAAATCATCATGTTTCGCCGACACCAAATAGATTGGAATAAGGGCAGGAGAATGATGATGTAAAACATAAACGGGCGACGCCACATATTCTAAGGTGCATTCACAAATGCACAATAAATGACGCCACATCAAATTCAAATTCAAATTCAAATTCATTTATTCGTGTGATTTTTGGTACATGAGATCTTAATATTAATAAATAGTTCCTCAAAAAATCTACCTTATAGGTGTACACGCTTTCACGTAATTATTATAAAAAAAATGAATAAGTAATCAATCTAATAAAATAAAATAATTACAACAAAACACAACATAACTTAAGTCAGAAAAAAACAAGCAAAACATTAACAATTGAGTACACGTAAATAAATAATTAATGGAATTTAAGATAATAATGCATTGTCAAAATTAAATAAATATGAATGTCAAATAACTTACAATTTATCATTAAGGAATTCGTCAATAGTATAATAACATTTTTCTAATAATAGATGTCTTAATTTGTTTTTAAATTGAATAATATTTAAGTCCTTAATTTCATTTGGTAATTTATTAAATATTTTTGGGGCCATGCAAAGTATGCTTTTGTGCATCAAGGCGGTCTTTGTTGGTCGAACGCATAATTCATGTCTATATACGTGTCTAATCATTCTATAGCGATGTTCAGATGCTTTTCTGAATAGATGCATGTTCTTTTTAACAAATAAAGCAGTCTCAAATATGTACAAGCAAGGTAAAGTCATTATTTTTAACAATATAAAATAAGGTTTACAGCTATCAGTTATTTTTATACCAGTAATAGCTCTAATGCATCTTTTTTGCGATTTAAACACCATGTCCTTATTGCAGGAGTTACCCCAAAACATGACTCCGTAGCGTAGAATAGAGTCGACATATCCATAGTATGCAGTGACTGCCGCTGCTTGATTGACTACTTTCTTTAGTTTATTCAAAGCAAAAGCAAACTTACTAATTTTTTTAATTAATATTGAAGTATGTTGTTTCCAATTAAGTTGATTGTCGATTGTTAAGCCTAAAAATTTTGTGTTTGCAACTTCTTCAATTTTCTCATTATTAAAGCTTACATTTAGTTCCGAATTAGCTACTCTTTGACGAAAATTCATAATTTTTGTTTTCTTCAAATTTATAATTAAGTCGTTATGTTCTAGCCAGTTAACGGCTTGTTGTAATGCATTGATTATGTCAGCTTCAAAGTCTTTATTATTTTTGTCAAGTTTAACAATGATAGTACTGTCGTCGGCAAACAATGTCATAGGATATGGTATATTCATGGGAAAGTCATTTATATATATAAGAAATAATAAAGGCCCTAGCACACTGTCTTGGGGCACTCCACAAGATATTTTTCGTTCTTTAGATAAGTATTTTATAACGGTTTTATTTAATTTACAAATTCGACTTATTTCTGTACGTTGTGTTCTATTTTTTAAATAAGAACTTATGAGTGATAAAACGTTTCCCCTTATCCCATACGCATTTAACTTGCTCAGCAGTATATCATGGTTGACCAAGTCAAATGCCTTGGTCATATCCATGTATACTGCTGATATTGGGACTCTCTCATTCATGTTAGCTATGATAACATTAAGAAAGTCATATAATGCCATATTTATTGAATGATCTTTCCTAAATCCTTTTTGTTCCTTCACAAGTATATTATGTCTGTCATCTTCTTATAACTTCATCCAATGAAGGGAAAACTCGAACACGATCTCTTATAACAGAAAAAAATGAAATTGGCTAACATAATGACAACGTCTGATGAGTGACGTCTGATGAGTGACGTCTGATGAGTGACGTCTGATGAGCGAGGAATTGAACGTCCGTCTACTTAGAATAGAAATAGGCATCCAAAATAGAAAGATACAATGCGCATGCGCACGCCTTTGTGAAAATAGATTATCTGCAGGTTTATTTTTGTATCCTCGACATTGAACAACGACTCCGGCTTTTTTATAACCAGAAATAACTGATCCAAATTCTCCTTATCCCGACTTTATTTAGATGTCGGTGCACTAGGTCTTCTTGTTTATATTTTAAAAAGTTCAAAAATACTAAGGTGATTTGGATTAAAACGTAAGTAAGTATTCAGCAAATTGAGTGTTTTTGGAAATAAATATTAGATAGGATCCGTTAAAAGGCAGATAAAACTGCAAGATTATTACCTAATTTTTCGTAGATCTGTCGAGCAACCAGGGTATATATCCAACAACACAACTGTGTACCAGTGCTAGAGGATTGGATACACTTGGCCAGTTTCCATTCAAAATTAAAAACAATCGTAACTAGATCAAATACGGCTTGGTCACTCTGTGGGCGTGGATGAGTAAATACAAAAATGTGATTACGTCGCGATGCAAACATTTCGCGAAAGTAATAGCGTAGTGTTGGCAGCGGGCGCTTCCGGGAGCATGCGCGGTGGGCGTGAGGCGCGTGCGCGGCCGCCCTGGCGCGTGCCGCTATATGTGGCCGTTAGCGTGCTGTGCGCGGGGGCAGGGCTGGGGAGCAAGTCATTGACCGGCATTTTTCAAATTGCTCACGATCAGTGTCAGGTGTTTGTTTTTAGCCACGCGATGACGTCGCGCGAGCATCCCGCGGACCCGCGCTGCGGACTACGCGCGTTTCGTGCCCGCGTGCCCGCGCCCATAAGCCTCACATCGTGTAAACTTCTAAATCGTTTCACATTTCACACTCGTCGTCAATTCATTCCGATGATATTTCTGGATCGCGAGAGAATTGTTTACGATACTCATTTCGGGGCTTTGGCTTTATGGTTCATTTCAATTTAGATTCGAGTGAGTAATCCGTCATTTTACGATTTCAGTAGTATTATATAGAGGACGTGTGTCAGCATCAGCAGCGCGCAGCTGAACGTTCTCCTTCAGCGCCACATGTGTGTCGGTATAACATAACATAGACCTTTATAACAATTTAGATTTAAGCAATAACTTTGTATCTCATTGTAAGTGAACCTATGTATTGTTCTTATGACAATAAATTCTTTAAACCTAATTTCAGCTCGCGTACCATCCATCCATTCCATTTTTCGAATCTGTGGTAACATTATAGTGCCTTTATCATCAACTGTCATCGTAATGTTTTCTAGTTACTTCGCCTTTCATATCTACAATCCATCCACATTTTAAGGTCTGCCTCTTTTTTTATAAAACCATCCACATTCATACATATAAGTAAAATCTTCCTCACAACGAGGTTCTCGTTACTCCGTATCACTCTTCCATAATAACATTACAATGTTAGGTAAACACCTACACAGCCGCATTTTGATCCTTACATAAAAACTTTTTTACAAAAAAATACAACCGACTTCGAAAAACAACACTACAAAGTGAAAAATAACTTTAATTTCGGAAGTCGGTGTCTGGTTAAATGTATTTTCGTTTTTTGCCACCGCCTTCCGAAATTAGTTATTTTTCACTTTGTAGTGTTGTTTTTGGAAGTCATTTGTATTTTTTTGTAAAAAAGTTTTTATTTTTCACTTTTTAGTTGTGGTACCTACCCTACACAAATACCTGCAAAACAAACTAGAACATCATCCATATAAAAGTGGGGAAAAAAAATACGTATTATTGAAGCTAACTGAAAAACTACCCAAGCAAAGGTAATCAATTTTATATGGGACCAACTTTGATGTACGAGTATACCCTCTCGAATAAAACAACAATTTTTCAAATCGGACTCCTCCTTTTTTTTTCGTCGGTAAAAACAGCAGGTCTGAACATTGAAATAAATTTTTAGATACCTACCTGCCGTTATTTTATCGGTTCTAGTTCTTCGTACGGTGACGCGGATGCTCATGTCGCGGCGTCAGGCGTCATCATTACTCATTAACCATTAACAATCATTTGTATTTGAATTTACACAAAAAAATATAATAAAATTAAAATTAAATTAACAGTAATAAATTAAATTACACACAAAACAAAACAAATACTTAACATTGATTTTACAAAATTAATTTTATTTCATATAATAATTCTAAATAATACAATTAATCAGTTAAGCACCACAAATCTTCAATGGCATAGGACATTTGTCCAATAGAAAATTATTAAGTTTTGTTTTAAAAGAACTAGTGTGGACCGTGCCTTTCAGATCTAAAGCAACCTTGAAATTTGGATTGATCATACCTTTAAGATCTTTTCTACGGGTGCCTTCCCTTATCTCTCGTTCTTCTATTGTCTCTTTTTCATGAAGGTATTTAGCCATATTAATTAAAAGTACAAGGACATAAATGCTTGGAACTGTGAGTATGCCTTTTTTTTTTTTTTTTTGTGGATGGGAAATCATCAAATGACTTCTCCCGCTCTGGATCGTCCAGTCTGTATTGCGCGTTTCTGCAGTACAAAGTATCTAATTTTGGACTCGACTAACGCAAAATATACCATTTTTGGTTATTCTACGGTGATTTCGCTTGTCAGAGCTCTCAAAGCGTAATTTGCGGACGATATAGATGCATCTATTGCCTTTAGTTCCGGTTTCTAATTAAGCAGTTCATCAATTCGTATACCTACAAGTTTAACTTCATTGACAAGCTTGATTATGTCTTTATTCAATATAATCTTCATGACATCTTTATTACGAGCTGTTGTTCTAAATAATATTATCTTGGTCTTTGTAATTAATTTATTTGCAATGAACCACACATGACAGGCTTGCAATGCCGCATTAACTTTCTCTGTCAGCTCTAATAAGTAATTTCTGTCATCAGCAAAAATTACTATTTCAATGTCTGGTAAAATTAAATTGAAATAATTAATTAAATCATTAATAAATAAAATAAATAAGATAGGCCCCAAGATGGATTCCTGTGGGACGCCCATAGTGATTCCTACCATTGCTGACTTGCATGCATTTTTGTAACCATTTTCATGTATTTTATCAATTTCAATTTCAATTTGTTTATTTACAACATTATTGCACTTTTTTATTCCTTAGTGATAACCTTTCTGTATAGACTGACATAGACTTTCTTATACTTCAAAACACTAGGTTCAAGATAATTTCCGTTACACGCACATAAAAAGCGTTTCATTTTACTGGAGGTTCTTATTCCTTTAGTGATCCACCCTAATTGAGATTTTTTCATAAGTTTTATTTTACATTCTCGTTTTTTGTAACTATTTCGAAACAATTTACTAAACGTTTTGAGAAATGTGAGGATACCCTGTTAAAAAGATATCCTATTTTTCTTGTTGACTACTCTTTTATTTACCACAATAAACGGAGTTTTATTATTCAGAGATTCATTTTGAAGACTAATAGCAGCAAAGATACCAGCATGCCCATCTGCCAAGCCATTATGATCTACATCACGACCTAAAATTAATATTGTCATTCATTCATTTCATTTCATTTATTCATAAAACAATTTACATTGTGTTGAATATATACACATGCAATACAAATACAAAGAATTACGAATTATTAAATAACATTTGAAGTGAAATTTATGTCCATTGCTAAACAGTTTTAATTAAGTAGGTACATAATGTCAAACAGTGTAAATATAATGTCAGACAGGTTTAAAAAATATAATGTCAAAAAGTTTTCAATTTAAATTTATAATTTAAGTCCTTAATTATTGTGCGACGTTAGTTCCGATATAGTACAGACATTTTTCTAGTAAAAAGGCTTTTAATTTTGTTTTAAACAAGTGGGTCTTATAAATCAGTATCTTTAGCTCAGAAGGCAACTTATTAAATATCTCTACAGCTTGGTACTTCGAGCAATGCTCTACTATATTTAATTTTGGTGCTAATAGTTGCTTAAAAAGTTTTCTTTGCGTGCTCTCTCTAATCTCACGTTCTTCTTGTGATTCAAATTCATGTAGATACTTAGCAAAATGACTTCAGGGGACCAATACGTAAAGGCTAGGTACTGTTTATGTTCCCAATTTTTTAAAGTAATCTCTGCATGAGACACGTTGTGCAATTTTGACTATTGTCCTTATGGCTCTTTTCTGTAAGATGAACGCTCTTTGCCAGTTATAACTGTAACTATTTCCCCAGAGCATGATGCTATACCTTATCCTAGACTCGACCAGCGCATAATATACTGCCTTTAACTGTTCTATGTTCAATTCATCCCTAAGGCTCCTGAGTGCGTAAGGCTCCTGAGTGCGTAAAGGCTCCTGAGTGCGTAAAGACTCCTGAGTGCGTAACATGAAGTGCTACTGTTCCGACTGAAAGTTACAGAACCAATCTGTTGCCTGAAATTATAACACCGTAACAAACTAAGGAATTCAGTACGTTTTTTATTGTCCGTCCACTAGTACGTCAATATTAAAATCACCACAGATTATATATTTCCTATTTAACAAGTAATCTAGTAATGTCTCAAGTTTTTCTAAAAATCTCGACCAAGCCAGCTCAGTGAGGGTGCACCGACTACCTTGGTGGCGACCTATTAACAATTCAAAAGTGCCTGTAATTAGTTTATTTGAAATAAATGGTTTGAGTTTGACTTAAAACGGGAGAGTGGGTTAAGTTAAGGGCTCCAACATTCTCTAAATGTTTGTATTAGTTCAGCGAGTGCAACCTGGAGCATGTCCAGCAGTGGACGTCTTTCGGCTGAAATGATGATGATGATGAACCTGGAGAAAACTGGAGACCATGTTTATCAATCAGAATAATGTTATTGCTATTTGCCTGCACCAGGTTGCATACTCCATTATAGGCTACCACAGCATCCATTATCTGCAGGAAGATTTAGGAGCTCACGGACTCTTCATGTGAGCCCACTAACATGGGACTTGGACTATTACGACATTTCAGCGGACAGTAACGGCTGGCGTCATTAACTTGTGCAGAACGTTATGTTGACCGACCAGTACTGCTACACTGGTGTTTTTACGATTTCTAGAGAACATGAAAACATAACGTAACACAAACAACAGCCGCCATTTATGTCACTGTTGCTACTTCACTCTTCGTCACACATGGATATACAGACATGTACTCATGTGGTAGTGCTGCTCCTCATCATGTTCGTGAGCGCTTCACAAGGGATTGCTCGTCTATTAGCCGCCACTGCTTATTATGACTATTGTTGTGGACGCTTTTAACGTGCACTTTGTACAACATCGTTCTTACATTGTATAATTTCAACTTGATTGATGTTACCTATATTTTGTAACATAATATTTTTATTTAGAAGAGAGTGAGAGAGAGTTTCGTGCCCGTCCTTCTCCATAGGAACCTACTACGCTTTGGAATGGGCAACTAGCTTCATATTTCTGACTGACCGACTCCTTGACAATTCAAAAATGCCTGTAATTGGATTAATTTTAATAAATGCTTTCAGTTACTGACCGACTTGTCGCGCAGGCGCAGCACGCGGCAGTCCAGCGTGGCAGCATGACCCACGGGCGCCAGCACGCTGGTCCGCTGGCGTGCCGCGAACGCCGGCCCCCCTCCCCCTGCCCCTCCGCCTGCCGCCTCCTCCACCACTGACACCACCTCGCCGTCTGCACACCAGCCCGCGCGCCCTGTACAACACATTTTATCGATACTAGCATCAATAAAAATAAAAAAGCTTTTATTAATCCTTAATTACAAAAAAAAAAACAGTTGTTCATTTTAATTAATTAAGGATCCCTCGACGAGTATAGGCCTCCCCCAGTAATTTCCAGCTTTTTCTGTTTTTTGCTCTCACCAGTCATGATTTACCAAACAATTCCTCTATCTCGTCTTACCTTCGTTCTGTTCATAGATACGCATTTATATAGTTCTGCTGGTCTACCTCTAGTTCTCTTTCCGTTTGGGCCTTTCCAAGCGGTTGTTCTAAGAGTCCATCAGTCTGTCGAGTTCTGATCGCACCAGGTGCCCGCCCACCTCCATTTTACCCATCACACACTTATCATACCCTCGACTGCTTAATTATCAGCGTGTGCCACAGGCTCTCACGATCGACGAATCTTGAGGCAACAACAGCGTGTGCCACAGGCTCTCACGATCGACGAATCATGAGGCAACAACATTATCAGCGTGTGCCATAAGTTCTCACGATCGACGAATCGTGAGGCAACAACATTACTCGTAAATAACACAATTGATAGTTACGTTCCAAGGAAGAGGAAAATATGTGTAAATTCTAGGTATAGGTACCCGGAGTGGTATACTGGTGAAATTATTCATTATGTTAGAAAGAAGGCGATATTGCATAAGAAGTTCAAAGAAAGTGGGTAAGCAGTGACTACGAAATGTTTTCTCAGTGTAGGGCGGCAGTAAAGAAGATGATAGTATGTGCCCATAACCAACACCAGGAGTGGGTTCAACAACATTTCACAAAAGATCCTAGATCTTTTTGGGACTATGTGAGGTCTAAAAAAGCAACAGGGAACCATAAAAATATTATAAAGACGGCAATATTTTATCTGATTCAGAGTGTGCTGAAGAGTTCGCGCAATATTTTTATTCTATCTATAACAGTCAGCAGCCACGTCTCGACATAAATGCTGCGGTAGCTTCAAGCGGCGGTAACAGCTCGCGTGTTCACATAGGTCGCCTAGCATTGAGTCAAGTGACGGATGCACTTACTCGACTTAAACCAAAACGGTCAGCGGGGCCGGACGGAATTCCAGCTTTTGTTATTAGGGATTGCCGCGCGGTATTAGCAAAGCCACTCTTACACCTTTATAATCTGTGCATTGAGTCCTCGTATTTTCCTGAGTGTTGGAAAATGAAATTCCAATACCTAAGGGTGGGATGGATTCAGACGTGAGTGGATATAGGCCGGTGGCAATTCTGTCAGCTCCAGCAAAAGTTTTTGAGTCGACCATACAAAGGTGCATGTTAAACCAAGTGTCCAGTTTGCTATCGGACGCCCAGTACGGATTTCGACCGGCGTGTAGCACAACCAGCAATTTACAACTTTATGACGTACGTGGTTCCAAATGTTGATGCTGGAGTACAAGTCGACGCTGCCTACTTTGACTTCAAAAAAGCTTTCGATTTGGTTGATGATGACATATTACTGGAAAAGCTGGCAGCAGTCGGATGTACTCCTGCATTGCTTCAGTTCTTTGCTAACTACATGAGAGGTCGAAGGCAGTTCGTAGAATATGCCGGTTGTAGATCCGAGCCATATTATACAAGATCAGGAGTAAGCCAGGGCAGTAATGTGGGTCCGCTGAGCTTTATTATTATGATAAATGACCTGCCTGAAGCTGTCAGGGTTGCCACTTGTCTGTTATTCGCGGATGATCTTAAGTTGCTCATGGCCATTAATGAAAAAAGTGACTGTGCACGATTGCAACAAGATATAGACTATGTAGCTGAGTGGAGTAGGAAAAATAAACTGCAGTTTAATGTAAAAAAATGCTCAGTCATAACTTTTAGCAGAAGGAGAGAACCACATCATCACGAGTACAAGATTGAGGGCACATCAATTGAGCGGGTAGAAAAGGTACGCGACCTGGGTGTGCACCTAAATACCGACCATGACGTGACCATGTTGTAAATGTTTGTAAGAAATCATACAAATACAAATAACAAATACAAAAATCTTTATTGCAACAACAATTATTTACATTTCATGTGCAAACCCTGTTTCCCAAACTAGCGTGAGCTGTATGTTGGGAATTAGTTCCTTCCAGATAAATATGTCGAGCTAAAGTGTTACAATCATAACTTATAATAATTTATCTACTAATTAAGTTTATAACCAAAAGTTTACAATCTGCGAACTAAAAATAGTGTGTGTGTGTGTGTGTGTGTGTGTGTGTGTGTCGGTGAGTGTGTGTGGGTGAGTGTGTGTGTGCATGTGCATGTTTGTGGGTGTGAGAGTGCGTGTGTGTATGAGGCAATGTGAGAGTGGGTTTTGTGTTTTACTGCTTTATTTTTATACAGAAGTCTGGTTTTCGTTCTTCGACGGGCATCGGGTTATACAAATATAAAAGCAGTTGCGGCATTGTATAATGCGCTTATAAGAACTCAGCTAGAGTATAATGCTGTCATATGGGCTCCGCATGAGACTAAATATAGTCTCATGTTGGAGCGCATACAAAACAAATTCACCAGATTTCTGTACATGAAGCTATACGGTGTTTATCCCTTCTATTCGTTGATGTACCCAACCTTATTCGTTATCGGTATGGTCGGGTACAACAAACTCGAGACAAGGAGGGTCTTAGCTATAACCACATATGTATTTAAACTCTTACGTGGTAAGATCTATAATTCCGGTGTTGTGAAGGAGATTTATCTGAGTGTGCCTGACAATTACGTATTGAGGCGCCGGAAGCCACGGATACTAGCAGTGCCACATGCACGAACCAACTTGCTCAGCAAAGCACCACTGACGCGCGCCTTGCACGCACTGAATGACACGGCTGACAGGATCGATTTATTTTCGTGCTCTCTGAATCATCATGTTGTATGTGTTATGTTATTTAAGATAGTTTTTAGGATAGTTTAATTAAGGACCACGCTACCGCATTAGGAAATTCCTGTAATGGTAGCAGTGTTTGTGATAAATAAATAAATAAAAATAAATAAATACTAGCGTATGCCACCGGCTCTCGCGATCGACGAATCACGAGGTAACAACATTATCAGCGTGTGCCACAAGTTCTCACGATCGACGAATCGTGAGGCAACAACATTACTAGCGTATGCCACAGGCTCTCACGATCGACCAATCGCGAGGTAACAACATTTGCCTTTCTTAGAGAGTGGTTAGTAGTTAGATATTTACAGCTAATTACGGTACAATGAATGCCACATGCAAGGGGTTCCCTCTATCTGGCAGAATCTTGATGCTCCGAAATGTATTTGGCATAACACTATTGGCATAATCTTCTTTAAACGAATGTTTTTAAGGCATACAAATGATTTAATATAATTATTGTGTGGCCGAATGTTTATATTTACGAATTTACAATGGCATACTTTTAAGATGGCAGAATTTTATTTGGCATAATTACCTTTGGCAAAGTTAAAATTCCGCATAATTTCTTTTAGCATAACGTTTATTTAGAGCGATGATTATTTGGTACAATTTCACTTGGAATACTATGAAGATGGCAGAATTTCATTTGGAATAATTTTATTACACATATTGCTATTTCTATAAAATGGGATCCTGCCGTTGTGCCGTACAGATTGTGACAAAATTTCACTACCCAAACAAATTTTACCAACCTTTTTTTATACCAATGATTTTAGTACGCACATTTTCATTTGGTGAAATTTTTACTTTGCAGAATATTACCAAGGATAATGTCATTAAGGCATTTGGTCTTTAACCAAATGATTTATTACACCAATCAATCGACGTTTGGTATTTTTAACCGACTTCAAAAAGGGGGAGGTTCTCAATTCGTCGGAACCTTTTTTTTTTTATTTTTTTTTTTTTTTATGTATGTTCCCCGATTACTCGAAGATGGCTGAACCGATTTGGATTATTTTTTTTTTGTTTGAAAGGGTATACTTCCCAGGTGGTCCCATGATCATTAAGTCAGGATCTGATGATGGGATCCTGGAGAAATAAATAAAGAGAACTCTTCCAATTTTATAGGCACACTTGAAGCGATTTGGATAGTTTTTGGAAGAGTACTTTCTTGGAGTGGTCCCATTTCAATTTGGTGAAGATCTGATGAAGAACTTCTGAGATAGGCAACGGAACTCCTCAATAAATGATAGCAAATGGACTGGGATTGCTGAAATCTCATGTCTGTTTGTTGTTCACACCATTTCATAACATAACATCACGCCAGTACGCTGTGAAGGGGTAAGCACATGTGAACCACTAAAAAGTGAAAAATAAAAACTTTTTTACAAAAAAATACAACCGACTTCCAAAAACAACACTACAAAGTGAAAAATAACTTTAATTTCGGAAGTCGGTGGCAAAAACGAAAATACATTTAATCAGACACCGACTTCCGAAATTAAAGTTATTTTTCGGTCAAATGATTTGTTGTGACAAAAAATATATAGGTTAGGTTACAACTGTGACCTCCTACGCACGAGCCGAGCGAGCGAAGCGAGCGGGGCCGCGGCAGCGGCCGGTGAGTGCCAGAAACGACTAGATTATATAGAAAAAAAATATGGAAAAAAAAAATATTGGGCTTATTTTATTTTGCGTAAAATGTGATACCTAATCGTAATCAATCGTAGTCATCATCAATCGTAATAATCGTAAAATGTGACAACATAAAAATTGGTAAAAGTACTAGTTGGTAAACAACTTATTGTTTTGCCAAACATTAGGTTTGCGTTACAATTATTTGTGAAGAGATTTATGCTAAGTAATAATTTGGCAAATGAAAATATGCGGAAAATTGTTTGCGAAGTGATAATTTGTCAATTTCTTTTCATGAAACAAGGGTAACCCCTATAAAATAAATTTTTAACCTTAAATTAAAATTAAAATACTGTCATAAAAAGTCAATATGTGCTGCCACAAAAGTTATAGTGACAGAAACGAATCGCTGCAAAACCGACTCCACCTAGTCTTGTCTGCCCTACCCACTACCCTAAAGTGTAATTTAGACCCGCGTAGGCGCGGAGGGGCGAGGCGGCCCGCCAGCTGAGGAGCAGGTACTTTGTAACGCTAACCGCCGCGGCGAGCGTTAAAACCATCTTCGACGATAAGCTCGCGTGAGACCACCGGAGCCACGCAGCGCCGGAGCCGTGACAGAAACCATGCCTGCTGCATGTTGCATGCTGCATGCATGGTGTATGCTTGTTTGCATGCTTGCTGGCATGCTGCATGCATGGTGTATGCTTGTTTGCATGCTGCGTGTTTGCTGTATGTGCGTGGCGAAAACAAATCAGTGTTCTAATTATGAATTTCCTGTGATGTGATAGATGAGTCTTTCAATTAAATATATGCCAAAAGATGATTCTAAGTGTAAACTTCCTGAGATATGATAGTTCTTCCTTTTAATGACTATCGATATGAAATATATCACAGGTTAATCACCTAGCTGCTGGTGATTAACCTGTGACATGTGTGGTGTCTGACACTTGTGCAAGTGTCAGGGACTTCACACTATTTGTAATCACTTCCTTATGTAATAAAGATTATTATTATACTCGTATATGCCAAAAGACGATTCTGAGCGTGAACTTTCTGCAATACGGTAGGTTCTACTTTTTAATTATTATGGATATGAAATGTATGCCAAAAGATGATTCTGACTTACAAATTTATGAGTTTTGAATGTGGATAAAAATTGAAGGAACTTCTTGGGAATTTGGGGAATTAGAAAACCTCAGGATGTAGCACGCAGTGATTCCCTTTATTATTTTTACTTTTGACAAGTGTGACATTGAAAATGAATTCAAGGACAATAAGATTAACGCCTGATAAAATACTTATAGATACTGAATTACTGTCTACTAATTGCGCCGAGTTAACTGATGCATTAACAGAATGTATAAATGAGTGTATGCCAAACAATTTTCTGCGAAATGAAGTTTATGCTATCAGATGCAAAATAATATTATGACACAAAAAGTTCTGCTATAAAGGGTAGACCCACATGCAAGTGCAGGGGTAAGGAACGCTGCACGGAGCGCGTGCGCAAGGCCGCGCTGAGTGAATGGTGCTTGACGTCACGCACCGTACTCCCGCACGGCACGTCCGGCGTCCGGTGTGGGCGGTGCGGGCGGTGCAGGGCGGGTGCGGTGTGCCCGGCACGCGCTTCTGATTCACTGCAGTTATTCGCCTTCAACAATGTAAACTATGCAATTCTTGGAATTACTGTAAATATACGCACAGATCCACGCGACACCGGTATTTGTTGTAGCGGCCGCTGTGATTCCCCTTCAGGGACATTGAACGAATTTGCTCTGCGTGAGCTCATGAAACCTAAAACAAAGTAACGGCATCACCCAGAAATATACTTATATCTATGGTATCAATGTATTTATTTATGTTAATATGTTATCAATTATCAATGCGTTTATTTATGTATTTGTTTGTTGTTGTTGTTGTAAATGTTTTTTTTTTACGTATGTATGAATTTTATGTTATCAATAAACTTTTTTTTAACTTTTTAACTTTTTTTTTTTTTTTTACTTTTTACCTCAGATTATAATCCTATAATCTGAGCTTTTTACCAACTTGGATACAACAATATCCAAGTACTATAAGTGTATTGTTGTGAGTGTTGTAGGCTCAAACACGAATTACATATTATTCTTTGTCAATCTGGTGATCTGTCTAAGATTTAGAAAGAAGGTACTGTACTAGTACTGTTACCACTTTTTCTTCTTCAAAATTAACACGAAAAAATCAAAATATACCTACCTATATAGTTTTTAAATTTGTTTGGCCCAAAATTCAGTAGTAACTCGAATACCGTTGCCACTGAAAAGTCACATTGGTACTTGCTCGGTTTCAAACCCACAACCCCGTGCTTGGGAACCACTGAGCCATCACGACTGCCTTTAAGGTAAAATGAGACTGATTACACCTAAGTAAAGCTCAAAAGTGCGGCGTAGGTATGCGCCTTGTGAACAGCAGAGCATGTGGCCGTCACGTTGGAGCCGCACGCTGCGCATGAGTCAGGCGGATGAGCACGCGCAGGATGCAGGTCGCGCACGTGCGCCGCCGCGGCCGCCCACCGAGTAGCTCCTTATTGTCAGGATTCGTTCATTACGGAGGTACTAGGTCCATCACGTTATAAGCGACTAACTGACGAGGACGGGGCTACGGGACGGCAACTCATGCGTAGAAACTCACCGCTATAAATATAGCGGACACTCAAGTCATGCGGCCGCCATCGCCCATCAGTCACTGGCTCGTCAAATAAAACTGTTACAATTTGAGACAATGTGCACTGTTAGCGATGATGTAAGAAAGTGACGGTTGTCGTTTAGCAAACGCTTGTAACACTGACGTTACTTTCGAACTGTTACGGGTTACGGGCTACGACTAATAAGTGGCGCCAAAATAGAAGCAATTAACCGCATTGTGACATTGCCGGTTCTGTTTGTGGAGCAAGCGCCCGAAATAACGGTGCGGCGAGCTACTGAGAGCTACTGAGTTACTGACAGCACAAGTCGCGTGCTGCGCCACGTTGCTAAACCATTTTCTTTTTTCTGCTGTTTAGGCTAATCAATCATATATTAATAGCGGAAGCCTTTATGACATATACATTGATCTCAAAAAGAAAAATCATTTTATTTTTGGTTGAGAATATTATTTTTTGTAATATTGATGGACACATTTCATTATTTGAATGTTCTGTCTCTCTTTCAAATCTACTAATTAACAAGTAATGTTATAGAGGCACAAAAGGAGTATGGAAACAAGGACATGTTGCGCCGACCCCAAATAGATTGGGATAAGGGCAGGAGAATGATGATAGAGGCACAAACTCGAGCAGAGGTTGTTTCTCCCTTCAATGTAGCCGCGAAATACTAAATTTCTTACGTTTGATCAAAATTCTAATCCTAGTACTTAATTATAATCATTTTAAAACATCAGTATAGCTCTCGAGATTATCATCGTCATCATTTCAGCCAAAACACGTCCACTGCCATAGGCCTCCTCCAAGCAGCGCTTCGCCCGGTTTTATTTGGCAACGTTATAGTTGCATTGAGTTGAGTTTGATTATCTGGGGTTAAGGTTTCTGTTTCGGTGGCGGATTGAGAAGGAACAACGGTGAACGTTGGTGACTCTGATCGGCTTTCTGTATAAGTACACTGTGCGTCGTTGGAAGTGGATGGGCGTGCGTGAGACCAAGTATCCGAGGTCGAATTCAGACTTATTGTTTCCACTATACGCTTATAGATTTTCGACTTATTTTCTATTGAGTCTTCAATATAGCCTTCAGCAACCGTAATGGACTTCCACCCGCCGTGACGTTTTAAAGTGGTGAGATATCGGCTCCGGAATCAGCCAAGAGCGTTGCCGAAGTTCTCCGAAAGCAGTGACCCGTGTATAGCTGAGGCTCTTCCAGTTTTAAGAAAGTGGCAATTTCTCGCGGTATAGTACCTATTTTATTTACTCCCATAGGCTGTCTTGAGCATTTATTATTATGGTATTGTATGAAAAATCGGTCGGTTTTATATTGGCTGGATGTAAATTTTGGTATTTTTCTACAACAGTTACATATTCTTCGCGTACGACCTGAGACCTGTCAAGTTTCGTCTTCGTATTTTCCAATTTTACTAACAGTAATTTATCTGAATGCTTTTCAATGTAATAGCTCGTTATTGCGACACGCTCCACTAATTCCTATGATCAGTACAACTTGTAATGAAAATATTAAATAATTAATATGCAAAATTTAACATTTACAGCATCTTTCACATAACGTAATAAATATTTTATTTTACTAAAATTTAAATCTATTGATGGTGTTGCTAAACATACTCGTAGCATGTCAAACATAATTAAGTGTTGTGCTGTGGAGCTTACTGAACTTAAAATTGTGATAATATGCATCTATAGAATCCCGAATAGTACAAAAGTAAAAAATAGGTTTGATACGTTTATTAGCATTTTAAATACCATACTCCAAATGTATTAATTTAATTCAAACAAAAAATTGATTATACGAGTATGTGGAGATTTTAACATAGATCTTTTAAAAAAAAACTAAATATTCAGAACAATTTAAGCATTTGCTAACTGGATTTAACCTTAAAATTCAAATAAAAGTTCCCACGCGTTTAAGTAGTGGTACCTGTATTGATAATATCATACACAATGTAAGGGGATGTCAGGGCGAAATTGTAGAATTTGCAGTATCAGACCACACAGCACAGTTGTTAAAATGCCCTGTTAAGAAGTCATGCCTATCTAGTTACTGGTTTTGCACGAGACGTGATTATTCGGACGAAAATGTATCGAAATTTGTTGACTGCATAAAAAATTTAAGCTTTTTAGAAGCTTATGAACAAAATGAACCTAATGTTGCTTTTAACAAATTTTATGAGTTGTTCAGACTGTTCTATGACCTGTGCTTCCCAGATATAAAACTAAAAATATCTACTAAGAAACGACCTAAGTGGATAAGTCGTGGAATAAAGGTATGCAGTAAAAGGAAAAGAGAATTACTATGGAAATATAGGCTAGCACCGACAAAGAAAAACAAGGATAATTTTAAAAGTTTTTCCTCTAGATTTAAGAAGATCACATAAACTCAAACTCAAACTCAAAGCATTTATTTCAAATAAACCAATTACAGGCACTTTTGAATTGTCAATGGGTCGGTCAGTCAGAAAGATGAAGCTAGTTGCCCATTCCAAAGCGTAGTAGATCCCTATGGAGAAGAACGGGCAAGAAACTCCACGGACACTCTTTTAAATCATAATATTTTTACAAAATATTGGTTACATCGTTCATGTTGTCACAACTAACTCAGAAATCGCAAAATAATCATTACATACACTTAGCAAAAAATAAGTCTAAGGCGATAGGGCAAGTTATAAATAGCAGTAAAGACAAGGTACCGACTGAAAATATAATGGGAATAAATGTAAATAACTACTAATACTTACAGATCCATTTAAAATTGCCCAAGCTTTTAATAATTTTTATATTGACCAGGTTCAACCTACTGACTCGATACACACTGGCTGCAGGTCAGCATTGCCCAGTAAATGTTCTTCCATGATATCTGTCCAACTACTCCTCAAGACATAATATTATTATGAACTTAAAAAATACCTCTAGCTGGCTCTGATAACATTTGTACAAAAATAATAAAATCTGTTTCTATCTATACTGCACCTGTCTTAAGCTATCTCGTAAATTTGTGCATATCAAACGGCACATTTCCTGATCAATTAAAAATTACAGTTATAAAGCCTATTTTCAAGAAAGATAACGTTGAGAATATGAGGAGTTACCGACCAATAGCACTAGTGTCAATATTATCGAAAGTTTTTGAGAAGGTGGTCTCTAATACTTTAAATCAGTACTTTGAGAAAAATAACTTATTCACTGATAAGCAAAAAGGTTTTAGGAAAGGCAAGTTCATTAATATGGCCATTTATGATTTTTTGAACGTAATTACATCAAGAGTAGATAAAAGGTTGCCAGTACTGGCTCTATACATGGACATGTCAAAGGCATTTGACTACGTAGACCATAAAATTCTGCTTCAAAAATTAAACTCTTATGGTATAAGAGGTAATGTCTATAACTTTCTCGTATCCTACCTTAAAAACAGAATACAATTTACAGTGATAGGACTAAAAACTAAATTTATTAAGAATCTAATGTTAAAAGCGTAGCGTATGGAGTACCTCAAGGGAGTGTCCTTGGACCTCCATTATTCATTATTTATATTAACGACTTGCCTACAGCAACTCATTACCCCATGACGATGTTTGCAGATTATAGTACTGTAATTTTTGACAGTAATAACACTGATAAACCAGAATCTGACATAAACAATAATATTGAATCCATAATTAATTGGTTAGAGTATAATAATTTGAATATAAATTTAAGTAAAACCGTAATCATGGAATTTGGACAAAGAACAAATAAATTAAACCTTAATATTAATCACAATGGTGTAAGTATCAATGATACAAACACCACAAAATTTCTAGGAATACATATAGAGAATACATTGACATGGGGTGTTCAAATCGAGAAAGTATGTAGTAAGTCGAACCAATATTCATATGCATTAAACATGTCAAGGAGAACTGTAGGTGCATTAACATTACTAACCGCATATCATGGACTAGTTGCATCATGTTTAAGATATGGCATAATTTTTTGGGGTCATTACTAAAAAAAATTATGCCATATCTTAAACATGCATGATGAGTTGCATTCAACTGGAAAAGAAACTGCATTTATCGCACAATAACGGTGTATCCGAGCCATCTGTAATATAAAAAAGACCGACAGTTGTAAACCTCATTTAAAAAAATTAAAAATATTAACTTTACCGTCCATGTACATCTACGAAACTGCCCTTTTTGTCAGGCGCAACCTGTCTAAGTTTTCACGAGTGAGTAGCCTGCGCAGGGCCGATATGGTACAATTGGTTCCAAATAAAACTGCGTTATTTCGGAAAAGCATATTTGCAATGGCCCCAAAGGTTTATAATAAACTACCAAAGTGTATCAAATCAGCAGGTAACATTAATGAATTTGAATAGAGGTTATTTCTATTTCTTATCGAGAAGACATATTACTCTACTGAGGAATTCCTTAATGACCGAATATAGTATATTTTTATTTTTATGTTTGATTATAATAATGGGACTTATGTATATGTTGACTGACATTCTAATTGTGTAATTTAATGCTTTTATCTGACGTTTTTTTCCTTCTGTTTATTTTAATTATAATTATGATTATTATTTTAACACCTACTATTTGTACACCATTAAGTGGTAGGACATAGAGATCATAACTTGACTGTAACACCTATTGTAACCTAATGTTCACAAATAAATAAATTGAAATTAAAAACTAAAACCCGACTACTGAAAAATCACGCTCTAAAAAGTATGAAACAAGAAAATATTCTCATCTGAAATTAGAAAAAGACAGACAAGTTAAAAATCCGGAGTCACACGTCGTGTTATCAAACAGATTATATATGAATCAAACAGATTACGTGTGACTCTGGATTTTTATATTTGTCTGTTTTTTTTCTAATTTCAGATGAGATTATTTTCTTGTTTCATACTTTTTAGAGCGTGATTTTTCAGTAGTCGGGTTTTAGTTCTTAAACTTACTTTTTTTATTTGTATAGTTTGTTAGTTAGTCATTTAATTTAGTACCATTAACTTGTAGATATTATTATTAATATTTTAAGATTGTTAGCTTTTAAATTATGCAAATAAAAATGAGCCGTTTTCGAGTTTTAGCGGAACAACAAATTAATTCGTCGGTTATTCTAATCGGATTCGGATTTTTTGTTTTGTTCTTAAAATTGTTAGATAGGTACTCGAGTATCCGCTATACAAAACTAAAAAACTTTTTACAAAAAAAACAACCGACTTCAAAAAAAAAACTACAAAATGAAAATTATTATTGTTGTAAAAAGTTTTTATTTTTCACTTTTTAGTGGATCGGTTTGTAATTATTTATCTAAGTTACAATAGCCTAATGTAAACTACTCATCACCTTTTACAAAATATTGCTTTTCCCGATGCAGGGACGTTAATTGTTGAGGAGTTCTCCTAGTACGAACCAGGAGAACTGGAGCTGATGGTGAAGTCACCATCAACTCCACTTCAAAATAATTATGCATTGTGGCGAGCATAAATTGGTAATCAAATCGCAACCCGTGAAAAATTGAGTGAGAGTATTATTAGTAGTACTTATTGAGTAGTTCCGATGGCCAATTATGTGTTCTTCATCATCAGTTCCACTTCACCAAATGGTGCTTTCCAAGAGCAAATGCATGAGTTACTTTAAAAAAATACCCAAATCTCTATAGATGTGCCACGGACTAGAAAAAAAAAGAAGGACTCCGCGCCACGCGTATCGAAAGTGTAGCACCGTACTGTAAGGATTGATGCTATGGTCAAGCCTCGTTGATATAATGCTGGCTGACATTCAATCATTCAAATATGGAATATCTTCAAAACAATCCTGGTTTTCTTGACAGGATGACATAGATAGAATCGGGTGAGGGCTCGGCCCGAGTAGGAGTGTTTTATAATTTATTCTGGGCTTTAAATATAGAGGGCTTCAGCCCCAGTTAAATGGAATCTCTCTAGTATTATTTATTAGTTCAGTTAATCTCCTACCGTGAGGCTCGAGGTTTCATAAATTGGTGGAGGCACCGGGTAGGAGATTAACTGAACTAATAAATAATATATATATACGATCTATGTGTGCGTGATTTGACAAAGACGCCGGCGCGTCGTGTCACGTAATGGCGGCCGGTCGGCATACTAAGATGTAAATGTGTGCGTGAGGCGTGTTTGTGCAAACGGTCCAGGCATACTTACTGTGCTTCACTTTCGATATGCGTGGCACGGAGTCCTTCTTTTTTTCTAGTCCGTGAGATGTGCCTATAAAATTTGAGGGTTTCCCTCGATTTCCATGGGATCCCCTCATCAGATTCGACTTGGTGACAATGGGACCACCTCGAAAGCATACACAAATTCAAATAAACAAAAAAAAATTCCTAGTCGGTCCACAATTGACGGAGAAATCGGTGTACATACATAAAAAATATATATAACGGCCCCATAACCGATTATCTAGAGGAATTGTCTGTGGTAGCTTACAAGCGGGTTTGGTTCCAGTTAGACGGAGCTCCTCCACATTCCGTACTCCTCGCGAGAGAGCGGCTTAACATCATGTTCCGCGAGCAATGGATTGGTCGCTATGGCCCCCGCAGGTGGCCAGCTCGGTCACCCGACCTTACGCCTCTCGACTTCTTTTTATGGGGCTTTATTAAAAATGAAGTTTATTCGCGTGTCTCCGAAACCGAAGATGAACTGCGCAATCGTATTGTCGCCGCCTTTGACAAATTAAAAACCATGGCTCTGGATCCTGAACGAAATTTGCTGAGCAGGCTTCGGGATAACATTGTGCGGCGATGTAACTTGTGCATTCAAAAACGTGGTGGACACTTTGAAAATGAGAAAATTTAAGTTTATTCTTTTTGGAACTAATGTGTAATATTGAAGTATTTAGTTCATTTCAGTTATCGCGAAATAAACACGTGGCGGTACAAATGAACTTAGTGGATTTTATTTTCGTCGCACATTGTCAAACGAATCAAAGTGCCGGCGCCGACAAAAAAGCCGCCATGCCGCCCGCGTGCACCGTTGCCACTCTTCGCTCCTAGGGTCAAGGTACGTTGTCTAAACAGAGTGTTTCTTTAAGTGAATTTATTTTGATTTTTATTTTGTTTGAAAATTTAACTTTTTTAATTTTCGGTTTTTTATTTATTATTTAATTTTTCTATACTTCTATGGGGTAATATTCCTTGAGGTTTCAATTATTGCCAAGATGAGAATTCCATACTATATACGCGACGAATTGATAACCTCCTTTTTTGAAGTCGGTTAAAAATAGCGATCAAAACGGATTTGTAATGTACCACTCAAAAAAATATTATTATCCCCATGTACTGGTCCTTGAAGTGGTATCAGAATTAGTTTTCAAGTACAGTGATTGTTGTAAAAAATATTATATAGATGTAGGCAACTTATTGTATTTATCTTTATATATTAAAAACCTAACATAAATGCATACTAATAAATATATATATATATATTATTTATGTATTGTTAAACACACAGACATACATTACTCATACAAATCGCACGTACATTCATCTACATCACAAAACCATATAAAACACTCGTGGTATGCGGCGGGCCGGCTAGTTTTATGTGACAGATGTGACAGGTAGTTTGCGAGTAAACATTAACTTCATGTCGTTCTCAGATTTGAATCCCTTATAAATAAATTACGAGTGTTTCGCGAGTAAAAAGTAGCTACATAGATAAAGTATAGTGGCTATTACTCTTTTATGTGAAGAGAATAAGTGAACAGTATCTACAAACAGTGAATTAAGACTAAACAATATTCAAGAACTTCTTAGTTACACCTACCTACTATAAATCAAATAATTGTGCATCAGAAAAACAACAAAAAATTATACGACTTACGATCAAAAGTGAAGTGAATAGGATAAGAGAACATAATATTACCTATAAACAGTGGAAAATAGGCTAAATAATATTCAAGAACTTCTTAGTTACATCTACCTACTATCATTAATTAACAGTTCATCAGACAATCACTGAGCAATTATACAGAAACCGCAATTCTTTTGACGAGGTTATAGCTGTTTGTTAACCAAAATTAACTTCTTAGATAATATTACGTTCCGTCGAACTAGAACAAAATCGGATTCCATACTGATTGATGATATTGACGTACCTGCAACAAATACAATAAATGAAACGACCACTAGCCTACCTGAAATGTCCGACGACGAGGACGACGAAATTAAAAAATTACGAGAACAAATTAACAATCTTAAGATGGAATTACAGAGTGCCCACTCAGAAATTGAGACTCTTACATCAGAGAATAGTAAACTAAAAATGCTTAACGAAAACTTGACGAAGAAAAATGTTCTTTATAAAAAATAACAAATAGCCCAGCCAAAACTAAATCATCAAGCACAAAAATAAATATAAATAATAACGGTAGAAGCAACAAACAAACTCAAACGGAAACATCAAAAACCGAAGAAAAAAATAACGTTACACAATTAGAAGAAAAAAGGAAGAAATTAGCAGAAAAAAATCAAATCCATATAAAACGCAATAAAATATGTATCCTTAGCACAGACAACAAAAACAAACTGCTTGATATTGCAGAAAATACATTGTATAAGTATGATTTTTGTCACTACATCACACCATACGGAAATATACAACTTTTGTTAAAAGATATTAAAGAAAAGATTATAAGCTTCACAACACAAGATTACTGCATTCTACTACTGGGTGAAGAAGATTTCAAGACTACAAACTATTATTTAGACACTATTTTGCAAATTCGAAGCACATTGCAAGAAATCAAACACACAAACATAATCATTTGTACGCCAACATACAAATTCTTTAATAACAATTACCTCTATAATTCCAGGGTCGAAACATTTAACAATTTGTTATATCTGGATATACTTACACACAAATATGCTTACTTCCTGGATAGTAATCTCAATTTGAAATACGACGATACTGTATTCGACAGACGCACCGGCGTTTTAAAAAACTCTGGACTAAAAGTAATTATGAAAGATATATATGACATGATCATTTCCATACAATCTTCAATAATAACTACCGATAGTAATATCGAAGACACTTTAACTTGTTCATCAGTGGATGGTAACTATATAAATCAAACTTTAAATGAACCCACACCAGGCTATCAGGAAAATTCTAATTACGAAGATGAAAATTCAAGATCACAAAGAAAAGAAATGCATGAAGAGATGCTAAAAGCTAGAAAAAAAGGATTGTATGCAATAATAAGAAATAACCAGTTGTTCATAGAGGGTAAACGAACAGAGATACAAAAGCAGAATTTACACATTAACAATACACCAACGCAAAGCGAACAAAACCAAACTCAACACTACATAGATAAAGTTAGCGACAATCATACCCATTCATTTCGAAACCCCAGACCAACAATGTAAAAAAAACAATTTACAATTTAAAATTTTGTTCCAAAATATCCAAAGCATTTGTAATAAGCAACACCTTCTAGAAGCTTTCATCGTCGACAATTCCGCCTTTAAAGCAATATGCATGTGTGAGACCTGGCTTACCAAAGCTAAATTAGATACCTTGCAATTGAATGGATATAAAACTGCAGCATCGTTTAGTCGCCGCTCACGAAGTGGTGGTGGTGTCTGCATCATGTTAAAGGACGATATTGTATGTATAGAATGTTGAGACATTAGAGATCTAACCATTGAATATTGTATAGAAGTATGTGCATGTACGCTACCAGAACAAAACCTTTTAATTATCATTATGTACTGGAATAGAAGAGAGGAAGAAATTTTTCTTAGCCAATTAAAACAAATAATGAAAACAATAAATAACAAGTATAAAAAATTTAACGTCATAATCGGAGGCGATTTCAACATAAATATTTTGGAAAATAATACAAAAACTAACCAATTTATAAATCTCATGCTAGAGTATAAATTTGAACAACAGATAAGGGAACCTACGCGTATCTCACAGACCACGTCAACATGTCTTGATCTGATTTTTACAAACTTTAATGACAACAAAATGTACACAACCGTAGATGAATTATGTTTTTCCGACCGCTGTGGGACAATAATGCATATGACATTTAAAGAAGAAACTAGTGATCCCGAATGGTTTACCAAGAAACGATTATTTAACAAAAGTAATATACAAAAATTCAAATCAAAACTAAACACACGAAACTGGAATAATATCATACAACCGAATAAAAATTTGAACGAAAACTATCAGTCGTTTCATGACACATTAACAAATATCTTAAATGAATGTATCCCTACACGTAAAATTAAATTAAGAACGAGACATCAAAATCATTGGCTAACCATTGGTATAAAACGATCCTGTAAAAATAAAAGGCTATTAAAAATACTATCCCTAAAAATTAAAAATGTTACATTTACGAAATACTACAAAAAATATGAAAAAATTCTTAAAAAATCAGTAACAATAGCAAGAAAATTACACTATATAAATAAAATGAATAAATCGACAAACAAAATCAAAACTATGTGGAATATTGTAAAAGAACGAACAAACAAGACAATAAAACGAGATAAACAGAATATAACACTACAAACAAAAAACCTGGTGAGTGTCCCAAAACAAGTGGCTAATATCTTCAATGATTTCTTCGCATCCATTGGGGAAAGCACCTCACAAACACCTGGTTTCGCAGGAACGAAAACATCGGTGATTAACCCCACTCAAAACACGATGTTCCTTAGCCCAGTTGATGGATACGAAGTTAATAACATCTTAAAAAATCTAAAAAATAAAAGTAGCCACGGGATCGATGAACTCCCACCAATTCTTTTTAGACAGTGCGCCGATGAACTAACCTTACCATTTTTTAGACTGATTAATCAATCATTTGAGGAAGGTAAGTTTCCAGATAAATTAAAAAAGGCTTTAATAAAACCAATCCACAAAAAGAATGCAAAAACAGACCCTAATAATTATAGACCAATCGCCCTTCTTCCTACTGCGTCCAAAGTCTTTGAAAAAGCAATGATCGCGTATATTCTTTTTGTGAAAAATTTAAGATATTTAATGACTGCCAAAACGGGTTTCGCAAAAATAGATCAACAACGTTAGCAGTATATAAGTACACACATCAAAAGTGTCTAGGGATCAAGCATTTTTATGCGGATTTCTTGAGATTGAGATGTGGCTTTGTAATAAATTTATGATTTTATAAATTTATATGGATCCTTTTTGGTGCATTTCATAATTTGAATCAGGAACTGTGAATCAAATTCGAGTAAAAGATGAAAATCAGCTGTCAATATTTTCCCTATAAAAACATACAACGCATTGAAGACATTATTAGTGCTACTGTTTCCCTACTACTGATTAAAACCAACGTTATTATGGAGCGGCGACGTCATTTAAGCAGGGAAGAAATGCTCAGAGCCGTGGGAATGATAGAAGCTGGTTCCCGGCAACGTACTGTGGCTTTAGCTCTGAATACAAGTCAGAGTGTTATCAGTCGACTTTGGACACGTTACCGAAGCACTGGTACCGTGGCTGAGCGCCATGGAGGACGGTATCGCTGCACCACACGGAGACAAGACTGATACATTCAAATCTTAACTCGAAGAGCTCCAACTATAACCGCCATGATGTTAGCCGTGAGGCTTCATCACTCTTCAGGGAACTTAATTAGCGACCAAACAGTCAGAAACCGCTTGCATGAAGTGAACCTTCATTCCCGAAGACCGCTACGGGTACCACCTATAGCAATGCACAATCGTAGGATTCGATATCAATGGGCTCTTGAACACAGAAATTGGGCAGAAGAACAATGGCGTTTCGTGTGCTTTTCTGATGAGTCTCGTTTTGGTATGAGACCGGATACAAGACGTATACGACACTGGAGAACCCCTGGACGCCAACAGCGATTAAAATCCTGCCAGGAAGTCCATCCTTATAGTGGTGGAACCATCATGGTATGGGCGGGTATTTGGATCGGCGGAAGAACTGAGTTGATTTGGATCAGAGGCAACCTCAACGCTCAAATTTATGCTGAGACGATTGTATCAGACGTCATCGTTCCTCTACAAGTGCAAATCGGTCCCTTATTTCAGTTAATGCATGATAATGCACGACCGCACACCGCAAGAGTTGTAAGACAGACTCTCGCCGCAGCTAACATCAATGTCCTGCCCTGGCCTGCTCAGTCGCCAGACTTGAACCCGATTGAGCATGCATGGGATATGCTACAGAGAAGAGCTCTGCCGAATATGGAGGGTATCCAGTCGCAAGAAGACCTTTTTTTGTTGTTGCAACGAACATGGGCGGCCATTCCACAGCGTGATTTGGATGAACTCATTTTGAGTATGCCAAACCGATGTTCTTGTGTTGTTAGTGTTCGCGGTAGAAACACGGATTATTAATTGTTTAAGTTACCCAATAAAATTTTAAAGAAAACTGTTATTTCAGTCTTTTTTTCGAACTTTAATGTTAGTGGTTCAAATGTCAAAAATCCCTTTATTAGGAAAATGGCAAATTTCTTTATTAATGCAAAGGTGACTTGGTTTATCGTTACTGTGACAAACGAAAACACTTTATTTGATGAATCCTTAAAGAAAATTTTAATTAATATCAATCAGGAGAAAAGTTATTGCAAAAATATATGTTGATCCCTAGACACTTTTGATGTGTGTATATTCAAGCAGCTCTAAACATAATTAATAATAAACAATACGCAATAGGAATATTACTTGACATGACGAAAGCCTACGACAAAGTGCAATTTCAAATCCTGTTAAATAAATTATACGGTATAGGAATACGTGGAAAAGCCCACGACTGGTTTGCGTCATATCTAGAAAGTAGAGAGCAATTGGTTGAGGTAGAATTCTACAATAAAAAAACAAAAGAAGCACAGCTCATACGATCAGATGTCAGACCAATGCAAGCTTCAATTCCCCAGGGAAGCGTTATAGGATGTCTCTTATTCCTGATCTATATAAACGACCTTCCCAAAACTATAGAAGAGCCTTGTGTTTTATTTGCGGACGATATTTCAATCCTCACCTCATGTCAAACAAATATAAATCTAAATGAAAAATTAAGTAACATTTTTAATAATATAATTAATTGGATGAAAGATCATAATCTACAAATAAATTTTTCAAAAACCAAATTAATAACATTCCATCCACGCCAAAAAAAATCAGATAAATATAAATTTTACAATCAATCAAATTAAATTAGAAACAGTTAATGAATTCACCCTCTTAGGTTTGACAATAGACACAAATATTAATTGGAAATCGCACATACTTCAATTGAATTCAAAAATTGCAAAGTTTTCATATGCCCTCCGGGAGATTAAAAAGACTACCAACCTACAAACCGCAATAGTCACATATTATGCATATGCCCATGCTTGGTTCACTTATGGTATCATTCTATGGGGAAATAGCACGGACGCTTCTTCCGTATTTATCCTACAAAAACGTCTAATAAGAATAATAATGAACATACAACAAACCGACAGTTGCAAACCATATTTTAAAGAACATAAAATCCTCACCTTGATTGGTATTTATATTTTGGAATTGTGTAAATTGGTGCGTAAACATCCTGATACATACAAAACTCGAGGAGATACACAAACAAGCCATTCGTTCCGTCATAAGAACAGATTAAATTTACCTCGGTCCCATCTTAAAATGCACTCTTCTAGTCTTTATTCTATGTCAATCAAAATTTACAATAAATTACCAGAGAACTTAAAACAAATAGAAAAAACCAATATATTTTTAAGCAAAGTAAAACAATTTTTAATTAATAAAACCTACTACTCATTAGACGAATTTTTAAATGATAAAATTTAACTATTTTTTGACTAATAATTTGACTAATTTGACTGGAGGAATACCAAACTATTTCTGGTTTTGTCTTTTCATTAATATTGTATATTAAATAAACAATAAATTATTTAGTAAATATATGACATTTTAAAATAACAAATATGCACCCAATAAAACTGAAATACAATAATGTTACAAATTATAAATACATAAAATAAATAATTGAGAGATATATACTAAATATAATAATAATAATAAATCATTTATTTTAATAAAAAGCAACGATATAAATATAATAAAATAATCTACTAATTTCCAATTTACTTTACGTCTTATGGAATTAAACGGTTTAAATAATAAAAATGCACCCATTAAATAAAATTAATATAACTGGAATATAATAATATTACAAATTATAAATAGATAGAATAAAAAAAAAAAATATAAAAAAAAACGAATGATAAAATCAAATAAAATAATTAATTTCTATATAAATTAATGATATGATTACAACGAGAAAAGTCTACCTATTTTAATTGTTTTAGTGTTATGGATAAAAGCGCTCTTCCTCTCTCCTACCTATTTTTATAATTTTGCTGTGCCCGACAGGGTCCATAATTGTTTCTTCCAATTGTATTTTAACACCTGCATATGTACATTATGGATTGCAATAAAGAATTTGAATTTGAATTTGAATTTGAATTTTACATACGCTATAGGCAACGCCGCGCGCGCACGCTGACCAGCGGCTGTCGATGCGCTCGCGGGGACGCCACACCTACCTTCAGTCATAAATTGATACACCGGCACCGCCCGCCGCGAAGCCCGCGTTGTTTGTATGCAAACTCTACAGTGTACCTTCTAGTTCTATACTTGCTACTACTGCGATTTCTCCTTCTATCTAGCTGCAAAAATAAACTATATCTGTGACTACTGAAGTGGGTGTTTATCTTCCTAACCCATTCAACATCTACAATTATCAATGACCATGAAGTGATATCAGAATTAGTTTCCAAGTACATGATGTTGTAAAAAATATTATAATCCCAATGTATTGGTCCATGAAGTGATATCAGAATTAGTTTCCAAGTACATGATGTTGTAAAAAATATTATAATCCCAATGTATTGGTCCATTAAGTGATATCAGAATTAGTTTCCAAATACGAGTACAATGATGTTGTAAAAAATATTATAATCCCAATGTATTGGTCCATGAAGTGATATCAGAATTAGTTTCCAAGTACATGATGTTGTAAAAAATATTATAATCCCAATGTATTGGTCCATTAAGTGATATCAGAATTAGTTTCCAAATACGAGTACAATGATGTTGTAAAAAATATTATAATCCCAATGTATTTGGCCCATGAAGTGGAATCAGAATTAGTTTCCAAGTACATGATGTTGTAAAAAATATTATAATCCCAATGTATTGGTCCATGAAGTGATATCAGAATTAGTTTCCAAGTACATGATGTTGTAAAAAATATTATAATCCCAATGTATTGGTCCATTAAGTGATATCAGAATTAGTTTCCAAATACGAGTACAATGATGTTGTAAAAAATATTATAATCCCAATGTATTTGGCCCATGAAGTGGAATCAGAATTAGTTTCCAAATACAGTGAATTGTTGTAAAAAATACAAAAAAAAAACTTTTTTACAAAAAAATACAACCGACTTCCAAAAACAACACTACAAAGTGAAAAATAACTTTAATTTCGGAAGTCGGTGTCTAGTTAAATGTATTTTCGTTTTTTGCCACCGACTTCCGAAATTAAAGTTATTTTTCACTTTGTAGTGTTGTTTTTGGAAGTCGGTTGTATTTTTTTGTAAAAAAGTTTTTATTTTTCACTTTTTAGTTGTGTACCTACCCCACACAAATTCTTATACCACTATCTGCAAAACAAACTAGAACATCATCCATATAAAAACGGGAAAAAATACGTAGGTATTATTGAAGCTAACTCAAAAACTACCGAAGCAAAGTTAATCAATTTTATATGGGACCAACTGTGATGTATACCCTCTCGAATAAAACAAACAAAAAAATCCAAATCGGTCTAGCCATCTTCGAGTAATCGGGGAACATACATAAAAAAAAAAAATAAAAAAAAAGGTTCCGACGAATTGAGAACCTCCTCCTTTTTGAAGTCGGTTAAAAAAACATTCGAAACTTGCCCATTAAACGATTTAAAAGCTGTATTAAAATCAAACTTTGTAAAAAAGGGTACTTACCTACTATAAAATTTGATTATTTAGAAGACAAAAAAGCTTGGGTTTGAGCTGTTCGCTGAACCTTGTAATAAAACCGTAAAACTTGTAATTTTAGTTATTATTCAAAATCGTCATTATATTTATACATAAAAACTTTTTACAAAAAAAAAAAACAACCGACTCCCAAAAAAAAAAACACTACAAAGCGAAAAATAACTTTACTTTCGGAACTCGGTGTCTTAGTTTTTTTTTAGTTTCGTTTTTTGCCACCGACTTCCGAAAATAAAGTTATTTTTCGCTTTGTAGTGTTTTTTTTTTGGGAGTCGGTTGTTTTTTTTTTTTTTAAAAAAGTTTTTATTTTTCACTTTTTGGTGGTGCCTAACCCACACAAATTCGAATACCACTCTGCAAAATAAATTAGAGCATCATTCACATAGACTATGTGGGAAAGATACGTATTATATTATTGAAGCTAACTCAAAAGCCACTCATCAGAACTTGAAGATATTTATATGCGAACATCTCAGGAGTACCATTTCAAATAAAAACTTTGCAAAAAGGCAAATACGTCGCGCTAAGCCGTGTCATAAGTTTGTAAGGCGTAGTTTTATGTTCACGGAGATAACGAGACTACGAAATCTGACTTCTGACAATCAAGGCCACACATAAAATAGGTACAAATCAAGTAGCGCAATTTGAAGCGGCATTTAATTACCATTAAAATCATTTATAGCCAGAGTGCACCTCATGACAATTCCACTAAGCCCAAACACGTCTAGAATATATTGTTTTATTGCTGAGTTCCAGTGCCTACCTTCCGGCTTCTTCATCAGATCGGTTCGATGGTACCATTTTCATCAGAACCATTTATTTAAAGCTTCGTCACAGTCGCTTTACTATCGAGATATCTTATCACCACCCGCGAAATACTTATTATCGTTGACAAGTTCCCCTGCCATCTGTGGTCTTCTTGATCAGTTCCACCACAGTTACTATAAAGTAACTGTGGTGGAACTGATCGTCATTTATATGACGAGGTTCTGAGGTAACAAACATTAAAAAAAAAAAAAAAAACATTAGTTATTGTGAATGTGAGCCATAGATAAAGAAGTTTTCTATATTTCTGTTTTTTATATTTCTATGATGTGAGCACTATGTGGATCTTTTTTTTCTGTTTTAGTTTTATTGATGGTCTGACATTTTGAGTACTCTATGCGACCTACTCAAATGTCCTTTCTTTGGTATTGTTTGTCGAGTTGTCCCGAGTTGAGCTACACGATTGTTGACAAATGCTTGCACAAACTGGACAGGTCCACTCAAATTTGTATGGTTCTTTCCTCAAAATACCATTTCAAACATGGATCTACATGGTCCTCACATGATCTGACCAAGATTATGTCTGCCCTTTAAAAGAAACTTTGACCCTGAGATTGTTCCGCCATTTCTTCCCAGGGTAGTTAGATAGGAAATTTCGACTTCATCTAGCTTATGTTTTAATTTTTTTTTTTAACATGACGTGTAAAAGTGATTCCAAAATCCTATTTACAGAATAAACAATTTCATTTCAATACTATAATCCCAATGTATTGGTCCATTTCCAAGTACAGTGATTGTTGTAAAATATTTTCATAGACGGTTCAAAAAGTATAAATGGGTGTGGAGCCGCCACAGATCCCTGTGGGAGCCGCTTTCTTCTTCCAAAATACAGGATCTATAGCTAGTTAATGTCTCTGGAGCTCGTTGCAATATAGCAAGCAGTGGCTTATGCAGTTAGTGCAAAACTTTATTTCTACCGATAGCAGGAGCACCATACAATATGTGGCCGGATGCGTCTCTGGTTGCAGAGCTGCATCGACAGCCTACGATGTTCTCAATTGGGCCCCAGCACGAGGAGGCTGACCGTCTGCCGCAGCTTGCAGGGGACATGGGTAGCGACATTCCTCTCAATAATCTGGAATGTACCTTTGGCATTCCCTACATACCACATTACTGGGAATATTGCATCAAGTTTAAGCTGTCGCATTTTGACGGATGGAGGAAGTACTTCGATGAAGGCGTACGGGACACTATCCATCGGCAAAGTTTGCTTTCCTAATGCGGAAGGTCGCATTACCTAATTGTGAAATTATAACACTTGTTGATGGAATGTGTTAAGAGCACGAGAACAGAGCAAGAGAGATGCTAGTGCTGTGCACTTCTGAAGTGACGAATTCACAATACTTACCTAAAACTATTTTATTTTTGTTTTTGTATGATTTAGTGAGCAAGTCGTTGAAGTGCCATATCAATAAATAAATAAATACGAGCAAGAATGAAAGGGAATAATTGAAGAATTCAAATTGAACATTTTGGACGTTGGGCTAATTCTAAACATTTTAGCAAATCCTAGGTCGGCGATTGCAAAGAGGTTGTGTGGCCTGGTGAAGATACTTCAATGATTCTATTTCTTTTACATAGTATGTAATTATTTCAATTAAAGTAAAAGGCTAATAAGATAGGTATGTGGTTAAAATAACAAAGCATAAAAAGGGGCATCGCGCTACCCAGTAACTGGATTGAGGAAGTCAGACGGCACTCGCTCCATGTAAAATATCCGCAGCCGGTTAGGCTGGAAGCCGACCCCGACGCAGTTGAAAAATGG
Source organism: Cosmia pyralina (assembly GCA_946251885.1). Lineage (NCBI taxonomy): Eukaryota > Metazoa > Arthropoda > Insecta > Lepidoptera > Noctuidae > Cosmia > Cosmia pyralina. Next base: position 26,286,529 of record OX276358.1, read on the forward strand.
ATAGGCAGATTGATACAATAACTTAGAAAAAACAGCGCTGTAATTCGCAAAGAACGTAAGAAAGATTGATTTTCGCTGGCGAAACTGACGTCTCGTATGACTCAAAACCCGGAAGTTCGGGTGACACCTGGGTGGGGTAAGCACATCATTCATAAGCATGCTTCACAATGATGTAATTACAGAAGTGCAGAGGGTTATGAACAATGCGGCATCACACAGTTGTGCGCGAGGGATGCGGGGCGCAGACCCCCCGGCTAGCGGCTGGGGCACTAATACATAGCTTTACCACAGCACGAATCGACGACTCGCTACTACACATAAAATACCTTCAGTACAGTTATAGGACAGAGTTCTGCCTCGACCTACAAACGATTGCCACACGAAATGTGTACAATATTGTTTCTTTGGGCAATATACGACGACACGGTTAATAAGATGAAAGGGGCGCTGTTTACACGCTGGCTGCGCGGGCGGCGGCGGCGCGGCGCCCGCGCTCTGGCCGCTCGCGCTCGCATCTATAGCGTTTATATGCGGACAACACACTGGATGCCGGGGCCACACTATACGTCAACGTCAATGCCCATAAACACTTTAAACATCGCGATAATTAAATTCGGTCAAGATTTGATCAAATGATCGCCGTAAGTGGTGGCAACACCTACAGTCATCGCCCTTGTACGCGATAATCAACGGCGATGTCCATCAGTAATGTTTCGACACTGTGTGCTTTGTTTATGATGGCGTGCTGCTCAACGAGGTCAACGGATTGACTGTAGTCGTGAAACATATCCTACATTGCTCACGCCTTATGTTATCTTTTCTGCTTGAGTAGTTTTTAATGTTTTGGGGTTCCGTACCTCAAAAGGAAAAAACGGAACCCTTATAGGATCACTCGATGTGTCTGTTTAAATCTGTCTGTCCGTCTGTCACAGCCAATTTGCTCCGAATCTAATGGACCGATTAAGTTGAAATTTGGTACACATATGAATTTCTGTGACCCAAACACGGACGGGTAAAGTAAATAAATGAATTTTGAATATAGAGGTCACTTTTGGGGGCAAATAAGAAAATTAAAAACAAAAGTTTTGTTGGTTTTACCATGTGGCATGTCAAATGAAAAGGCTTACTATGAGGGTTTCAAATATATTTTTTTTATCATTTTAAAATAAATTGTTTTAAGGTTATTCCCCCCCCCCCCCCTTATCTCCGAAACTACTGAGCCTAAAATTAAAAAAAAAAAATACAGAAAATAAATCTTTATCTGTAGATTACAGGAAAACCTATAAGAAGTCTGTGGTATTAAAATAACATGGTAAATCTATCAATATTGTGAGTACAAACTTACATTTACAGTTGGAATGTATGGGAGAACATGTTTTTCAACTACAATGTTAAGTTTGTTCTTAAGATAAATTCATCCCAACAACGGAACCCTTCATTGTGCGTGGTCCGACACGCACTTGGCCGGTTTTTTTGTTGGTATATTGGCTAGCTGACATATGACAAATAATTTAATTGAGTGTTTTGTGTTACGTAATGTTAATTACTTTGCAATTGCATAATAAAGTAGATGTATAGAATGAAGTTTTTGTAACTGAACAGACAGCTGGGCTGCTGGGTAGGCTGCGCCACTTCTTCCCAGCTGAAGCACTAGTTAGGAGATGGTGTAGTAACTAGTTTGTACATAATAAGGTCAGCAGCGTCCGTCTGGAGTCATCGATAGGATACAATCAATTAAACGATCTTTCTTAGAATTTCTGTAAACTAGATGATACAAATTATAAACATATATATGTAAAACTGTAAATAATTTACTAAATTCTGTATTAAAAAAAAACTTAATTCAAATTGTTAATAATTGTGATTAGCAGTGTTGACAGCTGAAAAACCGGTCAAGAACGAGTCGGACTCGCGCACCGAGGCGGGTTCCGATCCCATTTTTGAAAGTGTGCTTTTAACTGACTTCAAAAAAGGAGGTTCTGTATTCGACCTGTATATACAGGTCATACATATACATACATACATATATATGTATGTATATATGCTTGTATGTCAGCGATTTTCTCAAAAACTAATGAACCAATTTTGATGATTCTTTCACTTACTCCATCTACATACCTTCAGGAAGGTTTTACTATATAATATATTATGTACTGGATCTCCGGCATTTCTAAGCGGATTTTTGAGGATTCTTCTTTTCGTTCGTCTTGAGCTTATGTAAAAATTGAATATTCAACTAAAAGTAGAAAAATAAATTTACTTTAAAAAATTAAAAACTCACTTCAAAACCCAAAACGAATAAAATAACTTTCATAAAAAACTTAACAGCTTCTGAAGTCGGTGCCAAGCTAAGGTGCATTGAAGTATTGAAGACACCGACTTCATAAGCTGTTAAGTTTTTTATTGAAATTGAAGTCGGTTTTTACTTTTTAAAGTAAATTTACTAGAGACATCGTTTTATTTTTCCTGTAATCTTTACATAAATTTCTATCACATAATAATAATTTTAGATTTTCTCTATGCAAACTTCGGAGATAAAGGTGGGGACTTACGGTATTTTTTTTACATTTTTCATCAAAAGTCGAAAACTATGCGGCCTAAAAAAATAAAATAAAATATTTGAGAATTTGGAAACAGCGCTATTTTATATGATACCCCACATGCCCTAAAAATACAAAGTGGGGCAAATAGCCCCACTTTGAATTTTTAAAGCCCCCTTTCAGTCCCTGTTACAAAAAAATATACATGTATTTTTATTTCTTTACTATTTGCAAAATAGTTGGGCAAATGTCATCTAAAACTGTTCCAAACAAGTTGACAGCATTAGTAGTTCTTGAGATATCCAGCTGTGACAGACGGACAGACAAACAGACAGAGTCGCACCATAAGGGTTCCTTTTAACCATTTTGGTACGGAATCCTAAAAACAAATTATTTAAAACAAATATTTTTTTTTATTTCAAGCTTTTTAGTTTTATTAATATAAAAGACAGCGAGCTATCCTATACGCACCTATGTATGATACACAATGCTGGTAGATAGGTACGAGGAGGTACTTTATAATTACACACTGACACAGGACTTAACTCTAACTGAAGCATTATTTCAAGCTTTTTAGTTTTATTAATATAAAAGACAGCGAGCTATCCTATACGCACCTATGTATGATACACAATGCTGGTAGATAGGTACGAGGAGGTACTTTATAATTACACACTGACACAGGACAACTCTAACTGAAGCATTATTTCAAGCTTTTTAGTTTTATTAATATAAAAGACAGCGAGCTATCCTATACGCACCTATGTATGATACACAATGCTGGTAGATAGGTACGAGGAGGTACTTTATAATTACACACTGACACAGGACAACTCTAACTGAAGCATTATTTCAATTCCAACATTAAAACACTTAACGAGCAGAAGTTCGGTTCATATTTATGATTTATTCCTATCTAATACCAACAAACTAATACCACTGGTGTTTGTTTGTACTCATATTTATTTTCTATTCCGAACGGATACCATTGTATAAACTAATACCAAAACAAGTTCAAAGATATAAGGGACACTCAGTAAAAATGCTTTGTGTGTAAATGTAAATATTAGGTTGGGGAAAAAGTCTATTCGCATTATAGTATGTATGAACTTATAATAAAATCTCTTTGGCTATACTATTTGTATCTGGCTGGTTTTGGTATAATTGAAAGTTTAAATTTTAAAGAACTTAATTCCAAATTCAAATTAGGAAAATGTGTCATTTTCATTTGTTTTTCGTACTGTCAAGATGAGTGAATCTAATGAAGAAATTCGATACATTTTAAAATTTTACTACAAAAAAGGTAAAAATGAAACGCAAGCCGCGAAAAAAATTTGCGATGTTTATGGACCCAGTGCAGTGTCTGTGAGAGTAGCAGAAATTTGGTTTAAGCGTTTTCAATCCGGAAATTTTGATGTCAAAGATGCACGTCGCTCTGGTCGCCCTATTACGGATAAAATGGATGGCATTTTTGAAAAAGTGGAGCAAGATCGGCATATCAGTAGTTATGTCGTAGCTGAAGAACTGGGAATTGACCACAAAACAGTTTTGGCGCATTTAAAAAAAACTGGGTACACAAAAAAGCTCAATATTTGGGTACCTCACGAGCTCACTGAAAGAAACCTAATGAACCGTGTACTCATTTGTGATTCTTTATTACGACGTAATGAATCCGAACCATTTTTGAAGAAGCTGATAACTGGTGATGAAAAGTGGATCACGTACGACAAGAATGTGCGAAAAAGGTCGTGGTCAAAGGCCGGTCAGGCTTCACAGACTGTGGCGAAACCCGGGCTAACTCGCAACAAGGTGATGCTGTGTGTGTGGTGGGATTGGAAGGGCATTATTCATTATGAGCTGTTACAACCAGGCAGGACCATCGATTCTGAACTCTACTGCGAACAACTGATGAGACTAAAGCAAGAAGTTGAGAGAAAGCGGCCGGAATTAATCAACAGAAGGGGTGTGGTTTTTCATCATGATAACGCTAGACCTCACACATCTTTAGCCACTCAGCAAAAATTAAGAGCGTTTGGCTGGGAGGTGTTAATGCATCCGCCGTATAGTCCTGACCTTGCACCTCCAGATTTCCACCTGTTTCGGTCTCTTCAGAATTCTTTAGGCAGTGTCAGGTTAACATCACGGGAGGACTGCCAAAACCACTTGTCGCGGTATTTTGATCACAAGTCCCAAAATTTCTATAGCAATGGGATCATGTCCCTACCTACAAGATGACAAAAAGTTATCGAACAAAATGGTACCTACATACTTTAGATAAATGTAAATAATGCATATTAAAAAATGTTTTGAATTTTCTTAAAAAATGCGAAGAAACTTTTTCCCCAACCTATTATAATAGGTCTTTACCTATGAAATTGCCATTTTGTATGAAAAAATTTAAACTAATTTTTTTCATGCATTTTTTATTTGTATTAATCGAAGTAATCACCCATGCAATCAATGCATCTTTGCCAATGCAGTGGCAGTTTATTGATGCCCTTCTTAAAGAAATCAGCTGGACGGGAGGCAACAAATTCTTCAAAGGCATTTTGTACTGCCTCTCGGGTGTTGAATTTTTTTCCCGCCAAGAAGTTATTCAAATTCTGCAAAAAGTAGTAGTCTGTAGGCGCAAGGTCTGGTGAGTAGGGCGGATGACGGAGAGCTTCCAACCCCAGTTCTTGCAACTTGGAGACCGTCTGCTGTGCAGTATGAGGTCGCGCGTTGTCGTGCAGGAGCAGCGGAGACGAGCGATTGACCAATGCTGGTTGAAGATGTGCCAGCTTCTCCATCATTCTGTTCAGTTCTTCACAGTACACATCTGAAGTAATGCTCACACCGTTTGGTAAGAAGCTGTGATGAATCACACCGGCGCTAGACCACCAAACAGTGACCATCACTTTTCTAGGGGTAAGTTTTTGTTTAGGGCATTGTTTAGGTGCTGAACCAGGATCCAACCAACTTGCTGAGCGCTTGCGGTTATCAAACAGAATCCATTTTTTATCGCAGGTAACAATGCGGTTCAAAATTCCTTCATTTGTGTGTCTGTTGAGCAGTGCAAGGCACGTCTCGACGCGTACTTCGCGCTGGCGATCATTGAATTCGTGGGGCACCCATTTGTCAAGCTTTTTTACCTTGCCAATTTGACGCAAATGGACCAATATTGTTTTGACGCTAACGTCGAAAGCTGCTGCTAATTCAGCCGTAGATTGTGTATCATCAGCTTCCACAATCGCCTTTAATTCGTCATTGTCGACCAGTCTTCGGACGACCGCGAGGTTCATTTTTCAGGTCGAAATTTCCAGAACGGAAGCGAGCAAACCAATAACAAGTGGTGCGTTGGTTTGTAGTGTTAGCTTCGTAAACGTCGTTGATGTTGCGTGCCGCTTGTGCCGCGTTGCTGCCACGACGGTACTCATATTCCATAATTACTCGAATTTTTAACGTATCCATGATGACGAAAAAGATTGAAATGCGATGAAACAGTAATCAATAAACAAATTACTACTTTTGGAAAACAAAAATCCATGTTTTTAAAATAAAATTAATTTGAAATTAGAATTCTTAGCCAAACAAAAATTATTTTGATTTGAAATGGCCAGTACTGCAGAACGGCAATTTCATAGGTAAATAGGTCTTTTGAAATTGCCGTTCTGCAGTACTGGCCATTTCAAATCAAAATAATTTTTGTTTGGCTAAGAATTCTAATATCAAATTAATTTTATTTTAAAAACATGGTTTTTTTTTTCCAAAAGCAGTCATTTGTTTATTGATTAGTGTTACATTTTCATCGCATTTCAATCTTTTTATAAATAACACATAACCCTCCTTTTGGGCTTCGCCGCAGTCGGGCAAAAAGCAACTTTAAGGTGTAAAGGCACTCGTCGCTCCCCCCTCTCACCCCTACCCCTATCCCTCTAACCCCCTCTCTCCCTTCCTCCTCTCCTTATAACCCTCTCTCACCCATCTCTCCTTCCCACCTCTCACCACCCCCTCTCACCCCTTTCAACACCCCACCGCCCCCTCTCACCCCGTCACCCTCCCCATCTCCCTTTCCCTCTTACCCCCCTCACCACATCCCGCTAACCTCCCCATTTACCGCTTTCCCCTCTCCCTCTACCCTTAACAACTCCTGTTCTCCCCCTCTTCCCCCTCTCCACCTCCTATCCGTCTCCTCCTCCCCTTCCCCCTCCTCACCACACCCTCCCCTTCCTCCTTGCCCTCATCAGTATCCCCTCCCCTTCTTCCTCGTCACCACACCCTCCCCTGCTCCATTCACCCTCTACCCTTTCTTCTGCAGTAAAAACTATGAAGGACAAATTTTATTACTTGCTTAGGCAAGTATATTATTTGAGACAAGTTTCAAGTTAATTAACTAAATGAATAAGATATTTCATATAAACCATATTCCCTGTTTTCACTCCCACTAGGGTGGAATTTAAAAAAACCGCTTGGGATATTTCCGTAACTTGACTGAAAGATTATTGCCACCAATTTTCAAGTTAATCAAGCCCCGCCTCGTTAAATTGACTACCCCTCTTCACCCCCTTAGGGGTTCATTTTCGAAAGACCCTGATACACGTTATTCTTCATTTTTGATCTCAAGTATAAATACTGAATACCGTGTTAATCGGACCGCGCGTTAAAATTACTCCATACAAACTTTGACACCCCCTATATCCCTTTTTAGGGGTAGTTTAGGAAAACTAAAAATGACAAACTTTATAAATTACTTAGATAAATATTCGTGCCAAGTTTCAAGTCTATTAACTCAAGGAATAAGATTTTTCATACAAACTCTGGACCCCCGTTTTTCTTTAGAGGGTGAATTTTGAAAAATCCTTTCTTAGTGCACCCCTAGACCTCATAAGGAACCTACGTGTCAAATTTTAAATCTCTAGACCCAACGGTTGTTCAGTCAGTCAGTCAGTTTCTTCTTTTATACAATATTTAGATCACTCTAGGAATCTTAGGTGGCGAGCAAAAAGAAAAAAAGTCAGAAAGAACGCTAAGAGAAAACGAAGTAATAGTGTAGGCAGGCAACGCGATGCGACGGGGTGGGTCGGGGGAACAAGAAATTTCACGCAAACGAAGTCGCGGGCAGAAGCTACCTCAACATTTTTGGTCCTGTGGCTTATTTTCCGACATCCACGCGGGCGAAGCCGCGGGCAAAATCTAGTCTAATATATAAAATTCAGTCAGGACGACTGACAGATTGACTCAAACTCAAAACTCAAACTCAAACTCAAAGCATTTATTTCAAATAAACCAATTACAGGCACTTTTGAATTGTCAATGGGTCGGTCAGTCAGAAAGATGAAGCTAGTTGCCCATTCCAAAGCGTAGTAGATCCCTATGGAGAAGAACGGGCAAGAAACTCCACCGACACTCTTTTAAATCACAATATTTTTACAAAATATTGGTTACATCGTTCATGTTGAAAATATACATGTGAAAACAATGTAGCAAGACGTGCACGTTAAAAAGCGTCCGTAATAAAAAGATAAAAACTAAAACAACTAAATTAAATATTAGAATTAAAAATAAGCCATGGCAGCTAAGAGACGACCAGTCCCAACTGACGGCGCCCGTTCACGAATCGATCCAACACACACGCCACCACCAGCGAGACATTTGAGTGAGCATGACATACTCTCAACCGCCAGGGCACACTCAAGTCAGTGAAAGACGTACCCAGTAAAAGGTAGCTTAATAGTAGCTACATAGTGCTCACACATGTGCTATGCAATTATATAATACTAAGAGATTGAATTTAAACAATGCAAAGAAAGTTTTCTCTCATCTTAATCTTCAGCAGCTCCAACAATATTTCCGAATGCTGATCAATTAGTTAATGCGTCCTTGTGGAGTAGGACAAGCATTCAGCCAAGCATTTTTGTCAGCGATGTACCCCAACTTATAATATGCCTGGCTGCATAGTGTGCGTTTTATACAAGATTTAAATTCCGTTTCATTCAGCTGGAGTAAGTGGGGAGGTATTTTATTATAGCATTTTAAACAGTACCCCATGAAGGATGAGTCTACTTTAGCCAGTCTCAAACCTGGTTGAACTAATTGGTCCCTATTTCTAGTTCTATTATTGTGTCTTTCGCATCTTTTATCGAAAAGATTTAGATTTTTCCTTACGTATTTCGTAGATATATTGACAAGGTACCGTCATGATGATCTTTAAACAGTGCCCTTAGAGAATCGCGCCTGCGGAGGCCATATATTGCTCTGATGGCTCTTTTTGCAGAATAAAAATAGACTGTATGTCTGCAGCCCGTCCCCATAGTAAAATACCGTAAGACATAATACTATGAAAGTAACTGAAATAGACCAGCCTTGCGGTATCTACATCAGTGAATTGACGGATTTTTCTCACTGCATATGCTGCTGAACTTAGCCGTCCTGCAAGAGATGTTAAATGCGGACCCCATTGCAGCCTTGAGTCGAGCGTGATCCCCAGAAAAACAGTTTTATCGACGAATTCTAGTTTCTCTTTATTCAATACTATGTCACAATCAGTACTTTTAACATTTGGTAAAGCAAATCTTATACATTTAGTTTTTTTCCCATTTAATACTAAATTATTAGCACTGAACCAATTATGGATCTGCAGTAGGGTGTTATTTACGTCGTAAAGATTTGATGCACATCTATTTATTTTAAAAATTAAGGATGTATCGTCAGCAAATAACACCATTTGTGGTTGGTTTTTTTAATAAATGGGGTAGATCATTAATATATACTAAAAAGAGGAAAGGACCCAATATCGAGCCCTGTGGACCCATTTGTACTTTTAGACCGAGTGAATTGACACCATTTATTTGAACTTGTTGCTATCATTTAAATAAGATTTTACTAAACTGAGCGCAAGTTTACCTAGTCCGTAATGCTCAAGTTTCAAGAGTGAAGTTTCGTGATTTACGCAGTCAAATGCCTTGGAGAGGTCACAAAAGATTCCTATGGCATCTTGGGCCTCCTCCCACGCTGAAAATATGTGTTTTAATAAAGTGGCACCCGCGTCAGTCGTGCAACGTCCTTTGGTGAAACCAAATTGCTGATCGTGCAAGATTTGGTTGGTGTTAAAATGATTAAGCATTTGATCGAGCATTACCTTTTCGAATACCTTGCTGAATACCGGCAACACGGATACTGGTCTGTAATTGTTGGTGTCTTTACTGTCCCCAGATTTAAAAAGTGATATAACCTTACTAAATTTCATTAAATCCGGGAAGACTCCTTCATCCACACACAAATTAAATATTAATGCTAAGTATGGTGCTATAGTCTCGATTATGGATGTACAAACTTTGATAGACATTCCCCATAGATCTTCGGTCAATTTGATTTTAATTTGCCGAAAAGCTTTTATAACTACCATAGGGTTTATATGTTTAAATTGAAATTCAACCGCGAGAAGAAAGACTTCTCGTGGTGATATAAGACCACGAGAAGTCTCCAATGTAAAATCCGTGTTTCGTGTTTTTTTTCTATTAGTTTCATTATTTATAACTTTCCACACTGCTTTTACTTGACTGACTGATATATCAACGTACAGCCCAAACCGCTGGACTTACAGACTTGCAATTTTGTACTTATAGATACCTAATACAGTGTAGGCATCCACTATGGAAGGATTTTTGGAAATTCCATCCCCAAGGAGGTAAAATAGCGGATGAAATTTTGTATGAAAATTCTTATTCCTTGAGTTAATAGACTTGAAACTTGGCACGACTACTTATCTAAGGGAACTTACTGGATCTTATGACACAAATAGCGTAGACGGTGGATGTGGGTCAACAGGTAGATGTAGCCTACTTCGATTTCAGGAAGGGGTTTGACACAGTAGATAACGACGTCCTTTTATCTAAATTGGCTGGTGTAGGCTGTACACCTCACACTTTGTAATTTTTCGCCTGCTATTTACGAGACCGTCGTCAGTACGTCGACTGCAGTGGGCAGATCTCTGAGCCCTATTTCACGAGATTAGGAGTCAGTCAGGGCAGTAATGTAGGGCCTCTTTTCTTCATTGTAACAATTAGCGACCTGCCGAGAGTAGTCAATAAATCCATACCATTGTTTTTTCGCTGATGATTTGAAATTAGTTCTTAGAATAAAACAGGAAACTGATCATTACATACTACAGTAGGATATTAATAGGGTAGTAGAGTGGAGTCGTAGAAATAAGTTGTATTTTAGTGTGGCCAAATGTGCGGTGTTATCATTTACCCGTGCGCGCGACCCAAGTCAATATCAATAAATTGCATGGATGGAATCCATAGATATAAGAATCTATGGGCAGCATTGGGCAGGACTGTCAGGTGGCGGTACCTGCGAGAGCGGGTAGCGCGGCCAGCAGCAGCAGCGTGGCGGCGCACATGTTGCCCCGCCTCTCACGCCCCGCACTCCTCCTTGACGGACTCCGGCGCACCCTGAACACACAAAACATAAAGGTACTTGTTAACATCACACAGACTAGCTAGTAAAGGAGAATGGGCATTTTGGTACTCGCTCCAATAGCAATCATTGTGGTGTCATTGGATAGGTCTTTTAATCAGGAAAAATATTTACTATGGCGACATGTCCCAAATCCTTGTCTGAAAACCACAGCAAGCCCCCAAAAGTTTCAGTTTTAGTTAATATCATAATTGCAAGTACGATAATATTACATACCTATCATGGTTGAAATACGAAAAAAACAATGTAAAACAACATTATTTAAAACGAGAAATGTATTGTGTTACTCATAGACTCATAAAAAAAGGGAGGACTCCGCGCCACGCATATCGAAAGTGAAGCACAGTAAGTATGCCAGGACCGTTTGTACAAACACGCCTCACGCACACATTTACATCATAGTATGCCAACCGGACGCCATTACGTGACACAAGCGACGGCGTCTTTGCAGGTACTCATATCACGCACACATAGATCGGTACGGTGCTTCACTTTCGATATGCGTGGCGCGGAGTCCTTCTTTTTTTATACGTTTATTGTGTTACTATTCATACATTATATCGTGATATGATAAGATAATGGTGAAGACTTTTGAAAATATGTTTTTTTACATAAAAAAAGTACGAGTAGTATCTTTAACATTTCAGTTGTTTGTTACAACGGTGACTATAGACCTCGGGGATAGGGAACCAGCCGCAGGGTGGGGTAGGTGGTGCGCTGTGCCAGTGGACAGCCTTTTGTGTCGCGACATTCACTAGTCGTTGTATCGTTCTGTGCGTGAAACGACGTTCCGCAGCTGTTTATTCTACCTAGTACTTTGTTATACCGTTTTCATCACTGATCCCGTCGCCCCTTTTGGACATTGTTACCCGCTACAAACGTTTATCTTGGCTAGTGTTGTGGAATATTGTTGTGCTTATCGATTTGGAACATCGTTATGGAAGAAAATCGCAACTGTGTGATGTGTCGGCGAGGCCTACATCATGCTAGATACCAACAGCATGTTTTAACTGATGATCTTCCAAGAATGCACCCCGAGTTTGTGGCTTATATACGAAAACATGCCGTTTTGGAGGTTAGTACATACTAACTCAAACTAAACTAAAACTAACCAAACTAACTAACTAACTAAACTATTTCGAACTTCACCAGCTTCAGTTTTTCTTTTTAGAAGCGGTTTGTTTATATTATTATTGTCTGTTATGTTTTTATACCAGAGCCATTACAAACGTGCGAATTGAACCCTAAATCATTTTAATCGGACCTCTTGCTCGCACTTACAGGACTTATTGAACTATTCTAGTGTTGTGTGTAAAAGTGCGTTTCCGAACCGAGCTGCAAACTACCAACTGCACGTGTTTATTTTCTATGTAGCGCGGCTGTATGGTACGTAGCTAAGGGTGTTCGCTTCATAGAAAAAAAAACACGTGCAGTACTAGCTACCTGCTTCCGAGCGGCATCCCTTTATATCAGTAATGACTTGTGCAGCTTTCTCACAATCCTTTAATCCTTTTATGACTCAGTTCGCACGTTTATAGTTCTTCTTATTAAAACACTTCTCTGACCACCTATTGTGTGTTTGCTATTGTTATCTATTCACTAAGCCGTCACATCGGCTACACATAAGATATATTTTTACTTGCATTACTTAAAATATGAAAACAATACAAGTATGCCATGACTTTAGACCTGAATACCTACATACCGCATTGTTTTAAATGTTTTCATAAAAATACAACATAACATCAGCAAGATCGTATTCTACCATTTTCAGGTAGAGTTCGACAACACACGACGTGTGTGTCACCGATGTTGGCAGAGAATTGACAACGTTGTAGGAAGACCACCTGTCATACCAGAAGTAGAACAGAATGTACGAGAGCTTCAGGTTCCAGGCTACACTCGAGCTCCAAACACTCCAGGGCATTGTATCTTTAACACTTGCCAAAACGCAACCCACCATCGAATACCAGAGACGATCAAGATTCACATTTTCTGTGAATATAAGTTATATATTCCTGACGGTGCTAGAGTATGTGGACAACACCTTGAGAGCAATGCTTGGGAAGAGCTGCCTCAATTCTGCAATGTCACACATAACTTCAATGCGCGACAGTTTAGGGACGTTTGTGACATGTTGAGAATGGCTTTAAATCGTGGACCTAGGCTAGATTTCAACACAAGAGGTGCTTTAAGCAACGAGGACATGTACTTTTGGACAGGACGCAAATGCGAACAGTTTGATTCCATATTAGAACAAACACCCTCACTAAGTGGGAGGTGCAAGGAGCCTCGAACTGCGTTAGGCATATATCTGACGAAACTACGTTCCGGAGACTCAGATGAAAGACTAGCGACGTTATTTAATATGTCACGAAGAAAGCTGGAACGTTTACTAACTATTGTGTGCGAATGCCTCATGAATGAATATGTAATATTACACTTGGGAGTGGACCATATGAATAGAAACGACGTTTTAGAAAAGAACCTCATTATACCAAGAGGGTTATTTGGCAATGAAGAAAACAATAAAGCTATCGTTATATGCGATGGGACTTATATATATATCAATAAAAAATAAAAGCTCGAACTTTTTGTTCCAGCGTCTATCTTATAGCCTGCATAAGTTCCAGAACTTGCTGAAGCCGTTTTTAATTGTGTGTTCCAATGGCTATATAATCGATGTTTTGGGACCATACGCTGCCACTAAGAGCGATGCGAACATCATGAGCGATATAATGAATGATGGAGAAAACCCATTGCATTGCTTTCTTCAACCGAACGATGTCTTCATATTAGATCGCGGCTTCCGGGACAGCTTAGATGCTATCGAAGCATGGGGATATGAATCCTACGTTCCACCATCTAAAGACATATGGGTGACACAGCTAACTACTGAGCAAGGTAATGAAGCTCGATCAGTTACACTATGCCGGTGGGTAGTGGAAGTGGTGAACGGGAGGTTCAAACGAGATTTCAAGCTTTTGCGGCAAAAATATTTTAATAAAACACTACCAAAAATGTTCATTGATTTTAAAATCGCCGCAGCTATGTTTAATAACTTCCACATACCCATCGATGACAACATTCATGCAGAGGCCTTCCTAAACATAATCAGGGAGAAAATAGATTCCCCGAATCTACTTTATGATTATGTTGAAAGAAAACATTTGAATATCCGAAGAGCGGATTTTCAAAGAATAGAAAGTCACGAAATACAGAACTTCCCACAACTGACGGAAGAACAGATTATTTTACTTTCATTGGGCACCTATCAACTGAAGCTAGCCCGATCCTAATGCAGCGAGCATTTATCAAATGGACTGTACATTCTACAAGTATATAGAGAAAGCGCACTCCAAGATTTAAATGAATATGGTATAAACGAAGATGCCTGGCTTTTACGCGGACGCATACAGTCGCGTCACGTACGGTCAAGAACTTATTATTGTTATGTATTAGTAAAAAACAATGTTAATGAAAACGAAACCAATATCCATAACATTTTATGCAATTATTACTGCACGTGTTTGACCGGACGACGAACAATCGGCACTTGTGCTCATATAGTTTCAATCGTGTGGTATCTAGGATATGCCAGACATGTAGGCTTCACTGCTCCTGCAGCGTTCCTCAACGATGTCATTATTGTTGATAATAATGTTTAAAAAAATAAATAACGTTTCTTACTTTTTCTATTTTTTTTTTATTCCCGAGTGTTTATTCATTTTAGTATCTATTAATCAACAAACACAGGATTCTATAGAAGAAAATTATATAATATCACCATTATCTTAACAAAATCAAACAAAAACAAAAAAAAAAAAAAAATACTTAACACAAAATAACTCCGTTCCGACAGCAAATGGAGACAAGCGACTCGGTTATCATTAATCCTTGTAAAAAGACCTTTCCAATGATATATATATTATGGCTATTGGACCGAGTACCAGGCTTCATATATTTTTGCCCATGATCCTTTGCTACGGCTCCATTGTTGATAACCTACATACAAGGTGAATATTCCAAGTGTGATTGAATGGCCAAATCCGAAACTAAACGCAAATGGTATGGAACAGTTGATTCCCAACTTACTTATTCATGTCCAACAAAATATTAGGTCTTTACCTATGAAATTGCCGTTCTGCAGTACTGGCCATTTCAAATCAAAATAATTTTTGTTTGGCTAAGAATTCTAATTTCAAATTAATTTTATTTTAAAAACATGGATTTTTTTTTCCAAAAGTAGTCATTTGTTTATTGATTAGTGTTACATTTTCATCGCATTTCAATCTTTTTCGTCATCATGGATACGTTAAAAATTCGAGTAATTATGGAATATGAGTACCGTCGTGGCAGCAACGCGGCACAAGTGGCACGCAACATCAACGACGTTTACGGAGCTAACACTACAAACCAACGCACCACTTCCGTTCTGGAAATTTCGACCTGAAAAATGAACCTCGCGGTCGTCCGAAGACTTTGGTCGACAATGACGAATTAAAGGCGATTGTGGAAGCTGATGATACACAATCTACGGCTGAATTAGCAGCAGCTTTCGACGTTAGCGTCAAAACAATATTGGTCCATTTGCGTCAAATTGGCAAGGTAAAAAAGCTTGACAAATGGGTGCCCCACGAACTCAATGATCGCCAGCGCGAAGTACGCGTCGAGACGTGCCTTGCACTGCTCAACAGACACACAAATGAAGGAATTTTGAACCGCATTGTTACCTGCGATGAAAAATGGATTCTGTTTGATAACCGCAAGCGCTCAGCAAGTTGGTTGGATCCTGGTTCAGCACCTAAACAATGCCCTAAATGAAAACTTACCCCTAGAAAAGTGATGGTCACTGTTTGGTGGTCTAGCGCCGGTGTGATTCTTCACAGCTTCTTACCAAACGGGGTGAGCATTACTTCAGATGTGTACTGTGAAGAACTGAACACAATGATGGAGAAGCTGGCACATCTCCAACCAGCATTGGTCAATCGCTCGTCTCCGCTGCTCCTGCACGACAACGCGCGACCTCATACTGCACAGCAGACGGTCTCCAAGTTGCAAGAACTGGGGTTGGAAGCTCTCCGTCATCCGCCCTACTCACCAGACCTTGCGCCTACAGACTACTACTTTTTCCAGAATTTGGATAACTTCTTGGCGGGAAAAAAATTCAATACCCGAGAGGCAGTACAAAATGCCTTTGAAGAATTTGTTGCCTCCCGTCCAGCTGATTTCTTTAAGAAGGGCATCAATAAACTGCCACTGCGTTGGCAAAGATGCATTGATTGCATGGGTGATTACTTCGATTAATACAAATAAAAAATGCATGAAAAAAATTCGTTTAAATTTTTTCATACAAAACGGCAATTTCATATTCAAAAAAAAAAAAGGTTCCAACGAATTGAGAACCTCCTCCTTTTTGAAGCCGGTTAAAAATCAACCCCTAGTTTACTACTACTACTATTTATGGAACGATTTTTCAAAAACGCTGTACCACATATTTATTTATTTCCTACCAAAAGCATAAATTTGAATTTTCATCTCCCTACCTGGGTTTCCCATACAAACTTTCATCCCCTATGTCACCCCTTGTTATTAAGATTATTATTGTATTGAGTCGACGAGTAATAAGATCGCAGTGGATATTTCTATATTCCTTTTATTTAATACATACATTTAAGTTACATTACCTTTTGACGAGACGTAGGAAGAGACAAAGAGAAGGAGGATATAGGCACAGACAATATAGGTTGTACAAGTCTGTACGATCTCCTTTGAGTAAATTCTAACACCCCAACTCGATTTTAACTTCTTCAAAATTGAAATCGTTAATATTACAATGACGAAAT
The DNA here is from genome assembly GCA_946251885.1 of Cosmia pyralina. NCBI lineage: Eukaryota > Metazoa > Arthropoda > Insecta > Lepidoptera > Noctuidae > Cosmia > Cosmia pyralina. The sequence goes on from OX276358.1 coordinate 26,303,375, forward strand.
CAAATGTTACTTATCTATTAGTACATCTCAATGTCTCAAACAAAACTATAAAATTAAGTGTCTACAAAATAATAATTTGTGTTTTATTTAACTTTGTTAATAACTACACTTAATTTTATCATGAAAATTAATTTTACAATATCAAACATGTACTCTTAACTCAAACAATATTCAACTTAGTTTTTAGAAAATTAAGTTTTTCATTCGAAAGTGTCAACAGATCAGATAAATTATTATCAGAACTAATGAATTCAACTTTTATAACTTGCTTTATTACTAGGTCTTTAATAAAATGAGTTTTAATATCAATGTGTATTGCTCTCTTGCTATTTTCAAAGGATTTTGTTAATTCAATAGCTCCTCTATTATCTATATACAACACACACTTTAAATCTTTCTCTTTCACACTCTCTCTCGTACTAAAATCACAGAATAATCCTTTTACGTACAAAAGATCACATGCACTCGTCGCAGCTACTACGTATTCAGCCTCAGCGGTTGAAAGTGAAACACAACCCTGTTTTCTGGATAAACAAGCGACAACATTTCCGTTGTAAAGAGTAATAGACCCTGTTACACTTTTCCTATCGGTATGATTACCTGTTCAGTCAGCATCTGAAAATGTCTCTACCAAATTGCATTTTTCTTCATGTTTCTTGTACAACAATCCAACATCCATAGTCTTCTTTAAATATCTTAACACTCGTTTAGCTTGAATCCATAGACTTTTAGTCGGTTTGTCAAGATATTGACTCAAATATGATGTAGTAAACGCTGTCTGGTCGCGATACAGTTGATATATACATCAAACCTCCTATTATTTGTCTGTATGGGACATCTTCAATTTCTTCATGCGAGTTTACTTGGAATCCTTTGGTTAGTGGTGTACTTACACCATTGCAATCACTCATTTTAAACTTTTCTAACATTTTTATAATTTGTTTTTCTTGTGTTATCTTCAAGGTTTCATTTTTTCTCACTATCTCCATCCCTAAAAATGAACCGTTTTTTATTTCTCCAAAATCTTTCACATTAAATTCCCTTTTCAAGCCATTTACTGTATTTTCCAGATTTTCATGATTTCCAATTAATATTATGTCATCCACATAAATTATCAGCCAAACATTAATTTCTTTTCCGATATATAGACAAAAATCGTTTCGAGATCTTTCGAATCCTTCGTTAATTATGTAGTCATTAAATCTTTGATTCCAACATCTAGGACTTTCTCTTAATCCGTACAGTCCTTTGTTTAGTTTTAACACTTTATTTCCTTGTACCTCTATACCTTCTGGTGGTTTAATATAAACTTCACTCTCCAATTTTCCGTTTAAGAATGCAGTTGGTACATCTAATTGCCTGATCTTCCATGATTCTTGTACTGCGTGTGCTAGTACAACTCGAACTGTTGAAATTCTTGCAACTGGTGCATAATTCTTCCCAAAATCTTGTTTTTCTATTAGTTTGTATCCTCTTACTACTAGTCTTGCTTTTTGAACTCCATTTTCTTTTGTGCGAAATACCCATTTTGCATCTATTAACTGTTTTCCTTTTGGCAGTTCTGTCTCAGTCCATGTTTTCATTTTATTATGAGCTTGTATCTCATTATCTATTGCTTCTTTCCATCCCATTTGTAAAGCTTCCTTGAAAGTCACAGGATCATTTTCACTCATTAAACAATATGCTATGTAAGCATCTTCAAAATTTTCTTCTACTTCATCCTCTCCTAGTTCATAGTCATTAAGATATTCTGGTTTCTTAGTCACTCTTTGTGGTCTGTTAAATTGTTGAGGTTCATGTACTTCTGCCTTGATTTTTATCTTCTCATGTTCTTTTTCTTGTATTTTATCTTCTACTTCTCGTCTTTCCTTTTCTTCAGCCTCACAGTCTTCTTCATAGTAGTATTTATTTATGTCTCTTTTCTTGTCCTTCTCTGTGTATTTTATGTCACACTCGTTGAATCTTACATCTCTGGAAATTATTATTTAATTTGTTTCTGGATCCCACAATCGATAACCGTTATTAGCATATCCTACCATTCTTAATTACTTAGCTCGATTGTCCAACTTATCTTGTCTGGGTATAATGACAGCCCACGCTTTACTGCCAAATACTCTCAGTCTTGATAGATCTATTTTTTGTAGCATTACTTCTTGTGGTGTTTTGTAGTTTATGGCTGATGATAAACATCTATTCAATTGATACGTCGCAGATGCCATAGCTTCTGTCCACAAATATTTCGGAAGTCCAGTTTCATTCAAGAGAATACGCGCTCTGTTGTATAGTGTACGATTCATTCTCTCCGAGACTCCATTCTGTTGTGGTGAGTTTGGCTGGGTATACTGTACCAAAATTCCTTGATATCTGCAGAATTCTTCAAATTTTCTATTCTTAAATTCCCCTCCGTTATCACATCTAACTTTCTTTACTTTGACTTCATTTTTATTTTCTAGGTTTCTGATATAGTCGATCAAATTATCCGTTGCTTGACTCTTATATTGTAGAAATAATGTTTTGCAGAAATGAGAATAATCATCTACAATAACTTGAAAATATAACTCACCTTTTAACCCTTGGTGACGGACTGGTCCCGCTATATCTGTATAAATCAATTCTCCGACATGAGAAGACCTTGGTCTCTCTATTGGTACAAATGGTAGTCTAGTTGACTTACCTAACATGCATGGATCACAGGGTTCATTGCTCGATGGCAGATTCATCATCCGTAGACTCCTTCTATTTAGGTGCCCTAGCCTCCTGTGCCAAATGTTATCCTTGACCTCAACGCTGTAGCAAACCATATTACTCAAACATACCTTTAGTTTTAAAATAAACAATTTACCAAAACAAAATCCTTGTATACATTCATTTGGATTTGCCTTATAGACTTTTACACTTTCTTTATTGAATTTTACTTCATAATTGTTTGCTACTATCTTTTTCACAGATAACAAGTTAAATTTTGTATTTTTAACAATCAACGCCTCAAAGTTTACAGTTTCACTATTTTACTTCATTTTAATACAACCTTTCTTTTCAGCTAATAAGAAATCTCCATTCGCTACATATATATTGACAGGTTGACTTAACTTTTGTACATTTGACATATAATTCTCATAACTTTCACTTATAATGTGTTCGGTGCAACCCGAATATATTACCCACTGAATGTCTTTGTTCTCATTACATTTACTTTCAAAATTACAGCGTTCATTAATACCTGTTGTTATGAAACTATAGTGATCCTGTTTTTCCTCACTTGTTATAACATATAACCTTTCTTCAGTTCGTTGCCTCGGCTGGTATCCTCTTACAGTTGCTCTCCCTCGAAGAAATCTTCGCCCTCGTTGACATCCTCGTCCTCGTTTAGATTTACAGTCCCTCACTATATGACCAGTTTTGTTGCAAGTGTAGCAAGTAATGAAGGCGGTTTCTACATAGTTGACACTTCTTGTTCGTGTCTTCTCAGTCAACTTCAGTTCTTCATCCAGTAATCTAGCAGTTACAAATTCCAATTTAATATCTGCGGGTCCTGACAGATCATTGTTGCATTCTATGGCCGTAATCACAGTATCATACTTTTCATCCAAACCGGTCAGCAGACATGCAATTTTATCTCTCTCATTTAAAATTTCTTGTGCACACTCTAGTTCTCTGATAATATTATCAAATTTGTTGAAATAATCCTCAAGCTTCTCCCCGGGTATTTGTTTTAAATTTAACAATTTTCTTCGTAGTTGAATAATATTTATTATGCTTTTGCGTTGAAAAGTTTCTTTGAGTTTTTCAGTCATAGCCTTTGCGGTTTCATATTTATTCACAATATTCAGATAACGATCTGGTAGACACTGAACAATGACATTCTTCGCTTTTGAATTTGCGGTGATAATTTCCTTTTTCTTGGATACGTCATCTATTTTTGCCGGATCTTCTGTGAGCGTATGTAGTACACATTTTTCTTCTAGTATACTTTGTACTCGGAAAAGCCAGTTGTTGAAATTGTCTCCTTTTAATTGCGGAAAATTCAGTGCAATCGCCATCTTCGAAATTCCAAATTTTTTATTTCGTATATTTTCTTCTTAAGTTGAAAATGGTCGAAATACAATTTTTACATTCTTCCTTTCTTCTGGGCCCATAACCTATTAAGATTATTATTGTATTGAGTCGACGAGTAATAAGATCGCAGTGGATATTATTATTTCTATATTCCTTTTATTTAATACATACATTTAAGTTACATTACCTTTTGACGAGACGTAGGAAGAGACAAAGAGAAGGATGATATAGGCACAGACAATATAGGTTGTATAAGTCTGTACGATCTCCTTTGAGTAAATTCTAACACTTGTAGGATTATTTTTCAGACAAATATGTCCTTCCCCAGGATGCCATCTACCAGGATCAGGATGTCATCTATCTAGGATGTCAGGATGCCTTGCCAAATTTTATAGATATCCATACAGTTATGTGAATTTTAAAATCAACCCCTATTTTACCCCCTTATGGGAAGATTTTCCAAAAACGCTCAACCAAATATTTCTTTATTTCCTACCAAAAGCATAAATTTGAATTTTCATATCCCTAACTTAAGAAATGCTGGGTTACCCATACAAACTTTCATCCCCTATATCAACCCCTGTAGGATTATTTTTGAGACAAAAAGTAGCCTATAAAATCCTTCCCCAGGATGCCATCTATAGCTTTGCCAAATTTTGTCGAAATCCGTTCAGTGGTTTAAGCATTAAAAGGTAACGGACAGACAGACAGGCAGACAGACGGACAGAGTAACTCAGTCCGTCTGTCTGTCTGTCTGACTGTTACTTTCGAATTCATATTTTATGTATGGATATGGATAGTATGGATATGGATGCTTGCTAGCTGCGAGTCGTGATGTCGCATGCGCATGCGCTACATGTGTTTGCTATAACCCCGCATTGACGACCACTTGACGACCAGCACTGCACGCAGCGTGTGATAACATAAAACTAAACGATGAACGCTCGATACTCAAGCGCATGCCACCTAATAGGTACGACTTACGAGTACTCGTATTACATCATCGTAAACGCGTATATAATATCACTCTCAGCCGCCTCATCAAGTGTTATTTTATTAACCGACGAAAAAAAAAGAGGAGGTTCTCAATTTCGACATCTTTTTTTTATATATTTTTTATGTATAAAAAAAAAGTTAAGTAAGAAGTATATAATATAAAAAAAGATGTCGAAATTGAGAACCTCCTCTTTTTTTTTCTTTTGTTTTTTTTTTTTTATTTTTTTTTTTTTGTGTTTACGCATAACGTTTTACAGAGTCGTCCGATTTTATTATTTTTTTTTGTTTTATTGGAAAGGGTCCTCAAAATTGGTTCCATATAAAATGTATTAATTTTGCTCGGGTAGTTTTTGAGTTAGCTTCAATAATACGTATTTTTCCTCACTTTTTAAGTGGATGACTAGCTTGAAATTTTTTTTCCCCCCTCCCGACCCACTCACTCCGTCGCATCGCATCGCCTGCCCGCGCTATTACTTCGTTTATGCATAGCATCCTTTCTGACAATTTTTTTCTTTTTGCTAGGCTCGTAAGATCCCTATCGTGATGTTAAATAGCTTAAATTCTTCCGCATCGCCTGCCCGCGCTATTACTTCGTTTGCGCTTAGCGTTCCTTCTGCCTTTTTTTTCTTTTTGCTCGGCTAAACAAACTAACAAAAAACAAAATCTTCCGCTGTATCCCACCGACATTACTGAAATAATAAATCGAGAGGGTCAACAATCCGCGGAAAATCTCGCAATTCAGAAAAATTACCTACATATTTGCACATCGCCATCTTTGGGTAAATGGATAAAACGTCCGCACTAAGCATGTACTATGCTCACGGTATGAATGAAAGTTATTTTGCGTTTTAGTAATTTTATATTATCTCCGAAACTATATGACCAATTGACATACTCGTACTGTAGAGGCCAAATCTTATCTCCATGAAATCCTTATGATCATAAAATAACTTATTTTGAAGGATTAATGTGTTGTTGTTTAAATAATCATCCAAACGTAACTATGTCGAAAAAATACTTTTTTAAATCAATAAAAGATAGAAATATGGTGTCGCGGACTTTTTTGTAGAATTATTTAAGACGGACGAGGCTGCCATACATTGTTCTCAATTTTATACAAACGTTTAGGCAGCGCATGCAAATAATTCTGTTTTAAGAGGCATTTCTTTCCGACTAGCTAGACAAACATTGTGACAGCTCGGCTAATATGCACGATATAGATATTGTTTATAGCACTCAGGAATAATGTAGCTTTCTACCAGTGAAAAAATGTTTACAATTGGATCATCAGTTCCGGAGATTACCCCGTATATACAAATTTACAAACAAATTTTACCTCTTTATAATATTAGTATAGATGTTCTAGTTTCTTTGCAGGTAGTGGTATATTAGAATTTGTATGGGATAGGTAAGGTCAGCAACAGAAGTCGGTTAACACTGCTACTTTTTGACATCATCTAAATTAACACAAAATGATTCGGTAAAATGCTTTTTTTTCGTTTAACTGTTAAGAGTCAATGTTCTTAAAATTTTAAGTACTTCTGTTCCGATTTGAATTAAATATTCGGCTTAATAATTAAGATTAAAAAACTGCAAGTGTTAGATAATCGACTTTTGTTGCTGACTGTACCACAACTAAAAAGTGAGAAATAAAAACATTTTTACAAAAAAATAACAACCGACTTCCAAAAACAACTCTACAAAGTGTTAACGCTAACTTTAATTACGGAAGTCAGTGGCAAATCCGAAAATATGTACATTCAACCAGACACCGATTTGGATTTCTTTTTGTTTGAAAGGGTATACTTGCCAGGTGGTCCCATGATCATCAAGTCAGGACCTGATGATGGGATCCTGGAGAAATAGAGAGAACTCTTCCAATTTTATAGGCATACTTGAAGCGATTTGGATAGTTTTTGGAAGAATACCTTCACGGAGTGGTCTCATTTCAATTTGGTGAAGATCTGATGAAGAACTTCTGAGATAGGCCACGGAACTCCTCAATAAATGATAGCAAATGGACTGGGATTGCTGAAATCTCATGTCTGTTTATTGTTTACACCAGTTCATAACATAACATCACGCCGGTACGCTGTGAAGGGGTAAGTACATGTGAACCACTAAAAAGTGAAAAATAAAAACATTTTTACAAGAAAATACAACCGACTTCCAAAAACAACACTACAAAGTGAAAAATAACTTTAATTTCGGAAGTCGGTGGCAAAAAACGTAAAATACATTTAACCTGAAACCGACTTCCGAAAAAAAGTTATTTTTCACTTTGTAGTGTTGTTTTTGGAAGTCGGTTGTAATTTGAGTAAAAAAGTTTTTTTATCTCGTATTTATTAGTGTTATGCAGGGTCGAGCATGGTGGCGAGGTCAGATGTATCTGTGAACTGTCAGCTGGTTAGCGAATGTTGTACGCAGTACCTATAACAAATGCTCATTTGTTATGGCTTCACTGCAGCATGTGTGGGTGCAGGTGGACGGTGCAATCAACCGAATGTTTGATTTACGTTGACCGCACAAGATAGGTCACATACCCGACTGCTACACGCCCATCACGCTATCAATAGCACGTTGCGAACAATGCGAGTTTACGAACACGCGGAATGTTTGTATACTTGCACGCCTCCACACGCTCATCGCGGCACGACAGCTGGGCCGACACCGTGAGGGACAGCTCATGTGGCATGCGCGCGCGGCCCCTGCGCTCGCGATGCTCTCATAAGCTCCAGCTCCACACGCTCACCGCGGCACGACAGCTGGGCCGACACCGTGAGGGACAGCTCATGTGGCATGCGCGCGCGGCCCCTGCGCTCGCGATGCTCTCATAAGCTCCAGCTCCACACGCTCACCGCGGCACGACAGCTGGACCGACACCGTGAGGGACGCCTCATGCGGCATACTTTCAACAAAACTACAGTACAAGATCCGGCCTAACATCGACCTTCCCTTATCGAGATTTCTAATGCTGGGGCTACATTAGCGGAAGAACATTCGTGTCGCGTTGACGCATTAAAAACATCGTTTACGGATATACGCGATGTTCTTGGCTACATTCGAGCCATGTCCGCTGGCGCGCACATCGTGCCGATCGTGGCCGTGTGTTCGACGCCTGTGTTGTGTGGCCGACGCGCGACGTAGGCATTTGAAAATGGAGGAAGTACACACGTCTACACATCAAGCTATACATTTCCAGTTTACACTGACCTCTCATTGTGAGAAAATCCTATACAATGCCAGATCAGCTTATACTGGAATTTATAGCTTGATCTGTAGCCGTGCGCACATGAAAGAATCTTGACATCAAAGAATGTTTTTTTTCTTCATTTCTTCTACCTGGTCGGCCAACTGAGCTTATTTTTAATTCTGACCTACGCATCATGTACTAAATGTTTCTTTTTGTGGTCGGGGTTACTAGGATTCCATATATTACTCTCCGTTTCCGTACACGTCCTTCCCGCTTTAAAGTCTGGACTGCACAGCAGCACTGAAGTGACGCGAATGTAGCCACGCAAGCGAATATTGTCGCGACAAACCCCTTTGATGTGCGCCAGTTTACCGACAGTGCCCCCAGTGTTAGTCATCGCCCGATTACTACGCGATGCTACGATCTACCCGGCCACACTTATCGCGATAACGCCATAACGCCAAGCCCGCTAATATAGCCCCAGCATAAAAACATAGAGAATACTGATTCACTACACATTATTATAAAAAAAAAGTCGCCCGCCCGCCGCCGCGCCGCACCTCCACCGCGTCTGTCTGTTTGAATGAACGCTATAAACTCAAAAACTAACGAACGGATTTTCATACGGTTTTCACCAATGGACGAGTGATTCAGTGTACCTACTTATAATTAATTATGGTTTTGTGTAAAAAGACTGAAAAAATTTTTTTTGGGTACTATATAAACGCACCTCAAAAATTAGCCCAACAGAATACGTACATCAAAAATACTGTTAGCACATCAAAATTTGCATGTCTAAATAAATTAAAGTTAAAGCCAGGTCGACGGAGCCCCGCCGAGCGGGCTCCGCCGAGCGGGCTCCGTCGGTTAGGAGAATATTTCACGAATGTTCGAAAAGCCTACGATCAGTTAGTGCATAGTTCCATAGTCTTGTTTTCGCTCGTCCTCTACTCGTATTAGCGGGCCGTGTTTACGATGCCTTACAACCACAATGCTACTTCCTGCTATACAACACACTCTGGTGTGAACTTCGCGGAAATGGACGATCAGGTGTGACAGAAATATGCTTCCACTGCACATTACCACTGTTGGATCCACTCACTGCTGTGCTGTGAGTGTGTGTTGTCTGCTGACAAGCAGGTACGAGGGAAAAAGCGTCGCATAGATAGAAGTATGGACGATGACGACATTATTATATACCTACCATTTTAGTTTAAGCCTTAATAATGTAAATATGCATTATTTAAATGAATTTAAATTTAAATGATGATATGATGCCAGTGAGTGGTGAGGTGATGCTGCCACAGCATGAAGTAGCTACAGTAGTGTGCGAGCGCGGCGCGTGCGCGCGTGCCGGCTATTTCGGCGACGCTATCGGAGGGCCTGCAAATAGCGCGCCCAGAATACCGCGCAAAGGTTAGCTAAATATCGCACACCGGCAGCATGACACCCCCGCACCGCCCGGCACCGCCGAGCGCCGCTGCCGACCTGCTTCCGCTGACAACTACACCTACGCTCTACACTAACGTTTACGTTTGCTACAGTATTTACTACGACTCTGATGGACTGCACCCGTGATACCGTAATCTATACCTACTGTGTCTGTGATGATGTGATCATCCATCTAATATATAAACATTCTGATCTCCAAGTATAAATACTGAATTCCGAGTTAATCGGACCGCGCGTTAAAATTACTCCATACAAACTTTGTCACCCCCTTTATCCCTTTTTAGAGGGTAGTTTAGGAAAACTAAAAATGACAAACTGTATAATTTACTTAGATCAATATTCGTGCCAAGTTTCAAGTCTATTAACTCAAGGAATAAGATTTTTCATACAAACGTTGGACCCCCGTTTCACCCCTTTAGGGGGCGAATTTTGAAAAATCCTTTCTTAGTGCACCCCTAGACCTCATAAGGAACCTACGTGCCAAATTTGGAATCTCTAGACCCAGCGGTTTGGGCTGTGCGTTGATATGTCAGTCAGTCAGTCAGTTTCTTCTTTTATATATTTAGATCACTCTAGGAATCTTAGGTGGCGAGCAAAAAGAAACAAAGTCAGAAAGAACGCTAAGCGAAAACGAAGTAATAGCGTGGGCAGGCAACGCGATGCGACGGGGTGGGTCGGGGAACAAGAAATTTCACGCGGACGAAGTCGCGGGCAGAAGCTACCTCAACATAATTATTTGGTCCTGTGGCTTATTTTCCGACATCCAAGCGGGCGAAGCCGCGGGCAAAAGCTAGTTACACATATTTATATCGTGTGGGTGCAGACTGCTGATACCAGCTGACATCTCCACCAATGCTGTCCTAGTAGATGCAGGGATCAGTGCAAGCAAGTTCTGAACAGAAGTTGTTGCTGGAAGAAGCCATACCTGACGAATGGCGTAACCGTTCGCTGGTAATTTGCTGGAGTGCAACATCCATTCTTTAGTAGAGGAATAAAGCTAATGTCACATAGTATGAAGGCTTGGGAGAAACTTATTGTCACACAGTATGTTAAGACTTGGGAGAAACTTATTGAAAGGCGGCTGAGAGAAGAGAGTGATTTTAGACAAAATCGATCATATTATTCGAAATACCCTATCATCAATTTCAAATGTGGCATTGGACGACCGCGCGTGGCTACAAGCCACACTACCCATTCGTTTTGGTGGGCTCGGCGTCCGCAAAATTTCTAGTATAAGCCTACCGGCGTTCCTGTCCTCGGTCCACAGCACCGAAAAGTTAACCACAAGAATATTAGCCCTTTCTCAGGTTAACTCTGAAGAGCTGTGTTTAAACCGATGCGGTGAACGCCTGGAAAATGGCTTGCCCGGATACGGTTCAGCCCGAGAACCCATCTTCCCAGAGACAGTGGGATGAGCCGCTCTGCAGGTTGGTACGAAATAAACTTATTAATACGTCCACCAATACTGCTGAGCGTGCCTACCTGCTGGCTGTGAGTGAATGGGAATCGGGCCTCTGGCTTCAGGCGCTACCGTCACCCAACACAGGCACTATGCTGGGCGACACCATTTTCCTTAACTTGTATGTACACTCCTACATTATTATTGTTTCTAGTTTTAGAAGAGCGGGTTCTCCTAGTACAGGTATTTATTATACTTAAAAGGAGGCCTCTATGCAAGATTATAATATTGTAGAAGTTTGTAAAGTTAACTGAAATAAAAATTTCATTTATTTATTTGTGCTGGGAGACCTTGCTTCTTGCCAAATTTCATTATTCTAGGACAACGCGAAGTACCCTATACGTTTTGATTTACTTGCGACAGTTGCGAGTATCAAAATGTGTCGCAAAATGGACGTATTTCATTATTGCGTTGACTTAGAAGCTTTTCTTTTTAGAACTCTAAGGGACCATAGTATTATGTATTCGATATTTATTTTAACTTGATATCTCCACGCGTCCCTGAGAAACAAGCTCTGACAGACTGACAGAGTTACATGTTTTTTTTATAAGATAGAATTACAAATTAACAATTTTCGGACTTTTTTCTTTATTTGTGCTGTGAAAGCTTGCTTCTTGTCAAATTTCATGATTCTAGGTCAACGGAAAGTACCCTTTAGGTTTTGATTTACTTGCGAGTATCAAAAGTCGAATAAATGGCCGTATGTTTTTATTGCGTTGACTTAGAAGCTTGAGTTTTTTAGGACTCCAAGAGACCATAGACTTACGTATTTGATATTAATTTCAACTGGACACCTCCACGCGTTCCTGAGATAAAGGGTCACAAAGTGATCCTATAAGGGTTCCGTTTTTTCCTTTTGAGGTACGTAACCCTAAAAATTGTAATAGCTTGGCTAATAAGCATGATATATTTGTATTTTTTTGCTCGTTTTTGCTCGATATTGATAACGTCAACAGGTAGACGCTTGAAATATTCACAGAATATTTAGTTAAGTATATATCACGCACACACACACTTTAAAAATAAATATTTAAATTAAAATAAAACAAATATTTAAGGGGGGCTCCCATACAACAAACGTGATTTTTTTTCCGTTTTTATAGATAATGGTACGGAACCCTTCGTGCGCGAGTCCTTCTCGCACTTGGTCGGTTTTTATTAAATCATTCTAAACACTTTAGCCTTCAGAAACTCCCAAAATTACTAATAGGTACCTACCTTATTTGTATGTTCTTTTTTTGTCACAGATCAATAAAATTAACATTTGGTATACCTAGGTATAGGTATACTAATTGTATGTTCGTACTATTTTTAACAGTTATTATGTCTTATTTAAAGACAAGCAATTATCTATTTACACTCACAAAGCTTGTTCGTGTTCGCACAGTAACTTGTTCACAACATTTATTTCGCCTGATCAAAATAGCAGGCAATTCACTTCGATCATTCATCACATCACTCGCACTTTCCGATAACACACGCGCCCGCGCAAGTTTCTCGTGCTGCACTACTGATACTACACTACCTACCACCGTACCGAGCCCGAGCACAGCGCCGCCGCCGGAACGAGCGCCGACGCCGACGCTCCTACCGGCTCCCACATTTAGCCGACGCGACGCGGACACGGTGGATCGAAACTGATGAGGGACATTGGGATTTTTTTTACAAATTCCATTTAAAAGAAATAGCCATCGAAAGATCTGTCATTTTTATGAATAATTGTTATGAAACGTTTTTCTCTAAAACTGGTAGTTTGCCCGGATTTTTTTTTTTTTTTCAATTTTTGTTGTATGGAATGAAACAGAAACTGCTAAAATTTGGCCAAATCTTGACAGGTCTTGAAAAAAAAAAGTGAGTTAACCCCCGTGCCCACGGGCGTAATAAAATCGCGGCGGGATTTTATAGCGCACTGGATTTTCAACGCTCTGCTTAGCGCCGAGAGTGCAAAATCCAACAGTGTTTTTTCGACGCACTAGAATGTACTCTGTTATTGTTAAGTTGGATTCTCAACGCTCGGCTCAACAACGAGAGTTGAAAATCCAGTGCGCTATAAAATCGCGGTGGAATAAAAACGCCTAGCGCGGTTTTTTCCCACCTTCAACAGAGTGTGCGAACGAGCGTTAAAAATCCACTTCGAACTGATTCTTCGTACAGTGCGGACCATCGGACCAAAGACTACTATAGTATGTGCGGACGTACGATGGGTTCCGTAAAATTATTAGCGGCAGCTACTTGTGAGGCTAGGAGAGCACAACAGAACCAAATAAAATTTGGGATGCATCCCTTGAATTTTTATATAGGTAGGTACTACTTATATAAAAGGCCAATTTTACCAATGATTTAAGGAAATAATTATCCTGATTTTTTTAAATAATTATCAATTAAATGGCATGTATAGTATAGGTACTGTATTTTTGAGGAGCTCGTTGGTAAGTAATAACAGCTACACGGGTCGATACATCAGGATAAGCTATGCTTGCTGGGGTAGGTCCGTGGATGGGTGACCATTTTTTTTTCTCCGTGCCTCTGAATGCACGTTAAGCCGTTGGTCCCGGCTGTCATTCGTGGATCTTTGCTGGCAAGCTGACAGTCGTTACGGGTCAACAGAAGCCCGAAAGTCTGCCAACCAGTCTTACCAAGGGGTATGTATTACCCAGTTAATGAGTTGTGGAGGTCAGATAGGCAGTCGCTCCATGTAAAATACTGGTATTCAGCTGCATCCGGTTAGACTGCAAGCCGACCCCAACATAGTTGGGAAAAGGCTAAGCAGATTGATATAGTAGGTATACCTACTGTATTTTCCCAAATTAAAGCCGTTTAGTGTTTACTTACTTTCTTTATGATAAAATCCACCCATATACATGTACAGAACTGTTTTAGGATTCCATATTATAGGTAGGTAGGTACCTAATATTGGAAATTGGAAACATCGGAGAAAAATAATAAAATAAAAACAACGGGCAAAAATATCCATATTTGTAAAATAAAGTGAGTGCGTACTGCGTACCTACGCTACTTTAACCGATATCGTCCAATGAAGTCCAATAACTAACCAACTATATTACTTTCATTACGTCGGTAAAGGAATAATCAGTCTTGTGGTTTATTTACTGCGTTCTTCGTCTCAGCATCGCTGTGCGCCACGGCCTTGAGCATGTAGCCCGTCCGCACTCTACGAGCCGGCGCCGGCGCACCGTACTGAGCAACGCGCGCGATTATTTCGCGTCCGTGGGAACAAAAGTACAGAACTTCGTATGTCGCATTCATTTAACGCTCAACGCCGAGCGTTGAAAATCGAACACCACGCAATTATAAATCGCGCTGGGAAAAAATCGCGGCCGTGTGAACAGATCTACAGCTATCTGTTTGTTCTATTCCAAGCGCGCCACTCGATTTTATCCCGCCGCGATTTTTTACGTCCGCGCGAACGTACACTAAACCCCCGTTCCCACGGGCGTAATAAAACCGCGGCGGGATTTTATAGCGCACTTAACTTGTTCACCGATGACTTATCAACTTATTCACTATAGATTAGGGTATCAAAAACAATGTAGTAAACATGTTGAATAAGGAGGATGCGCTGTGGTAGCCCGCGAAATTCAAATTTTCTTGCGTTTTATGCAATATGCAGGTCTGCGTCAGGTTGTATCTTTCTCAATCAACTCAGCCAATCGCAGTCCACTGCTGGACATAGGCCTCTCCAAGGTTGCGCCACAACACCCTGTCCTCCGCCTTCCGCATCCAGTCTGCCCCAGCCACTTTCTTCAGGTCATCAGTCCATCTAGCTAGGGGGCGTCCCACGTTGTATCTTTCTGATACGCGGCAATAAAACATATGTATTTACATAGGTAATGTTAATCATAAAAATCATCAATACATCTCTTTAGGTTAGATTTCGTGCAGAGTCGTTAGATTTCGTTCGTTCGACGAATCTGCACGAAATCTAACGTAAAGAGATGTATTGATGATTTTCATGGTTAAAATTATATAAATACAAATGTTTTATTGCCGCGTATCATATTTTGACCAAGATAAAACCTGACATGGACCTGCGAATTGCAAAAACCCAAGAAAAAAATTAATTTCGTGGGCTACCACAGCGCATCCCCATCCGTACGATTGTGAACTACAAATATAATTTCAGTTATGTAAATCTCAATACATGTACCGAAGTAAAAATTTTCACTCCGATACATTTATTGAGAATCAGTACCTATCTAAAATTATATTTAAAGCTCAAAATAGTACCATGCACATCTATCAACAATTCGGACAAAAAACATTTTAAGAATGCAAAGCATAATTACAAATTATTTAATAAACATAAGTACTTTTGTGTAAAAAAATAATTATTTGACTACCCATTTGTATCAGCGTCCTTAGTGTATTTTGGACTGTTGAGCTGTACAGTACAGACTAGGTGTAAAGGTGTAATTAAAAGGATAGTGTCTTTTCTTTTACTTCCACAATGCATAGAGCAACACGGCCCCCGGCGGACCGAAGTCCATAACATTTTTAGAATAACGTTCTTGAAGTCACTTAGATTACTAAAAAAAAACCACAATTTATTATAATGGACTACCGTTTATGTTATGAACTCATTTCTTGAAATTACTACAAAATAGTCGACTATTACAGAATAGTCGAATACTTCACTAAATACAAACGATTTTTGCGTCGGTCTACAATGTCTGTCTATGGTCTGTCTTCTGTCAAGTAAGTATCACTGTCACTGTAATACTACTTCGTCTATGGTAACTGTCAGTGGCAAGCGATGCATGCAATCCAGTGGTATTCGAAGAAAACGAACTCAAATACTTGTTTAATGGTTATTTAATATTGTATATTTGTAAATTAGTGTTTATTGTGGCTTAAGTCACTCATAACAGCTATTAAAACAAATATGGAATTGGTAAGAATAAATTCTGTCTTATTAATATTTCGTCTAACAGGGATTCGCTGCAAATTCTGGAAATCACTACATAACCTGCATTAAGAAGGAATATACGTTACTGTTGGATCTTCACTTCCTCGGAAACATATTCACTAACGATTTTATATAAAAAAAAATACCACCAAAAACCAACAACCAGCATCTGCCAGTTGTAGAGCTACTGTCATTGCAGACGCTTCTGTCTATAGTCGTCTGGCTAGTTCTGAACATGAGTTTTCTTAAACCATATAACCCAATTTTTCTAAGTGTATGTCTGTCAATGTAAAAATATTATAGTGTATGTATTTAAAATAACAATAACAACTTAATAAATAATATTAAAGAACTGTGCAACTCTGTCCAAGATCTGCCAAAAAGTAATGGATTATGGGTCTTTTTTCTCCCTCGGATATCTGTAGATAGAGATACAGATATCCTGCACATCACTGCGCAAATGCTCTAAATGGTGTCCTGTTAAGGCTTTGCACCCAGCTTCCAAACAATCTGTATAACGTGAATGTAATGTAGAATAAAACTGTCCTACTTTCACATAATATTGATATGAGTTTTCATTAATATTCAATATTATTATTTCCCAATTCCTATTATTTATATTAACTTATCTTATGCATACAAGTTACTTGTAATGAAATTCTATAGGTGCCCCTTAAGGGACCAAACTTCTGGCCAATGTGTTTATGTGCAACAACAAGTGTAACCCGGCAATACTTAAAGTGTGGCCTTCAAATATTGCTGCAATTCCAAGCAACATTTTCAGTTTCCATTCTGAAATTTAATAGGTAATACAGGCTGGTGTCTGCAACTCCACGTCAATGCACGTATTTTACGTAACGTGTGGGAAAATTGATTATTCAATCCAACCCAAGGCGTTGCTGTCTCACGAAGGGCACCTGTGTTACCAAAGTACCTTGCCCTTTATGTGGCAACCACTGGGTAGTTTATTAGCACATGAGCTGCTGTCTCGTTGTCTTCCACGTAGGCCCTGCACAGTGGACAGTCTGTGACTCCTATCATAAGGAGATGTTTATTACATGACCCATGGCCAGTTACAGCTGCTGTAACTGTACACAGCTGTTGTTTAGTTAGTTCGTGATGCAGCCATCAATTGTGAAAAATGGCAAAAATTACTTATTTTCTAAGACAAAAAGTAGGCTATGTCCTTCCTCAGGATGCCATCTATAGCCTTGCCAAATTTTATCAATATCTATGCAGTTTTGTGAATATTGAAATCCATATTTTACACTCTTAGATGATGATTTTTCAAAAACACTGAACTATATATTTCTGTTTTCCTACCAAAAGCATTTTGAATTTTCATATCCCTAACTTATGAGTGCTGGGTTTCCCATACAAACTTTCATCCCCTATAGGACTATTTTTGAGACAAACAGTAGCCTACATTTGCTCCTACAATCAATCTGCCTAGCCTTTTCCCAACTATGTTTTGGTCAGCTTCTAGTCTAACCGGATGCAGCTGAATACCAGTATTTTACATAGAGCGACTGCCTATCTGACCTCCACAACCCAGTAATTGGGTAATACGATACCCCTTCGTAAGACTGGTTGTCAGACTTTGGGGCTTCTGACGACTGTCAAAGATCCACGAATAAAATCGGCAACAACGGCTTAACGTGCTTTCCGAGGTATGGAGGAGTCTCGGTATGTAAAGATGGTTACCCATCCACTGACCAACCCCGGCAAGCGTAGCTTAACCTGGTGGATCGACCCGTGCAGCTGTTATTACTTAGCTACGAGCTCCTCTCAAAATTTGCTCCTACAAAAAATTTAAAAATGCATTTTCTCTTAAGGGAGCGTGTTACCGTTTTTACCTGTTTTAGAATCAATTTTAAACGGACATTAGTGTATTTAGGTCCTGAAAAAAATATATGTCATAGATACATCCTTGTTTTAGGCAATCTACCTGTTCAAAACACGATAAATTGTAATTTGCTCGATGAAAAAAAATCTGAAACGGGGTTGATTTCAAAACCATTTTTCGTTTAATTTCCTATTTACATCACAAAATAATATGAAAATTGCATGTACCATGAGGTAATCGTATTTCGGAGGCGATCTACCGGTTCGATTTTTTTGTGTAATACATTTTTTTTAAATGAACACAAAAATAGTAAATCGGGCTAAATCGGCTCGCGCTCAGAGTCCGCAAAGTCCTGCGGGACGTCTTCGAGGTTGGACCTGTGTCAATATTTAGGGTTCTGTACCTCAAAAGGATAAAACGGATCACTTGTGTGTCTGTCCGTTTTTCACAGCCAATTTACTCCGAATCTAATGGACCGATTAAGTTGAAATTTGGTACACATATGAATTTCTGTGACCCAAACACGGACAGGTAAAGTAAACAAATGAATTTTGAATATGGGGGTCACTTTTGGGGGGCAAATAAGAATATTTTTAAAAAAAGTTTTGCAGACTATACCGTGTTACATATCAAATGAAAGGACTTATTAGGAGGGTCTCAAATTTATTTTTTTTATAATTTTAAAATATTTTTTTTTAAAGTTATTTAAGAAAATAGACGAAAATTGACCATCCCTGACATCCTAACCCCTTATCTCCGAAACTAGTGAGCCTAATACTTTGAAATAAATACAGAAAATAGATCTTTATCTGTAGATTACAGGAAAACCTATAAGAAGTCTGTGGTCTTAAAATAACATGGTAAATCTCTCAATATTGTGAGTATAAACTTACATTTACAGTTGGAATGTACGGAAGAACATGTTTTTCAACTACAATGTTAAGTTTGTTCTTGGAATAATTCATCCCAACTACGGAACCCTTCATTGTGCGTGGTCCGACACGCACTTGGCCGGTTTTTTTTTTTTAAATTCGTTCTCCCTGCAGTTGTTCAAAAAAATCAAATAAAAGAAGAACACATTAGATATGAAATTGCGACAGCTCAGAAAAAATATCTTGTAATTATATTATAGTTTTTATTCATAATATTGTTTTAGAAAATGTGATTATTTCTATGCAGTATGATGGCGTTTAATTGTCATCTTACAATAGTGTTAAGATACATAACAAATTATTATCGATTAAATTATAGTCAAGTGCGAGTACCTAGTTTATAATTTTTTATCGTGGTCGTTTCAAGTAAAGAAGTTTTAATAAAACACATTTTTCTAAGATTTTTTAGTCAGATTCATCCATAGTACTATATTCACTCTCCATCAAAGTGTCTTCGCTACTATCCTCTTTACATGTTATACTATTATCATACATTAATTAGATACTAATAATATAAGTAATCAACTTTCACTCTGGCAAACAACATTGAAAATTAGCAACAATAAAAACGTGTGCGGTCGGGGGACCACCGTCAGAAACGAAGTTCCGTCTAATGTATGATTTAAAACAAACCCAAAATTTGATAAAATTCTTATATTCACTGACAGATAATGCACAGCCTAAACCGCTGGGTCTGGAGACGCATGAAATTTTGCACAGAGTTCTTTTTGTAACGAAAGAAATTAAATTAAGCCTCTGGGACATTGGGTTGTAGTTGTACATTGGGTAGCGTAGGTCATCCTGTAGCTTCGGCCTTCGATGCGGCTGACTATTGTCCTGTGAATACAGTTCCAGCATAGTTACACACACACGCATAGCACAGTTAGCACAGCCACAGAATAAATAATAGTACTAACGCACAGCTAATAGCTGTCAGTGTGTATGTAGCTGTCAAGTTTTTATGCTGCCAAAGTGATGTCACATATTTTCGATCACAACGAGGTAACACATTCTTATAAATTTATCTGAGTAGGCAGATATTTGTGACGCAAGACAAATCCGTTAATATTGAATAATTGAATGGCAGGATAATTTGATACGAAAAGTATTTGACAGTATTCTCTCTTCAACTGCGCCCCCAAGCGGGATAAATTACGAGAATCGTAATCAGTTCAAAAATGAATGAACGGAAATTGTATACCCATTTCTTTTACTCTACATTACGATACGTAATACTTTCTTGTCTTTGAATTTTATAACATAACATTTCATTTTCATCGTATTGTTATAATCTCCATGAAAACTACAGATGTTTCCATGGAGATTTAGTTAATTGATTGTCGATAATGACATGATAATTTGACACGAAAGTATTTGACAGGTCTACATCTACAACAGCGCCCCCAAGCGGGATAAATTGCGAGAACTGCTTCCATTGAAACATTTTTTTTTTTGGAAGCCGATTCAGCATCTTATGCAGGGTGTAAACTGAACAACTTTCTACATGGGACCAATTTCCAATTTGCAATTTCCCATTGCTTGCGAAGTTTTTCGTTTTTAGTGAATAAATAAAACCTGTTCGTGCCGTTCCTGCATATAATACTGCAACACTGATACACTGAGTGATTCTCACAGATTATTCCTGACGAACCCGGCTGTCGCTAAAAAATGTAACAGTAGATTGCACACTCGGGATTTCTCATTAACTGTCAGCGAACCATTGATATTTATTTTTATTATAACCATAGATGACAGAAGAGGATAACCTTCTTGTTTTTCTGTGAACGTTCTACGAACTATCAAACAGTACCTATAACAAAATGTAATACAAAGAATCGCAAAAAACATCAACAGTCTAGAATCGAACTTTTAACCACGGGTTTACAAGGCAGTTGTCGAACCGCTAAGCTATTTTACTTTGATGAAATTTGACTGCTATATCCGTTCTTAAGTTATAATGTCACGATGATTGACATCCTTCCATCCGCTAAGCCTTAGCTATCCCATTTTCTTTGAGGTCGACGCTATCCATATTATCTTTCACACAGGCCACCCATCGTTTCTTTGGTGTTGCCCTTATCCCAATTTTTTTGGGGTCGACGCAACATTCCTTCTCTTCCATACTTCTCTATTAGTCGTCATCTTGGTAGTTCTTCCACTTCCTTTCCAGCCACATCATCTTTCACACAGACCATCCATCGTTTCTTTGGTCTTCCCCTAGTCGTATAGCCATCCAGAATCATACTCAAAACTTTCCCGACGATATTTTCCTCATCTCTCGGCATCACATACCATGCCATGATATCCGCTTTCCACACACACCGGCACCGATATCGGCACGGTATCTACCGGTGAAGACAGTGCAGGGTGAGAGTAGTGGGCATTCTTTCACTTGAGCAAACTTTTTGGCACTGCCGACTTCGAGACGTCGATACTTAGTAGTGTGATTGTTTGTCGCCTCGCGATGGTCAGCGATATTCACCAATATCATGGGGCCGATAATAACAGTAATAATGGTATTGTTATCTGATAATGTGAAAACGCATTTACGACATTTTAAGTAATAATCTTAGATCACTATATCGAAGACATCAAAAACTGTAAAACTAAAGAAAAAAATCGACCTAAGAAAAACTAATTCAGTTGATTAACTGCAAATATTTTACACTGTGGCATGGATTTTCCGCGAAATGATCGGCGGCGCATCGTAAATAAACACGTCGCGCTGCAGTTGGGAGAGGCGGAGGTAGCGTTTCAAAGACCTAAAGGCCCGAACCACCCAGCCTTAAAGTATCCAACCCAAACCATGCACTTTATTTGCGGACGACATTTCAATTATTATGAAAAAATTGTTCAATTTAGGACATATGGTCGTAAGCAAGAAAGACTTAACATTAATTATAACGGACAACCTCTATTGGAGACACAGGAAACTACTTTTCTGGGAGTTGCATTGGATGGCTATTTTTCCTGGAAACCACACGTACGAAAAGTGTGCAGCAAATTAAACAAATTCGTTTTATGTTCTCTACACACTGCGAAAGAGTTCGTCGTAGAGTACGATGTTGTCTGCGTATCACGGCTGTGTTGCTTTGACTTTGCAATGCGGCCTAATACTATGGGGTAACTCAACAGACGCAGGTAAAAGCCTTTAGGGTACAAACAAAATGTATTCGAGCTATTTGTGGCATTCTTGAATTAAAACTCCTTACATTACCCAGTATGTATATTTTAGAATGTGCTAAATTTGTCTGACAGCACTTTGATCTTTTTGAAAAGGCTCAAGATCGTTGCCCTCGAAAAGTAAGAGATCCAGATAGAATAGTTCTGCCTGGGCCTCTGGGCCTGGGGCACCAAGGACTTCTATGTATAATAAGAACTGATACCATATGTGTGGACTTATTTATAACAAACTACCAAAGAAATTTTAAGACATACCTAATAATTTATTTTTTATACAGTTAAAGTTATGGCTGCTGGGAAAACGATTTTATTCTATAAATAATGTTAAATAATTTGTTTTAATTTAATGTGACGTTAACTGTTTGATTTTTTTATTATTTATTGTTTTTTTCTTGTGAATTCAAACTCAAACTCAAAGCATTTATTTCAAATAAACCAATTACAGGCACTTTTGAATTGTCAATGGGTCGGTCAGTCAGAAAGATGAAGCTAGTTGCCCATTCCAAAGCGTAGTAGATCCCTATGGAGAAGAACGGGCAAGAAACTCCACGGACACTCTTTTAAATCATAAATGTCTTGTAAAATTAATTAAATTAGTATAATTTGAAGCATGCCATTGGAAATAAATATTATACTGGCATTAAATACGTACATTGTAATGTTTTGCATGTCAAATGTTTGACTTTGTATTAGGAACCACTGACTTTAAGACCAACACTGTACCAATACTTATTGCAAATAAATGATTATGATTATGAGTACCTATGGCATTCAGAACCACAGTCGACATGTTTAATAAAAATATCGTAAAATAACTTCATCTAATTTGTATTCATCTATGAGGTTGAGCCGAGTCAATAAAGCCGAAAATATTGGGCTCTCAGTTCAAACGTTTTAAGAAAATTCTACTTTCAGTTACTTTTCAACCAATAACTTTTGAGCCATTTTTCTTTTTAACAAATTCACAGAGATGTGCTATACAAATTCCACAGGGCAGCATTTAAGGTCAAGCTAGTGCAAAGAGGAGTCCTACTAACATAGTCTTAAGCCTATTTTATATAACACAAGTTTTGTTTATGTTCAAATATGTATGTTTAGGTTAAGGTATTTGTCTATGGGCCAGTGTCGCCTGAAATAAATGGTTTATTATTATTATACAATGTAAAAGGCATGTCTAAGTATTCATGTTTTGTAGATTCCTCAGTACACACATTAATGAACTGAGGGTTAAGTTAACCACCATAAATCTGTAACGTCAACGTCATAGTCTAGCAAGTTGGAAATTTCTTAAAAGATTTAAGGAAATCTTAATGCATTTCTAAAATAAAAATGATTAACATAAATATAGTACTTTCTGAGATTTATTCTATGCCACTTTAAGCAAGCGTCTGGATTGAGAACTCAAAATCATTTGTTCATAAAAGTTTTAATTCACGTTTAACAAATTTATGGACCTTTGCTTTAACTTTTTACTATTTTTAACTAATTTCCTTAAGTCAATTTGTTTCGCAAGAATAAAAATATGGGCCCTTAGTCCAGATGCAGATCTGGAAGCCGACCCCAGCATAGTTGGGAAAAGGTTAGACAGATTGATTTAGTTAGTACTAGCTTTTGCCCGCGGCTTCGCCCGCGTGGATGTCGTAAAATATCCCATGGGGACGTTCATGTGGAAACATAGGACCGTCAGATATTCTAACTGCAAACTCAAATCGCTACGATATGTCGTTGCCGTGTACGGTGGGCTTAAATTTCCCAGACAGCATGACTTTTTTTCGACATCTTCAACAATCATCCTCATATAATATATTTCAGCCAATTTACACAAAACTTTAATGAATTACATACTGAATCACTCCGTCCATTGTTGGTGAGAACCGTATGAAAATCCGTTCGGTACTTTTTGACTTTATCGCGTTCAAACAGACAGACATACGCGGCGAGGAGACTTTGTTTAGTTAAAATTGATTATGACAGTCACGCTATAATAACAAATATCTTTTGACCGAGTGTCCACTCATTCAAAAGTTAATTGTTATAATCATTTCGTCGTAAAAACGTCGGATGAAATAAAGACTTTCCAATCCCTTAAATCTCTTAAAAAGAGGTAGGTACACAAACATTTTACTATTATTTGTGAATTTTAAAATCAATCCCTATTGTACCCCATAGGGGATGATTTTTCAAAAACATAGTACGCACGGCTACAGATCAACTATAAATTTCCAGTATAAGCTGATCTCACATTGTATAGGATTTTCTTACAATGAGAGGTCAGTGTAAACTGGAAATGTATAGCTTGATGTGTAGCCATGTGTATCACATATTTATTTACTTCCTACCAAAAGAATAAATTTGAATTTTCATATCCCTAACTTAAGAAATACTGGGTTTCCCATACAAACTCATCCCCTATATCACCCCCTGTAGGATTATTTTTTAAGACAAAAAGTAGCCTATGTCCTTCCCCAGGATGCTATCTAATAGCCTTGCCAAATTTTATCGAAATCCGTTCAGCGGTTTAGGTGTGAAAAGGTAACAGACAGACCAGAGTTACTTTCGAATTTATAATACTCGTATTAGTATGGATTAGTATACTGCTCAGTTTTTAATGCCGAACTTGTTAACAAACATGCATTTTGTAATTTTTAATTTACCAAAACTACAGTAAAGGACTACCGCTTTAAATCAGTGCCTTATTATATGTAGATTGGAATAAGCTTGTGATGTATGATGTGTGACAGTTGCAGGGCTGCTCGCCGGGAGCGCTGCAGCCGCCGCTGCCGCCGGGCGTCATGGCGCCGCCTGCTGCGCCGCTGCCCGGCCTGCCCGGCCTGCCCGGCCTGCCCGGCCTGCCCGGCCTGCCCGGTCTGCCCGGCCTGCCCGGTGAGTAGCCCACAGCGCTGCGCGGGCGGGCTGCGCGGCTCGCCGCGCGCCGTCGCCGCGCGCCGCTCCGCCGCGCCGGCCCGCCCCTTCGCCGCCAAACCGTTTCACATTCGTTGTCTCGTTTCGAAACCGTCCTCAGTGATCAGTGTTTCTGCTTTCTGTTTCAGGCTAGATATAAGTTAGGTTTTTGCTATACGCTTAGGCGTGCCGGTGACGCGTCGGCTGCGGCTGCGGCGCCGGCTGCTCCTCGCCGTCTCACAATGTACCTACTTCATTATACCGCATTGTACCCCGCGTGCCCGCGCCTAGCGAGCGCGCCCGTCCGTGCCGTCGCGCCGCGCCCGCCGTGCGAGCGACAGGGCGATAGAGTGCGAGGCGAGAGTGCGAGGCGCGGCGGGCAGCGCTCAGCTGGCACGCGGCGGGACGGACGGGCGTGCACGCGGAGTGTCAGCGATGTGTGCGAGCGCGTGTGCCTGCGTCCACTACTGTTTGGCATCTGTACGCAATCGGCACTAACTGACACAGATTTGGTTTTACAGGTGGCTTCCTCTCGGCGCCGATCTACGACTTGCAACAGGTCGGAGATGTGTTCACAGGTGAGGCTCCAGTCCGCGGGGTGGCGCTCCACGTGCGTGTGTACCGTGTGTGACGTGTGTGTGTCCCACAGGTCCGGGCGCCAAGTGCTCCACGCTGCCGGCCATCCTGGGCGGCTCGCTGCCGCGCCTGTCGTCGGAGCAGGCGGAAGCGGTGGCGCGCGCTAAGAAGTACGCCATGGAGCAGAGCATCAAGATGGTGCTCATGAAGCAGACGCTGGCGCACCAGCAGCAACAGATGGCCTCGCAGCGCACGCAGGTGCAGAGGCAGCAGGCCCTCGCGCTCATGTGCAGGTACAATACACACCACACACACACACATACACACTCGCACCGCACTGTGATGAGAGCGATACGCTGGAGGCTCCCGCCACGAGCAGGTCGAGCCTGTGATCTATCAAGCTGAAAAGATCTGAGTGCGGTGGTTTACATATATAGACAAAAACACTTTCCCCATGTCATTTTAATATCGTGTGTGTTTTTCATCAGAGTATATGTGGGCTCCATATCATTTGAGTTGAAGGAGGACACGATACGACAGGCATTCCTTCCCTTCGGGCCGATCAAGTCGATCAACATGTCGTGGGACCCCGTCACGCAGAAGCACAAAGGGTTCGCGTTCGTGGAGTACGAGATCCCCGAGGCGGCGCAGCTCAGCCTCGAACAGATGAACGGCGTCATGCTGGGCGGCCGCAATATCAAGGTGGTCGGCCGGCCCTCCAATATGCCGCAGGCGCAGGCCGTCATCGACGAGATCCAAGAGGAGGCCAAGCAGTACAACCGTATCTACGTCGCCTCCATCCACCCGGAGCTGACCGAAGACGACATTAAAAAGTGAGTATATTTAACTCGGCGTCGATATCCGGGGACATTACTCGAACATCCCAATGAAACTCAAAAAAAACTCAAACCCAACAAATGTGTTCTTTAAGTTACCATCTGATGTGGTACCTTAAAGATCACATTACTGAATATCAGCATCAGCAAAATATCGAGAAGCTTACGGAGCGCACCGATCGAGGGAGCCAGCAGGACCATGTCGTCTGCATAGCTTAAGGACGCTGTTACAAAGGTAGTCAAATCATTACTTTTTTACACAAAAGTATGTTTATTAAATAAAATGCTTTGCATTCTTAAAATGTTTTTTTTCCAAATTGTTGATAGATGTGCATGGTACGATTCTGAACTATAAATATAATTTTAAATAGGTACATTTTCTCAATACATGTACCGAAGTAAAAATTTTCAGTCCGGTACATTTATTGAGTAACTCGCACATCTATCAACAAATTGGCCAAAAACATTTTAAGAATGCAAAGCATTTTATTTAATAAACATACTTTTGTGTAAAAAAGTAATGATTTGACTACCCATTTGTAACAGCGTCCTTAAATTATGGGAACAGACTCCATCAAAGCAACCGACACTTGTGATGCTGAGCCGCTCGATCAGTGCATTCACGTACAGACTAAACAACAAAGGTGAGGTCAAGCCACCCTGACTCACGCCACACTGGCCTACTTGGATCCGAGAGCTCTGTTGCCCAGCGCACCCGACTCCCCTGCTTCGTGTACCAGTAATGTAGAAGTGAGACGAGCTCCGACGGCACCGCGGTATCAGGCAATTTCTGCTAGAGAACGTCAAAAGGGACAAGATCAAAAGGCCTTGAACAGGCCTAGGAAACATGCAAAGTCAGGTGTGTTCCTATCTGTATAACACCTAACAGCATGCTTTAAACTAGGAATAGCGGTTTCTGTTGACAGCCCTGGCCGAAACCCAAACTGGGCATCATGCAGTTTGATGTGGGTATTCTGGTGTGAATTAAGCACACTGTCAAGTATCTTTGCCACGACGGTAGCCAAGGAAATCGGCCTATAGTTTGATCTGTCCGAGACGTCTCCGGTCCTATTCTTGACCACTGGTACCACCAGAGCCCGCAACATATCGGGAGGAAGGTATGCATGACCCAGGAACAGATTAAACAGAAGAACGAACACACGAGGCAAATTGTTCCCACAATGCTGCAGGTGCTCGATGCTGAGCCCATCGTGCCCCGGGGATTTGCCCTTCTTCATGTTTTTAATTTTTGTCTTGATATCTTTTGCTAGAATGACTGTAGTTATTTCTATAGCACTGTCCCCAGCATCAACCTCCCGGCACGGCGGACCCAATCGCGACTTCACATCAAAATGCATATTAAATAAATCAGCAACATCTTTCGAGTTGGAGACACCATCAATACTCACAAGAACGCCATGTCTAGAATTAAGCTGTTTAGTGCTCTTCCAACATCCCTCAAAATCTGAAATCGAATGGCGTTTAGCTAACAAATCCATTCGAATCTGATCCTGGTGGTTTTGGCACCATTTGAGCTTTCCTTTGAAGATCTTACGAGATTCTATCATTGCGTCAAATATGGCGCCGTAAGCAGGTCTACCATACCACAGCCACGTATTAAATTCTATCTTAGCGTTCCTGTGAGCCTCGCTTACAAATTTGTTCCACCCAGCCTAAGGTTTCTTACACTTAATTGACTTACATGTCATTTATGAAGCTACTATGACTGGAGTCCCTACGACACCTACCACAACATTGCTGTAGCTCGACAGGCAAGTCAATATGGTTTAGCTGTTGGTTACACATATTTTCATAGGAACAACATCGTTCTACGCTTCTTTTTTCCCCACTATATTTCACTACGTAATGGGATTTTTACATTCGTTTTTTGTCTTATAATAAGATAAGATAATTTTTATTTGCGTAAAACATGGTATACATAGGTGTTATTATAGAATATGAGATCATACATGTTTTACTCTTAAAATTAAAGCATGCAAACTGTTTATATTAGAGTTAACTTTTACTATAATGTCAAAATTCAAAATAAATCAAAAACTATAATGTCAATCAAATACAAGAATAATTTCAAAGTCAAGATATATGTCAAATTTAAAAGTTTTATGTCAAATTTACTAGATTGATGTCAAAATTACAAGATTAATGTCAAAAATTACACGATTTATGTCAAAAATTTCAACTTTACAACAAAGTTATGTCAAACAAATTATATAGTGTCAGGAAAAAGATAAAATTATTCAATCAAAAACTTTTTCAGCTAGAAATTCGGAGATACTATAATAAGCTTTTAGCGAAAGAAACATTTTTAATTGACGCTTGAATGCATTTAGCTCCTTCCAACGTTTAGGCAATGCGTTAAATATTATAGTAGGCGCCATGCAGACGATACTTTTGCGCATGAGTGCCGTTTTTGCTGGATAGACGCGAAGAATGGTCATATCCCGGTTTGTTTTAACAAACATTGCGGTCTCGAGGGTATACATACAAGGAAGAGTTAATATCTTGTACCTCTTAAAATATGGTTTACATGTATCAACCGTTTTTAGCCCAAACATAGATCTAATGCATCTCTTTTGGGCCTTGAATGCCGTGTTAAAGTCGGTAGAATTTCCCCAAACTAAAACTGACCATAAATCATAATCCAGCGGATTAAGATCGGGACTAGACGACGGCCAGTCTTCAGCTCTGATGAAGTCCGAAACGTTCACTTCCAACCAAGACTGCGTGGACCGAGCTTTATGACCCGGCGCGAGTGTTGTTGGAAGGACCATACTTGGTTATTGAACATGGTGTTGTTAAGGGGCTTAACTATCTTCTCAAGAATGGTATCTTGATACACTTGTGCCGATGTTTTGATACTTTTTTCACAAAAATATGGCTCAGTCACTCCTTCATAGCTAACACCCCACCAAACCATCACTGAAGTCGGATAATGCCCACGTTGCACTCTGTCGACTAATTGGGAAGCTTCCTTAGAGCTTTGAGCATAAATACGGTCATATTGTTTGTTAAAATGTTGCTCAATTGTAAAGATTTTCTCATCCGTAAACAAAATTTTTCTGTGACCTCCCTTTGCGTACCGCTTCAGTAGTTGTTTCGATTTTACCACCCTATTCTTTTTTAAATTATCAGTTAAAAAATGACCAGTGCGTCTCTTATAGGCTGCAAGTCCTAAGTCATCTTTTAAAATACGCGACATGGTTCTGGGTGCTATCATCATCTCCCAAGATAAAATCTTTTGCTTTCGGACAGGATTTCTTCGAATTCTTTCCCTTACGGCTTTGACCACCTTTTTCGTACGAACACTACGTGGACGGCCAGATCTTTTTCTGTCACAAACAGAGGAGGTCTCATTGTACCTACTAATAGCCCGGTACACAAACATTTGACTAATACCAAGCGTATGGAGAGTTTTAAAAATTGCATTTGGCTCCATACCAACTTTGTGTAATGCAATCACAGCGATTCGGTTCTCTTTATCACCCCACTCCATTTTAATATCGCAAAATATTGTACAATGTATTGGCGCCAAAATTAGAAAACTCAATGAACAATCGTATAAAAATGACAGATTCCAAATTCAAATGTAATATCTTTCTTATTTTTAATTGTAACAGTATTTATGGCCAGACTGTGTATATTCTTAGGTGGTAAGTAGACATTTGTTGTAATAATCGTGGACCCTGTCGGGCACAGCAAAAGAAGAGTTTGAAGGAAGAGGACTTATTTATACATGCAAAAATAACTTATTCTAAGTAAAAGCTATGGTAACATTTTATTAATTTAATCTAAAAAATATATTATTCATTTTAATATATTATTATGTCAGTTCTATAGATTTGTCAATTAAATATTCATTTATACTATAGTAACATTTATTTAGTAATTTTTTTTATTTATTTGTAAAAATAGCATTTTTTTCTCATTACTGAGTTAGTTAGTTTGTTGTACATTTTTATCGACATAACCAGTGGACTAGATGAGTGCATTTTTAGACGGGATGTCGGTAGGTTTAATCGTATTTTGTGTCGTAGTGTGTATCTAGTTTGTATGTCTTCTCGTTTAGTGTAAAAGTCTTGACGTGCGTGTGCGAATTTATAGATTTCCAGTATGTATATGGAAGGAAGAGTTCGAATGTTAAGTTTTTTGAAATGGGGTTTGCAGCTATCCGTTTGTTTTAAATTAACTAAAATCCGAAGTAACTTTTTTTGAGTTGTGAACAGCGTTTGTGCTATTTCCCCACATTATTATCGTAGCTAAGCCATGCATGAGCATAAGCGTAGTAGGTGGCCAGAGCAGTTTGCAAGTTTGTGGTCTTTTCAACCGACTTTAAAAAAAGGAGGAGGTTCTCAATTCGGTTGTATTTTTTTTTTATGTTTCTTACCTCAGAACTCCGTCATTTATGAACCGATTTGGAA
Source organism: Cosmia pyralina (assembly GCA_946251885.1). Lineage (NCBI taxonomy): Eukaryota > Metazoa > Arthropoda > Insecta > Lepidoptera > Noctuidae > Cosmia > Cosmia pyralina. Next base: position 26,334,171 of record OX276358.1, read on the forward strand.
AATTCTTTTTTTATTTGAAATGATATACTTCCAGATTGGTCCCATTTTTATCAAAATCCAGTTTGGATCCCATCGGATCCATGAGGAATTGAGGGCACTCTTCAAAAATTATAGGCATACATATAGCGATTTTGGTATTTTCATCAAGTAAAAGTAGCATCTGGTGAAGTGGAACTGATAAAGAAGACCACAGATGGCCACGGGAACTTCTCAATGATAATAAGTATTTCACGGGTGGCGATAAGATATCTCGATTAAGACAGTTAAGCGACTATGACGAAGCTTTCAATAAATGGTTCTGATGAAAATGGTACCATCCAACCGATCTCATGAAGAAGCTGGAAGGTAGGCACCGGAACTCGGTAACAAAACAATGTATTCTAGCCGTGTTTGAGCTTATTGGAATTGTCATGAGGTGCACTGTGGCTATAAATGATTTTAATGGTAATTATATGCCGCTTCAAATTGCGCTACTTGAGTTGTATGTTATGTGTTGTGTGTATATTTATCTCTCCCTCATACTCATACAAACACTCATACATAGGTACAGAAATAGGCCACATCATAGCTGCTTTAGCTAGTTAGTTTAGTATATTATATTGTAATTTGATTTGGTACTGTGCTCGTCTTACAACTATTTCTTTATGTTCAAATCTTAGGCGAGGACGCTGGCACCCTAAACACAAGTTAAATCTTACTTTGGGTGCCAGAGTTCATCGAAAACACTCTTTTCCATTGTTGTAACGTTGCATAGTGTTAAGATAAGTGTTGGTGTACAACTGAAGTTAATATTTTTTTTCTTTTTTTTATGTGTGGCCTCGATTGTCAGAAGTCAGATTTCGTAGCCTCGTTATCTCCATCAATATAAAACTACGCCTTCCAAACTTCTGACACAGCTTAGTGCGACGTAAATTTGCCTTTTTGCAAAGTTTTTATTTGAGATGGTCGCATATAAATATGTTCAAGTTCTGATGAGTGGCTGTTGAGTTAGCTTTAATACGTATTTTTCCCACATAGTCTATGTGAATGCTGCTCTAATTTATTTTGCAGAATGGTATTCGATGTGTGGGGTAGGCACCACTAAAAAGTGAAAAATAAAAACTTTACAAAAAAAAAAAAATACTACCGACTCCCAAAAAAAAAACACTACAAAGTGAAAAATAACTTTAATTTTGGAAGTCGGTGGCAAAAAATGAAATTAAAAAAAAACCAAAGACACCGACTTCCGAAATTAAAGTTATTTTTTACTATGTAGTGTTTTTTTTTGGGAGTCGGTTGTATTTTTTTTTTTGTAAAGTTTGCTTTTTTTACACATTGCTTTTTCAAAAATCTTTGAAGCTGTAGGCAGAAGAGATATTGGACGATAATTATTAGGGTCAGAGGCGGATTTGCAGTCTTGGCCGACCTAGGCCACAGGTCATGTAGGAAAAATAGGTACCAGCCGCCCCTTTCCCAGCACCCATCTTATAGACTGCATAATGAATTTACTGTATTGTGCCAACTTTTATCGAAATCGAGTTACTGATTTTTTTTCGCGTTTTAAGGTTTGTTTCCATAGTAAAAGTTGTTCATAATGATGAGTACAGTGACCCTTCTAAGAGGATATTGGTCAATAACCAGTATCCCTGTATATACCAGTGATTTGGGAAGATTATTGTTATACAATGCGGCGCAGTGCGGCCCGCCATAATGTGCGCGAGTCTTTAGAATATTTAGGTACTTTCAGTTATTTCTTGTTACATCAGTTTTTTGTCAGATTGGCCGCCCTAGGCCCGGGCCTAATGTGCCTTAGGGCAAATCCGCCTCTGATTAGGGTCTCTTTTGCTATTTTTCTTGTGTAAGGGTTTCACTAGTGCGAATTTTAGCTGATCAGGGAAAACGCCTTCTTCGAAAGATTGGTTTATTAATTTGAAGAATGGTAAAGTGAGTTCGTCTACACATTGCCTGAGTAAACTAGGTGGGAATTCGTCGTATTCCGTGACTGTTTTTGTTTTTTAGGGTTTTTATTAAAGTGTTTATTTCAGGGTCTACAGGGGCAAGGAACATTGTGTTTTGGGTAGGTGAGAGCACGGGGGTACCTTTCGGCTCGTTTTTTCGTAAAGGGCTGTTTTCGCCGATGGATGCAAAAAAGTTATTGAAAATGTTTGCAACTTTCTTTGGTTCCGAGGTTGTTTTATTGTTGTTCGTTTGTAGTATTATGTTTTTTTTTCTCTTTTTGTTAGTTTTATTGGTACGTTCGTCTATTATACTCAGAGATCGGATAATCGGATGCATATTAACCTAAAGTTGAGGTGTTGGCTAAGTATGGAGTGGGCTTTTGGATTGAAAAATCCCAGAATTCCGGTACATATCGGCCAATTTTGACTTCTGATTATAGAATCGAATGTATAATTTACTTAAGTTCAAGTTTACGCAAGTACCTAACTAAGACATTCGATTCCAAAATCAGAACTTAAAAATTGTCGTTCCGGAATCCCGGGATTTTTTTTATTCATAAGTGCAATCCATATTAACTAACAAATGTTTGTTTGGTTGTGATTTTGGAATCGAATGTCTTAGTTAGGTACTTGCGTTCAGGTGTTGGCTAATATGGATTGCACTTTTGTATCAAAAAAATCCCGGGATTCCGGGATTCACAAATTTAGAGTTCTGAATCGAATGTATATTTACTTACGTTTAGGTGTTGGCTAATATGGAATGCACTTTTGTATCGATCGTCAAAATGTCTCGATTCCGGAATTGATAAATTAAGTATTTTTTGACTATTAGAGGGTTACTTTTTTATCACTTATTTTCAGTGTTCTTCTCATGAACAGCTTTTACTATGGGATCAGCCCGTAAATCACGAAACATAAATCAGCAGTTTTATGCGTTTTGGTCGAGTAGGCATTGAACTTTTGTATCAAACATCGTAATTTTTTTCGTGATTTCAGAGTAGTCCCATAGTGAAAGCTGCTTAAAATGTAAATCCAAGATGACGGCTGCGAATATTTTCAAACTTTTCGTAGTTTGAAAATTTTGCAGCCGCCATCTTGGGTTTACATTTTAATGCGCCTATCGGTTTAAAAACCCTCGAAAACCAGGAAAACGACACCCATGACAAAAAAAATTAAAATGTTGGCAGCCGCCATGTTGGATTTACATTTTAACGTCACTATCGGCTTTAACGCCCTCAAAAATCATGAAAACGACACCCATGACGAAAAGTTTGAAAATTTTGCAGCCGCCATCTTGGATTTACATTTTAACGCCACTATCGACTTTAAAACTCTCGAAAACCATGAAAACGTCGCCCATGACGAAAAATTTGAAAATTTTGCAGTCGCCATCTTGGATTTACCCAAGAGTTATCATATTACCCAGTTAATGGGTTGTGGAGGTCAGATAGGCAGTCGCTCCATGTAAAATACTGGTATTCAGCTGCATCCAGTTAGACTGGAAGCCGACCCCAACATAGTTGGGAAAAGGCTAGGCAGATTGATTGATTTTTGCAGGATATTTTGATGCCAATGGTTAACCAGTATTTCTTATAATTCGTTTTTATTTAAATTTTTATTTTAGGTATGCATTCGTTTAGGATATTACATAAGGTATCGTGAAATGCTTTATAGTTGTCGTTCATATTATTATTAGTCGATATAATAACGTTCCAATCTATGGTACTTAGAGCACATTATTTTTGTGGTTTATAAACATTATACAAGTTAACACTATTTACACTAGGTACTAAAGTAAATGACTAACTAACTAACTATACAAATAAATACAAAAACAAAAGGACACGGGCGTCGAAGTACTTTTTAAGGAAATTTCTCGCCGACTGGTCGAGTCTTCACGTGACCAGAGGGCTGGCTCGTTCTTTGGCCAAAGAATTAGCATTGCCATTCAACGTGGCAATGCTGCTAGTCTTCTCGGCACGTTTCCGGATGACATCGATGCGGACGAGCACATTTAAATTTTAATATGTTTGTGTTGTTAAATAATGTCTTATATGCGTACCAAGTAGGCTGTGTGGTAATACATTAGGTATGCTAATGTGTATCACTGTTCCGCAATGCTCTGAGAAACCTAATTCTTCAACGGCAGTTAATATTTTGTTTGTGTTCAAGTTAGTGAAAATCAAGTGTAAACATGTACATGTCGTTTGGGTTATACGAGTACGTGTGGGTTCTTTTATGTGTTGTGTTAGTTTGTATTCTAATATTTGATCTAGGAATAGACTAGTCTTCCTGTTATTATCCAAAATATTCATGTTAAAATCGCCACCTATAATAACATTAAGTTTAGAATATTTATCATTTATATAATTCAAAATTAGTTTTAATTTACTATTAAAAATATCTTCTCCTCTTTTGTTCCAATAAATCGTTATTAATAATATATTTTGTTTTGGTAATTCTATTGCACATAATTCTAATATAATATATTCTATTGACATGACTGAGATATCGCTTCTCTCTATACAGTCGATGTGATTTTGAAGCAGGATACAGACGCCACCCCTCCGCGCGTACTTCGGCAGTATGACGCTGCAACTTTATATCTGGAGAGTTGAATCATTGATAGCTTTTCCTTTGATGATATGCACACGGTGTTATACATAGGGTTTTGTTCGAAGAATGCTTCTAACTCACGTGTTTATTATAAATACTTTGGATATTTTGAAATAAAATTTTAAATTGTTGGTCTGTGTTTTCGAAAGGAATAATTTCCAGTATTTATGTCACTACTTGTTTGTTTTTAGTATCATTTTGGATTAATTTCAGACTATTTTTTCCTCTCATTAGTTGTATCATTTAAATGGTTTGTATGATTTACTTTTATAGTTTTTCCTTCAATTTATAATTGATTGTTTCGAATCACTGAAAATAAGCCTTTCTTTCTTGCTTTTAACATTTCTTCCCGCATTTGTTGCCTTTCTTTGCGTGCTTTTTCATCTAAAAATTCTGATAAAGATATTCATGTTTCTTGAAAATATTGACTGTTATTTAAGATGTATTTTCCATTCTTTTGCTGTTCAATTCTATTACTAATGGCCGGGCACTGGTGTTTTTTCTTCCTAATCTATACATATTCTCTATATGGCCTCTTAGGTCGACATTTTGAATATCTTGAAACATTTCCAGTATTCTGTCGTGTAAAACTTCTTCCGGCTCTTTATAGTACTCGGCAAAGCCGTATATTACTATTTTCTTTAAATTAATTTCAGTGCATTTTATAACTGGGGACGTGGATATATTTATTATTTCTGATATTTCTTTCTTTAGTTTTTCGTTCTCTATTATTAGGTTTTCAATTTTGGTGTTAACTTTTTAAATTTCTAGCTTTCTTTGGTAATTTTGTTTTGATAGGTGAGTTGTTTTTTGTTCAATATCTTCTATAAGCTTAGCAATAGCTTTGTTAATTTCTGATTTTATTGTACTCCGCTAATCGGATATTATGGTTTCATTGTTTTCTTTCAAACGTATCATAATAATATCACTTAAACTTTGCAATGATAGTTCGGTTTGGATGTGGGTATTCACGGATTTAACATCGGTGTGAATTGTATCGCCTAGTAAACTAAGGTCTTCAAAAGTTGTATTAACAATGGGGTTTGTAGTTTTCTTTCTATACGTGATGTTGTTTTCTTCACAAGGGGAACTTATTTGGTGGTTGGGAAGAGAATTTTGTGAGCGTATGGGAGTATTTGTATTTCCCATTTTGGGCATTTTACAGCGGCAGTCTGGACATTTCCATATTTTTTTGTGGTCTGAAGTCATTGATGTATTAAAATGATCTCGGGAGATGTTTGCACACTCTAAATCATATTTGTAACTACATAATGAACAGGTAAGATATTCTCTGGTAGGATCTTGCGAACATCCTGCGCATTTTCTCGCCATGGGCAGCAATATCGATAATTGGAGATGTTCAGTCCACCCCATGACAGATGGCGCTGTTTCGAGCAACAAGTATTAAGTTATTTTAGTAATCACTATCGTACCTGTTAGGCTTTAGATCATCACGAGATGTCCGCTTGCTCTGAAGTGCTTTATGCTCACCAATAAGTGCAGCGAATAAAAATTTTCAATTTGAATTTAGTTTGTTGGAAATATTTTTGCACTTAGTTTCTTCGTCATATTTATTTTAAACTTGTGGACTTCAACTTTAATCACTATAACATCCAGTTTGGTACAGACTTAATCACTTTTTGAAACTATATTGTCACTTTATCTATTTTTAAAACATATAAATACACGGAGCTGATGTTATTCGCGCACAGTAGCGCCCTCTCCATTCTAATGACTAAAAATCCTTAATCCTCTCCATCCAAACTAACGGTCATTACCCCGCTGTCTCAAGACTTTGTAGGCAATATAACGTGTTGGCTAAAACTATGTGTTTGGACATCTGCTAGTCTCTGTCTAAATATAAGAAATGTTTGATAGATTTAATTCAAATGTTACATAATGTTCTGTGTCAAATAAATATTATATTATATTATTAAAAAGAAAAAAAATATATTAAGAATCTCTAAATATTATTTTTTCTTTTTTTTATGTCCTTTAAAAACTTTAATCTTTTCTAAATTGGAGTTATGTTAATATTGTTAGTTTGTCAGCTTAGTTGTTAACGTGATTGTGCATGCTGTAGTCTGAGTGGTTTGCTGAAGTGAAGCAGTGCACCTACTTAATACCTGATCTCGTCCGACTGCCCGCAGCGTGTTCGAAGCGTTCGGCCCGATCACGTACTGCAAGCTGGCGTACGGCGCGTCGGCGCACAAGCACAAGGGCTACGGGTTCATAGAGTACGCCACGCTGGCGGCCGCGCTCGAGGCCATCGCCTCCATGAACCTGTTCGACCTGGGCGGCCAGTACCTGCGCGTTGGCCGCGCCATCACGCCGCCAAACGCGCTGGCGGGCCCCCCGCAGCCCTCCGCCATGCCCACCGCCGCCGCCGTGGCCGCGGCCGCCGCCACGGCCAAGATACAGGCCATGGACGCCGTCGCCAGCAACGCCGTCGCGCTCGGCCTCACCAAGCTCAACGCGCTGGGCGTGTCGCCCGCGGCCGCGCTGCCCTCGCTGGCGGCCGCGCTGCCCGGCCTGCCCGCCCTGCCCGCCCTGAATACCCTCCCCACCCTGCCCACCCTGCCCACCCTGCCCGCCGCGCCGGCCGCGCTGCCGCCGCCCGGCGTGGTGATCCCGCCGGCGCCGCGCCTGGCGCTGCCCGGCCCCGCCAGCCCGCCGCCCGCGCCGCCCCCGCCGCCGGACGCGGGCGCGGGCCAGCAGGCGGCGCTGCAGCGCAAGCTGCTGGACACGTCGCCCGACACGCTGCAGCAGCAGGAGTCGCTGTCCATCTCGGGCCAGTCGGCGCGCCACCTGGTGATGCAGCGCCTCATGCGGCGCCGCGCGTCGCGCACGCTGCTGCTGTGCAACATGGTGTCGGCGGCCGAGGTGGACGAGGCGCTGCACCACGAGATCACGGAGGAGTGCGGCAAGTGGGGCAAGGTGGAGCGCCTCGTCATCTACAACGAGCGCCAGACCGAGGACGACGACCCCGCGCACGCCGACGTCAAGATCTTCGTGCAGTTCAACGAGCCCGACGGTGAGTGACGTTTCCTACTTATAATACAATTCTCATCAAAATAAAACCGGCCAAGTACGTGTCGGGACAAGCACTATGAAGGGTTCCTTAGTTGAAAAGTTTTTTTTTATATGATAGAATTACAAATTAACAATTTTCGGACTTTTTCCTTTAATTTTGCTGTGAGAGCTTGCTTCTTGCCAAATTCCATGATTGTAGGACAACGGTAAGTACCCCATAGGTTTTGATTTACTTGCAAGTATCAAAATATGTCGCATAAATGACCGTATGTTTTTATTGTTTTGACTTAGAAGCTTAGAGTTTTTTAGGACTCCAAGAGACCATAGACTTACGTATTTGATATTAACCTTTTAACCGCCCGACTTCAAAACAGTTGGCGTGTCCCCAGCGCCCGGCACAGTGAATCGAAAATTAAATACCTACAAGAAAGAGGGATGTGCAATATTTAACTTTGCGATGTCGATATTTCGTTTTAATAACGACATTTGCATTTACGAGCGTGGTTAACTAACAACTATATCTCACCAAGCTAAGTTTGCACCTCGCGTCGTTTACGTCACACTGACGCTTAGGTACGGGCTGCAAAAAAGGATTCGCTATGACTTTAAAAAAGTAAACAAATGTTTGTTAGATTTTACTTTGCATTTATTGTTTTTAACATTATATTATACGTAGGTACACGGGTACACGCCGCATTCCAGCGAGGTGTAAACTTAGCTTGGTGGAGATATAGGTACCTACCTACTTGAATACTACGTACCTTACGAAATTATTCGGCATTTTTCGCAAGCCAGTAAAACAAAAAGTGTTTAAAAATTTGATCGATTTATTAATTATTACTTAAACTATTCACAATAAAATCAGTCCAGAGAAGGGTTTGACGAGTTATACGAACATAAAAGTGTCCAAAAGTGCGGTGTGTGGCAGCGCGGCGGCACGCACAAAATAAATTCTAACTATGTATCTACGAGCGAGTCAGCGAGTCCACACGTGACTCGCGCTCGAACCAATTAGAATCACCGTTCCAGAGTGACCGCGCGCGCATTCTCATCGCACGGCGCGCTCTCGCCATCTCACTCACTCTAATTAAGTTTAAAATTTCCATTCAGACATCACCACCATACTACACAATAAATTAAAATACATATAACTAGATATGTAATAAAAATAAAAATTACCTCTACATCAATGTCAAACTCTTCATCTGATAAAAATTCTTCATTTTCATCGCCTTCTAGAATTCGTATTAACTCTTCAGTAGTCGTCATGATAAATTTATATCATGTACATTTACGAGTATCGACATACGAACGTAAAACTTCATGCACAAGCACAACATTGATGGAAAATTCCAGAAGTCGGCACTCGTTTATGACGTAAGAAGCGGTCGTCTTTATCCGACCGTAGCGCAGGGCGTACTAACAAAGTAAGTTTCGGAACATGTAGGCTAGGGATGGGAACCATCAATTCAACCGCTGACATTTCATAAGTAAATTTACTTAATTTTAAAGGAATTAAATGAAATACTCACAAATATTTGTAAAAAAATGTTTTATTAACAATTGCTGTATTTGTTTTAAAGTTAATTAGTCAGTATAACGAGAAATATTTTGATTTATGTTTATTTTTGTATCGGTAAATCTTGGCATATGTCCCGTCCCTCATGTCGGATTTTGTCGTCATGGGCGTTGCACATCAATACAATTTTCTAAAAATAATGTTAGTAATTCATCTAACTTTGGACATTATTTTTAGGACTTCTAATTAAGAGACTAAAGTGTATTAAACTGTAAATGATTACTTACTAACTATTTACCTAATATAAACATATTTTTGATAGAATACAGCTTAATTAAATAAAAAAGCTGATTAAACGAGCATTGATATTTTGGTCGTAAATATACGACTCTGGCGAAATGGGCCCGAAAATATTTGTCGGATTAATCCGACGTAGGCGGTTAAAAGGTTAATTTCAACTTGATACCTCCACGCGTTCCTGAGATAAAGAGTATTGACAGACAGACAGACGGACAACGAAGTAATCCTATAAAGGGTTCCGTTTTTTCCTTTTTAGGTACGGAACCCTAAAAATGGAAACAGTGCTGCAAGTACAAGGCAGTCAAATATAAAAAGCCGACCAATTACGAGTCGGACTCGCACACGAAGGGTTCGTACCTAATAATATTTTGTTAAAGATGGTAACTTCACCAGCAGCTGCAGCTTCCACTTCCCACACCTCAACAGTTAACGTCCCTGCATCGGGAAAAGCAATATTTTGTAAAAGGTGATGAGCAGTTGACATTAGGCTATTGTAACTTAGATATATTACAAACTGACTCACAAAAAAGTGAAAAATACATACCAAGTGCGTGTCGGAACACGCACAATGAAGGGTTCCGTAGTTAAAAAGAATTTATCCCAAAAGCAAACTTAACAAAGTATCCCATTATGTCATAAATTAAAAATTTTCGGACTTTTTCCTTTACTTGTGCTGGGAGACCTTGCTTCATGCCAAATATCATTATTCTAGGTCAACGGGAAGTACCCTATAGGTTTTGATTTACTTGCGACAGTTGCGAGTATCAAAATGTGTCGCAAAATGGCCGTATTTTTTTATTGCATAGACTTAGAAGCTTGATTTTTTAAGAACTAAGGGACCATAGACTTACGTATTTAATATTAATTTCAACGTGATATCTCCACGCGTCCTTGAGAAAAAGGGTCTTGACAGACTGACAGAATTGAATTTTTAGGGTTCCGTACCTCAAAATCAAAATCAAAAATCAAAAATATTTATTTGCGTAAATAAGGTACAGAGGGATCTTAAAGATAGGTATATGATTCTCTTATTCTGCCATTAATGTCGGCGTGCAAATTTTACATAATTATTCAATGTCAAGAAAATTATATATATGTATAGAGTATTATTTTGAATCATGCATGCAGTTAGTAAATTGTATTAAATCGATTCTTATTTCTTATTTGATAACAATCAATTATTTATAATGGGACATGATACTACAATGCAGGACTTACAACTTATAATCTAGGAACTCAAGTACACTATAAAAGCATTTATCAGTCAATATTTTTGTCAATTCACGCTTAAATTTAAAAAATGGGAGTGACGTTATAGTACTTGGAATTTTATTATACAATTTTATACACATGATATAACTGTTGTTCGATGTGAGTGCGAGATTCGTCTTGGGTTTATAACTTGTTGGCATTATGAGATCGAGGGGCATAGTAGCTTGTCGCTTGCTGAAAAAGACTCTTATGCTTGGAAACAAATATACAAGATTCCAAGATATAAATGCACGGTAAAGTAAGAATCTTATATTTTCTAAAGAATGGGCGACAGGAATCTATTTGTTGCAACCCAAATATAGCCCTTAAACACTTTTTCTGGATTACAAATGCTTGATCAATTTCCACACAGCGACCCCAAAGAATGACACCATATCGCAAAATGGAGGATATATAGCCATGATATGCGGTAATTGCAGCGTTTCTAGATATCTCGCAGCTAATATGCCTCAGAGGGTAGACAAAACTATTCATTTTACCACAAACGTCACTGACATGGCTTTTCCAAGAACAAAATTTATCCAAGGATATTCCAAGAAATTTAACTGTATCAGTTTCTGTCAGGGCGTTCCCTTTATATATTATATTTAAGTTCAACGGTTTTGTTCGGTAAGTATGAAACTGCATAAATTTTGTCTTGGCAAGGTTGACCTTTAAATTGTTAGCTTCCAGCCACTCTATGGACGTCTGGAGAGCCGTGTTTATTTCCTGCTCATAGGTACTTTTATCGGTGCCTTTTAATATAATAGTGGTATCGTCCGCAAATAGGACACATTTGTGACTAAAGATATTTACGAAATCATTAATGTAGAGCAAGAATAGTGGTGGACCTAAAATACTGCCTTGAGGCACGCCGTAACTATTTAATACAAATGAAGACTGAAATAACTCTCGCGTTTTGGATTGATCATTATAACTTGATACTTCCACTGCCTGTACTCGACTGGTTAGATAGTACTCGACTGGTTAGATAAGACTTCAGCCAGTCGTATGCTTTTCCTCTTACTCCGTATCGAGAAACTTTTTCTAATAACCTTTCGTGACTGACATGATCGAACGCCTTACTCATGTCCATAAAAAGTACTGAAACAGGAATTTTATTATCAACAGACTCCGTAATTGATTTTATTAATTGAAAGGCTGCTAAAGATGTACTTCTATTCCTGCGAAAACCATTTTGTTCATCCTTTATAATTTGGTGTTTTTCAATGAAGTTTAATAATTTATTACAAAACACCTTCTCAAAAATTTTGGAAAATATAGGTATTAGTGCAACGGGCCTGTAATTGTCCATTTGTGTTTTATCTCCCTTTTTATACAACGGTTTCACTACTGATCTTTTTAATATATCAGGAAATATTCCCTGTTCTAGTGAGAGGTTTATAACATATAAAAGAGGTTCCAGAATTAGATTTACTGATAATTTTACAATGTCAGTGCGAATTTCATCATAACCACTTGCTTTCGAATCATTTAGAGACATTACAATTCTTTTCAAATCGCTGCCGTCCAATGGGTAAAGAAATATAGAATTGCCAATTGATTCAATAGTTTCCATATTATTTAAGCTAGAATGATGTGTACTGCCTGAGATATTCCTTGTAACCGAGTTAATAAAAAAATTATTAAAATGATTTGCAATACAGTCCGGACTCACATAATCGTTGTTGTTAACTGTAATTTTTGAGATACATGTGTTCTTTACATCTGTGTCAGTATGTCTTTTTATCAAATTCCACGCTGCTTTACACTTATTTTGAGCGTTATTCATGTACTTTGTATTATTATATTTCCGTGACGTCAAAATGCATGTTTTCAATATATTACAATATTTTTTGTACTGCTTTTTGTGCGGTTCATTAGATTTGTCCTCAAGAGGAAAATACGGAACCCTTATAGGATCACTTCGTTGTCCGTCTGACTGTCTGTGTGTCTGTCTGGTCTGTCTGTCTGTCAGTCTGTCAAGACCCTTTTTCTCAGGAATGCGTGGAGGTATCAAGTTGTAATTAATATCAAATAAGTCTATGGTCTCTTGGAGTCCTAAAAAACTCAAGCTTCTAAGTCAACGCAATGAAAACATACGGCCATTTACTCGTATGCGACATATTTTGATACTCGCAAGTAAATCAAAACCTATAGGATAGGTACTGTGAAGCCTTGAACTTCACAGTAGGAGATTAACTGAACTATTAAATAATACAAGAGGGACTCTATTAAATGGGGCTGAAGCCCTTTGTATTTAAAGCCCAGAATAAATTATAAAACACTCCTACTAGGGCCGAGCCCTGACCAGATTCTATCTGTCATCCTGTCTAGAAAAACGGGGATCGTTTTTCTTGACAGAAGATATTCCATATTTGAATGATTGAATGTCAGCCGGTATTATATTAACGAGGCTTGATCAAACAGCAATCCTTACAGTACTTTCCGTTGTCCTAGAATCATGTTTGGCAAGAAGCAAGCTCTCATAGCACAAATAAAGGAAAAAGTCCGAAAATTGTTAATTTGTAATTTTATCACATAAAAACCGGCCAAGTGCGTGTCGGACCACGCACAATGATGGGTTCCGTAGTTGAAAAGAATTTATCCCAAAAACAAAATTAGAGGCCGTACACGAAATTTTGTCGATTTCGCTGATTTACGTGATTTTACAGGTATAATACTGTATTTCTATAAGTTTTAATGCACTATATGAATGAGCATTTCAATTATGATTATTTGAATTATGATGTATGAGCTACTTTTTTTTTAAATTATTTAATTTAGATTAGTCGACCTAAACCGGCGACTGTTTTGTGATTTTTTGCTGTAAGAGGTTTAGAATATCACATATTTACGAATTGTTTTGACTTCTAATGGGTATGGAAGAATTACAATATATTTGTGTGAAAGTTGTTTATACAATGTGTGAATCACTTTTTACTACTTTCATATAAAATTTTTGAGTAAAAAAATATTTAACAGAGTCAAACTATAAAAAAATGGGCAAATAATTGCTTTTGATTTCGGCTACTTAGAACTCTCGTTCATAAAATTAAAACAACAGATATAAACTTCAGTTCAAAATCAATCCATTTCTTAAAAATAAAGCAAAATATTAAAAACATTTGGTATCAATAAATCTTTTAAAACAACCTAATTCCCGCATTAAACTCGACGCAAAATACAAAAGTAGCTCATTCATCTATCTACGATTATCTTCTATATAAATAAAAAGAGAAGTCCTGTCTATTTTTTTTTTTTTTATTTTACTCATCAACGCACAGCCCAAACCCTTGGACGTAGAAAGCTGAAATTTTGCACAGAGGTTCCCTTTATAATGTAGACGAGGAATAAGGAAGGATTTTTGGAAATTCCATCCCTAAGGGGTTCAAATAGGGGATGAAAGTTTGTATGAAAAATCTTATTCCTTGAGTTAATAAGCTTGCAACTTAGCACGAATACTCATCTAAGTAAATAGTTTTAGTTTTCCTAAACTACCCCCTAAGGAGGAATTGGGGGGTCTCAAAGTTTGTATGGAGGAATTTTAACGCGCGGTCCGATTAAATCGACACTCAGCATATTTGTACCTACTCGAGATCAAAAATGAAGAATAACGTGAATCACAGTTTTTCCAAATCTAACCCTAAGGGGGTGAAAAGGGGCAGTCAATTTTACAGGGCAGGATTTTACACCGGGAATTGATTAACTCTGAAATTGGTGTAAATAATCTTTCAGTCAAGTTACGAAAACATCCCAAGCGATTTTTTAGAATTCCACCTCTGTGGGGGTGAAAACAGGGAATATAGTTTATAATTATGAAAATTCTTATTAATTTGGTTAATTAACGTGAAACTTGGCACAAATACTTTCATAGTTTTACAAAACTACCCCTAGGGAAGCGTAGAGGGGGAGGAGGAAGGGTGAGGGGGTAAAGAAGGGAAGTGGTGGTGACGGGTGAAGGAGGGGAGAGGGGGCGAAGGAGGGGAGGGTTGGTGAGAAGGGTGAGGGGGAGGGTGATGGAGGGAGGGGTTGGTGAGAGGGAGAATGGGAAAGAGGGGATGGTGAGTGAAGAGGGGAGGGTAAGAGTTGGCGAGGGAGAGGGGGAGGGGAAGCGGTGAAGGGGTGTGAGAGGGTGAGGGAGAGGTTTGCGGGAAAGGGATGTGGTGAGGGGGTAAGAGAGGGAGGGGGTTGGGCATGGGGAGGGTGAAGGGGTGGGGTTAAAGGGATAGGAGAGGGGAGTGAGGTGGTTTAGAGGGAGAGAGAAAGGGGTTAGAGGGAGAGGAGGTGGGGTGAGGGGGTTTAGAAGGAGAGGAGGTGGGTTGAGGGGGGTCGAGTGCCTTTACAACATAAAGTTGCTTTTTGTATAGCACTGATTCATTGAAGAAACCCAGCCCGACAGTAATGACTGAAAAATAGAAAGTCGAAATGACAAAAAAAAACAGGAATAAACTCCAGTCGTGCGTCGGAGCTGACATACATACTTTTTTTCTTTGTTTGAACGCGGTTCTCTCTGGAACTACCAGTTTCTTTTTGCATTTGATAGGCCAATTCTTAAGGAAGGCCAAGTCATATTGAACATCACTCTACAACTCTTAGGCGCCGAGCAAAAAAAATGTCATTACCCGGTATTACGTTCCCGTGGGATATTTTACGACATCCACGCGGGCGAAGCCGCGGTCAAAAGCTATCTCATTATATAAAAAGAAAGTCCTGACTGATTGACTGACTCGTCAACGCACAGCCCAAACCCTTGGACCTAGAAAGCTGAAAGTTTGCACAGAGGTTCCCTTTATAATGTAGACAAGAAATGAGGAAGGATTTTCGTTCCCGTGGGATATTTTTCAACATCCACGCGGGCGAAGCCGCGGGCAAAAGCTGGTTAAAAATAATACAAATTTATTTTAAACAAATTCAAATAAAATAATAATTAAAGAATAACCATAGAAGTAGGAAACTGGAAAAACAACATACGAGGGTCATTCAATAAATACTTAGCCTACAAAAAGTAAACGAAAATTTTGGAAAAGTGGCAATTTATTTTTCAACATAGTCTCCTTTTAGTTCGATACACTTAGCCCAGCGATGCTCCAACTTTTTTAACCCGTCCGAAAAATAGTTTTTGTCAAACTCTGCAAAATAGGCCTCCGTGGCGGCGATGACCTCCTCATTCGATCCATATCTATTCCCGGCGAGTGATTTTTTCAGATTAGGAAACAGAAAGAAGTCACAAGGGGCCAAATCTGGAGAATACGGTGGATGGGGCAGCAATTCGTAGCGTAATTCGACCAATTTGGCCATGGCAACGGCAGACGTGTGAACCGGTGCGTTGTCGTGGTGAAACAGCACTTTTTTCTTCGCCAGATGGGGTCGTTTTTTCTTTAATTCGGCGTCGAATCGGCCCAATAAATCGGCATAGTAAAGCCCTGTAATTGTTTTACCCTTCTCGAGGTAATCGATGTAGATCACACCTTGTGAATCCCAGAAAACGGTGGCCCTAACTTTTCCGGCAGATTTTACAGTTTTCGCCTTCTTTGGAGCACGTTCCCCGGTCTGGATCCATTGTTTTGAATGCTCCATGGTCTCTGGTGTGTACCAGTGGATCCAGGTTTCATCGACGGTCACAAAACGACGCAAAAACTCCGCTGGATTCCGCTTAAACAGCGCCAAACACGTCTCCGATGTGGTCTCACGGTTGCGCTTGTTTTCTGGTGTGAGTAAACGCGGCACCCATCGCGCCGACAGCTTTCTCATGCCGAGTTCCTCGTGAAGAATATGATGCACTGTTCCTTCTGAAATGCCTACAGTCTCAGCTAGCTCCCGAACCTTCTCAATCGGCGATCTGCCAATACGAAATAATAATAATAATAATAATAATAATAATAAGCCCCCTAAACAACCACACGTCCTGATTGACCATCGAATCACGTGGGGGGCGGACACACGAACGAAAAATTACTGGCGTGGCTAACGTGGCTCT
Organism: Cosmia pyralina; assembly: GCA_946251885.1. Taxonomy (NCBI): domain Eukaryota; kingdom Metazoa; phylum Arthropoda; class Insecta; order Lepidoptera; family Noctuidae; genus Cosmia; species Cosmia pyralina. The sequence continues at coordinate 26,350,807 of OX276358.1, forward strand.
GGAAACCCATTCAACATGGAGACACGTTCAAAAAGAAAACGTATAGGACCGCTGCCCGGGGGTGATCGCCGGGGCGCACTTGGAGCTGGCGCTGAGTGTCTCAGCATGCGAACCGTCAGCGGTGAGGAGTTGAACAGGCGGGCTCCCACCGACAAAGATGCTACAGCCGAAATCATTGACGATGGTAATAGACTGACAGACAGGACAAACACCCCTGTTGAAACATATAGTCCAAGCACAGTATCTTACACACCTTCTAGACCATCATCACCATCCTTACCATCGTCACCCATAGCATTATCACATCCCATCACTAGTTTAAATTCAATTCCACCCACTCCGACCTTGAATGTTGCGCGGGAGGTTAGTTCCTTTTTACCCGCGTCCACCAAGGCTGGAAAAGCAAGAGTTCGCATGAGATGGAGCAAAGAAGTTAACCTATTTATCATGCGAACTTACTTTTATATCACTAAATTAGAGACCGACATGACCACCTACAGACAACAATTGCATGAACTTTTTACCTTACATTATCCTGAGATAACCGTTTCAGAACAACGAATCTCAGATCAGCGAAGAGCTATAGTTAGAAATAAACTTTTATCCCATGAAATAATAGAACAATTAAAAGAGGAAACACGAATACAATTACAAGAAGCAGAAAATAACACAGGCGCTAATGCTATCCCACTATCACAAAACATAACCGAAATTTCTGAACAGTCATACGCACAAACGCACACCCAAATACAACCTTATACACACTCTCAATCATACAACCAATCACAAGCTTACACGCAAACATCACACACATCCACTCAAACCGAATTTATAACCCTAACTCTAGAAAATGATATTGAGACCTTAACTGTTGCAGATCAATATACAACAGATATATATGTTCAAGAAATACATGATAAATTCAGAACTAGACTAGCACAATACTCTGGGATGGACCCAGCCGTTCGACCAAAATTACCTAAACTCCGATATAGCCCTAATCTTTTCCGATTAGTTAACTTATTTAATGAAAACATACTTAATCAATTTATTGCCGATGATATACAACTTATAGATATACACACACTTGTATATTGCACAGCGGTAGTCGTATCTGAAGAACTTAACTTTAAAATCACGCAACACACAGGACACACAAGACCAAAACAGAATATCAAACCAGCATGGCAACAGAGGTTAGAAAAAGACATAGAAAAATTAAGAGCAGATTGTAGTAGGCTTACACAATACATTAACAACATTAGGTCAAATAAAGTAATCAAGAGAGTTGAGGCTATATTTAGGAGCAATGCCACGCACACTAGACACGAAAATAACAACAGAAAACCTGAAGAGTTCTTAGACACCTTAAAACAAAAACTATCACTTAAAGCTCATAGGCTCAGAAGATACAAAAAAGCACAACAACGCAAAAACGATAATGCCATATTTGCCACTAATGAAAAAATGTTTTATAGAAATCTACACAAACCAGACACTGACACAAATGATGAGAATAATACAGACGCACCTGACCAACCAACAAAAGAGCAACTAGAAACATACTGGTCTAGCATTTGGGAAGAACAAAAACAACATAACGATAAAGCAACGTGGATATCAGAAGAAGAAGCAAAATGGGGGGCTATAGATGAAATGGAATTTACTGAGATTACAGAGGCTGATATTACACACTTAACAGGCAGATTACATAACTGGAAATCTCCTGGTATAGACAAAATACACAATTTTTGGTTCAAAAAATTAACTTCACTCCACAAACCAATAGCAAAAAACTTAACAGAAATAATATTAGGACAACAAATTATACCTGATTTCATTGCAACAGGTATAACATACATGCTGCCTAAAACTAAAAATTCACCACAACCTTCCCAATATAGACCAATCACATGCCTACCCACGATATATAAAATATTAACATCAGCAATAACAACGAAAATTAACTCACACATTGAACACCACAATATAATGGCAGAGGAGCAGAAGGGATGCAGGCGGGGCCATATGGGATGCAAAGAGCAGTTAATTATTGATTCTACTATCCATAAACATGCCACCACAAAGAATAGAAATCTTCATTGTACCTATATCGATTATAAAAAAGCTTTCGACAGTGTTCCACATTCCTGGTTGATACAAATACTAGAAATTTATAGGATAAACTCAAAAATAATAGATTTCCTACGAAACATTATGCCATTGTGGAAAACCACACTTCAAATAAATTGTAATCAAAATAATATTACAACGCGACAAATAGCTATCAAAAAAGGTATCTACCAAGGTGATTCCCTGAGCCCCTTGTGGTTCTGTCTCGCACTAAACCCTCTGTCTCATCTGCTGCAGCGCTGTCGGGCCGGTTATTGTCTCAAACACACGACAGAACAAACAACAGTCTCACATCTCATTTACATGGACGATATTAAACTATATGCACAAACCGAAAAAGATATGAAGAAACTAGTAGAAGCTACAGCAGAGTTTAGCCTAGATATAAACATGCAGTTTGGTCTGGATAAATGTAAAACACTTCATATCATACGTGGCAATATACGACCCGGCAGCTATATAATAAATGACACAGACACCATAACAGCAATGGAACCGACAGACTTATATAAATATTTAGGGTACACGCAACTAAAGGGACTAGATCATGTTAGGATTAAAGAAACACTTACTGCAGAGTACAAAAGGAGACTTAACGCCATATGTAAAACACAACTTTCAAGTAAAAATCTCATCAAGGCCCTAAATACATTTGCCATCCCCATATTAACATATTCATTCGGAGTTATTAAATGGACAAAAACAGACACAGAACAATTAGAACGAACCACACGCACCACTCTTACAAAACATAACAACTTACACCCTAAATCTGCAGTAGAAAGACTTACTATCAAAAGACAAAACGGAGGGAGAGGCCTAATAGACATCCAGCACCTTTGGCGGAAACAAGTCTGTCGACTAAAAACATTTTTTTACTCAAAATCCAGCACTAGTAACATTCATAAAGCCATAGCTCAAAATGATTTCAACTACACACCACTTAACTTAAATGAACAGCTAGACACTCCACAAATTACTAGCGATGACCCGCAGAAACAAAAAATTGAGGACTGGAAGAAAAAGGTACTTCATGGCCGACATCCTCATGACCTAGAACAATCTCATGTGAACAAAGTAGCTTCAAATAAATTTCTTAAAATAGGCAATTTATTCCCTGAAACTGAAGGATTTATAATTGCAATACAGGACCAGATTATCAACACTAAAAACTATAGAAAATTTATTATCAAAGATCCTTCAGTAACAAATGATAAATGTCGCAAGTGTCACATTCAACCAGAAACAATTCAGCACATAACAGGAGCTTGCACCACTCTCACGCAGACAGACTACACACACAGGCACAATCAGGTGGCAAATGTAATTCATCAAAAAATTGCAGTCAAATACACACTCATTCAAGACACATACACTCCTTACTACAATTACACACCACAAACTATCTTAGAAAATGACACACATAAACTTTACTACGACCGCGCCATTCTCACCGACAGGACAATTCACTACAATAGACCGGATATAACCCTACTGGATAAAATAAACAAAGTTACTTACCTAATAGATATTGCCGTTCCCAACACACATAACATTCAGAAGACAATATCTGAAAAAATTAGTAAATACGCAGAACTCAAAGATGAAGTAACTAGAATATGGCGCCAACAAAATGTTTATGTAGTCCCTATAGTCCTCTCCACAACAGGCGTCATCCCAAATCATCTTCTCCATAGCCTTAAACTACTAAACCTAAAAGAAACCCTCTATATCACCCTACAAAAAGCTGCAATTTTAAATACATGTCGAATTGTCAGAAAGTTCATGCAAATAGATGAAAATGAAATAGGTCCTCATCATAACACATCCTCAAATTAACACACCACACGCTGCATTTACTTGGCTTCGGTCCGTAAATGTTGCAAAAACCAGCCATAGAGCTGAGAAGAAAAAACAGTCAACAAAAATAATAATAATAATAATAATTTTATTAATTTGCAAACATGGGTAAAAATATACCTTGATGTTTTGTTTTTAAATGAATAATAAAGTTCTCCATGTTTAACCATCACATGGGTATGCAAATAATGAAAATAGGTACAGGATAAAAATTGACAGTCACAGTTATGAAATTATTATAGTAATATTAAAGTATCAAAATTAAATAAAGAAATCAATACAAAATTAAATGTCAAAAAAAAAAAAATCTATAAAAAATTGAATGTCAAATTAAAATAAAATAATCAATAAAAAATTAAATGTCAAAATAAAATAAAAAAGTCCATAAAAAATTAAATGTCAAAGTAAAATAAAACTAATACAAATCAAATTGAAAATAATTAATTGATAATTCATAATCTTTATAATTATGAACTGATATATGCTAACGATTTTTCCCTAATATAATAAATCGGATGTAGTAGGCCTAGCATCTTTCATTTAAATAATCATTAATATGATAGTAACATTTTGCAACTAAAAAATCGCGTAGTTTTTTTTTAAATTGATCCAAATTTTTAATTTCAATTATGTGTTCCGGTAGCTTATTATAGATTTTGGGTGCCATACCAAGAAAATTTTTATTAAAAATAGCTTTTTTATGTGGTATTGCGCATATTTTATTTTTGTGGCGTAAACTCTTTGGGTGATTGTATATGTGTATATTTGTCTTAACATAGCTTGCAACTTCGTATATGTAAAGACAGGGAAGTGTAAGTAGCTGGAGCTTTTGGAAATGTGGCTTACAGCTGTCTGTGCTTTGAATGCCACATATTGCCCTTATGCATTTCTTCTGTGCTTTAAACGCCATTTCTCTATCGGGTGAGTTCCCCCAAAATATAAGTCCGTATCGTAATGTAGATGATACATATCCGTGGTACGCCATTAATAATGTTGACTTATTTGAAATTTTCCTTAAGTTATAAAGGGCATATGACCACTGGCTAAGTTTTTTGCATACATTTTCAATATGTACTTTCCAGTTCATCTTTTTATCGATCCAGATACCTAAAAATTTTGTATTATCAGTCTCATGAATATACTTGTCCCCATATCGAACCTCTAATTTTTTATTCTTTGTTCTTTGTTCAAAGGAAATGTAAGTGGTTTTTTCAAGATTTATTTTGAGGTTATTTTTAGTGAGCCAGTTTATTACGTCATTTAGATTATTGTTTATGTCGTTTTCGAGGCTCTCATCAATTTCGCTTCTAAATAGTATTGTGCTATCGTCCGCAAATAAGATCATCGGATTAGAAATAATTGTAGGCATGTCATTAATATATACGATGAAAAATAATGGTGCTAGGACACCGCCCTGCGGTACCCCAAATAAGGATTTGCGATACTCTGACGTATATGTAATTTCTGTTTTAGTGTAGGGGCAGATTTTCTTTACGCATGTACATTGTTGCCGATTCATTAGGTATGATTTAATAAGTTGAAGGACATTACCTCTTATGCCACATTTTTCCAATTTGTTAAGGAGTATTTTGTGGCTAACGTGGTCAAAGGCCTTAGTCATGTCCATAAATAATGCAACAACAGGATTTCTGTTGTCAATATTTGTGAGTACATGTTTGACAAGCGCATATATAGCAGAATTAATGCTTTTACTTTGCCTAAAACCATATTGTTCGCTGATTAAGATTTTATTAGTTTCTAAGAACGAATATATACTTTTGTAAATTATTTTTTCAAATATCTTAGAGAAGACTGGTATAAGGGCAATGGGTCGGTAGTTGCTTGGATCTTGTCTGTCACCTTTTTTAAACATTGGTTTTATTATAGAAATTTTTAGTTTTTCTGGGAATATACCTTTTTCAATGCAGTCATTGATAATGTGACTAAGTATGGGTGCAATAATGGAAGATGTAGCTTTAATCACTTTGGTGATTATGTCGTCATATCCAGCGCTGTTTGTGGTTTTCAGAGAATTTATTATTTTAATAATATCAGCTGGTACAGTTGGTAACATAAATATTGAATTAGAAATTGTGTCAAATGTCAGCATATTATTATAATTAATGTCACTTTGAGATTGAATTTGATTAATAAAATATTCATTGAATGATTCCGCTATTTGTTCTGGACTGTTAATAACTGTATCGTCAATAATTATGTTGTCTATTCCTTCTCTTGGATAATTTAATTTCTGTTTATTAATTATACTCCATGTAGCTTTGCTCTTGTTTTCAGAATTCTGTATAGTATGAGAATTTTGGGCTTTTTGCGTTTGTTTAATAATGTGTTTCAATCGATTAGTGTAGGTTTTAAGTTTGTTTTTGTTTTCTGGGTTGGGTGACTTTCGATATTCCCATAGCATGTCCCTTTTCCTTTTTGAACATTTTTTTATTCCTGTTGATATCCATTTAGGTCTCTTAATTACCGAAACTTTTAGTTTATTAATTGGAAAACATAAGTCATAGAATAATTTATATATGTCATGGAATTCATTAAATGCATCATTGGGATCAGAGCACTTATATACATCATGAAAAGTGAGACTTTGAAGACATTCTCTAAACTTTTTGATATTTTCATCGCTATAGTCACGTTTCTGAATGTACCAATGAGATAGTGTGCAAGTTTTTTTGACACGACATTTTAGTAGTTGCGCCGTGTGATCTGATAATGCAAATTCTTTAATCTCACATCTGCTACCTCTGGTATTATGAATAATGTTGTCAATGCAGGTCCCACTGCGTAAACGTGTTGGTAATCGAGTACCCAGAATTAAATTATGGCTGCGTAATATGTTTTGGAAGGTGAAAGAGGCTTTGCTTTTTTTGCAGATGTCTATGTTGAAGTCTCCACATAGTATGATCTTATTATCTGGTTTCAGACAAATTTCTTTTAAGACCATGTCCAAGTGATCAAAAAACGTAGAGAGTTTATCTTTTTTATTTATTGGCGGTCTATAAATACATATGATTACGATAGGGTGGGACAAAAGCTTAATCGCACAACATTCTATTAGATTGGATATGGCCCATTTCTTTACATTAATAACCTCAAATTTATGTGTGTTTTTGATTAGAATGCATGACCCCCCATTTCTGTCACCTCTAGTGTAGGATGTAGCAAGTGTGTAATTAGCAATATGTAAATGTTGAAGGTCACCCTGTTTCATGTTGTGTTCTGTTATACAGAGGATGTCAATTGACTTACCTTCTTCTGAGAGTTCACTTAGATGTATGCCTAATAGATCCGATTTATTTATTAAACCATTTATGTTTTGGTGCATTACAAATATGTGATTATAGACGAAAAAAGTCACGATTATCTATAACCTTATCTACATGCTTATATGTTATTGGTATTTTGTTTTCCTGTTCAAATAAATCTAGATCATAGAGTATATTGCTTATAATTCGCTCGTGTATGTTTTTCATTCCGTATCTAGTTATTTTACCAGTTCTGTAGGAGAACATTTCAAGGGTCAGATCATAGTTACTATCAAAGAAATATGCGTATTCATTGCTTTGTATATCTGAATATAGGAGATTATTAAACATGTCTACTTTGTAGTTATATATAGGAGCACCTGCCACATAGGTGGCTGCACATACAATTAAATTTGTATGGTTTACTCTTTGCAGGGATGTTCTTATTTTGTTTATTATGTCTTTGTAGTCTCTTTCTTCTTTTATATCATTTTCCCCGATGAAAAGTATGCAGTAGTCGTTTTTATTAAACCCTTTTAGTTTAAGTTCAATACCGATGAGAAGGTCAGCTGCGGTGCTGTTAGTCCTGATGTAGCGGCAGTAGTGAGAGTAGTTTGAATAAACTTCCTGTATAGTAGATAATGACCCCTTAATTGTCCCGCTGCTCAATATACACAATTTGTTTTTTTGTCTAGGTTTTATTGCCTTATTAGCCGTCTTCTTGTCATGGTCATTTAATATGTTTCCGTTTAGTGACGAGGTGTTGGGAACTTTCTTCAGTTTACTCGGTGTGATAGTTGTTTGAGTCTCTTTATTGTCCTTGACGCTTGGTGTGAAGGTGGTTTGAGTCTCCTTATTTTGCATGTTGGTCTCAGTTTTTGAGCAGTTGAATTGTGTACCACTTATAATCGCTTCATTAATGCTTCGCCGGCTTCGTTCTTTATTTTGGTTTGGAGTTTTATTATTATGTATCGGTGACATAGTTTTTCTGCATGGTGTTGAGCATATTTTCTTTGTGTTAGTGGTTTTGATCATTTTTTGTAGGTCAGTTTTTAGACGAAAGTTTTCAATGTTTAGCATTTCTATTTCATTGTCCGCGCTCGCTAATTGCACCGTGAGTTTTTTTATTTGTTCATTTAAATCGGCTATAATGTAGCTATTATCATGCAGACTATCTGGAATGCTCATCACAGTGGCATCAAAAATAGCTTTCTCACTGCTATTTGTTACGTTGGATAGGTTGGTTAATGAACCCGATCTGTGTGGTTTACGATAAGTGATATTGTCACTCGGTCACGAGATCATGGATTTTTTTAATGTTTTCCTCCGTAGCAGCTGTTTTCGGTGCACCTGGACGTGGTTTATCAAAAACCGACGTACGGCCACGTGCAAACTCGTTGAACCAATTCTTGACGGTGGCCATCGATGGAGAAGAGTCACCGTACACAGCATCCAAGCGCTCTTTGATTTCGATGCGCGTTTTCCCTTCCAAAAATAGGAATCGAATCACCGAACGATATTGCTCTTTTTCCATTTTTGTAAAACCGATCGACACGTTCGCTTCCATAAGTTGTCAAATTAAAACAAATGAAGGGATTGGAATGAAAATTTGAAAAAAGAATTAAAAAAGAATGTGCTACACTGTGGTAAAACTCTTTTGAAACTACAGCGCCCTCTGGCGATGAGGCTAGGTACTTATTGAATGCACCTCGTAATAACTTGTACTAGGTACTTGATACTATATCTTATTGACGCCATTGAGCACTATAAAGGTTTTTCTGCTCGTGTATGTGTGCATGAAATTCGATAAGTCGTGCGTGACTCGTGTGGTCGTGTGCGGCCGGTGTTGCTACTGACTACTGTTACAGAGGCGGTGTCGGCGGCGGCGGCGCTGCACGGGCGCTACTTCGGCGGCCGCACGGTGCGCGCCGCGCTGTACGATCAGGACCTGTTCGACCACGGTGACCTGTCCGGCTAGCACCGCGTCTTCTCCCACGGTCCCACACGCGACCCAGACCGGTTAATTTTTAAGTTCTGATGTGATAATACGAGTTTTAAATAAAATATCGCTCGTTAAAATTTGCTGTTTCATTTGCCGCTGTCGAGCACTAATCCTACGTAGGTACTTAATGGATTCGAGCCCCATCGACATTCGACAGCGATTCGAGGCCCTCTGACTTTCACGACTGATCCCGGCGGCGGCGCCTTTCGGCGGCCATGGAAAGCGATGGCCTCTGACTTGTTGAGGGCCACCCTAGGCCCAGGCGTCGAATGCGACTCACGACTTGTGAGACCGCAGCTGTAGCTAGCACCGCTGCCTCCCTGTGCGAACCCCCGAGCCACAGTCAATATCAATCGCAGTCCGCTGCTGGACATGCCTCTCCCAGGCTGCGCCACAACACAGTAAGTGTGTAACCCGGTATGTCCACTCAGTGAAAACTGAGAATGGAACAAATGTTTTTGGCTATAGATTATTAAGTTATTCGTGCACGGGATGATTACAATAGAATTAAAAATAATATATAAATAACGGATAAAGCTAAAAAAACCGGCCAAGTGCGTGTCGGACCACACATAATGAAAGTTTCCGTAGTTGGGATGAATTTATCCCAAGAACAAACTTAACATTGTAGTTGAAAAATTCTCCCATACATTCCAACTGTAAATGTAAGTTTGTACTCACAATATAGGTTAGGTTTTTATCCTCATGGACGCCCAGACTGGCTCATGCCAGTCTGGGCAGTGCCGGACTCTTACCGGCTAAAACCACACTCCTGCCTTACAAATAGTCCCTCTGACATGATCACAGACCTTTTCTTTCAGTCAGTGGCGTGCACAGAGATTTCAGACAGGGTATGCAAGTCTAAAATAAAAATAAAAACTTTAACAAGCTGAAACTAGTACCTAAGTTTTTTTTTTCCCGACCGTTTGTTTTACCCGACCTCACCTACCATAACCCTAATCTTACACTGACTCTTACCGCACGGCGCCATTGGCTTCTCATGATGTTTGTTTGCGACCACAACGAATATCTAAAATATTTTAATCTGAATATCCGATAAAGGTCCAAATATTATTTTTATCTTGATTTGTAAACAAAAAGCAAGAGATAAAATACAATGTGTTTGTGTTATACACAACATGTTTGCCAGTAGGTAATAATTAGGTATCACAAAACTTTTCTATGAATATAACGAGAGGCATTACCTTTTTTTTTGAGTTAAATAAAACCCGGGTTCACACCTTCCGTTTACAATGAATTTAACTTTCTCCTCAAAATATAACGTCGAAAAGCGGCAGATTTTAATTTATTTAACACGCTTCGGCAGCACAGGTCTCACAGGTATAATTTTAATTTTTTTACAAATTATTAAAATAATTACATAATAATATACAGTCAATCACTTGCGCCAAGAAAAACAATCAAATCAAAACAATATGGCGAAAAAACAAACAAACATTGCAAGTTGAATAAAAGCGTGTAAAAACTTTACAATTACAAAATATTACGAACTAATCTTGGTCATTCCGACTAAAAAAGTCAACCCTCTGTAATCAACAACTAAGCGGTGCTTTTACGGCTTCTTAATTTGGACGGGTTGCAAAATAAGCTGTGCTTCCAGAACTTAAACACACGCATACATTTTCACGCACACAGTCACACTATTGCTGTGTACTACACGGGTTGCGTTGTAAGAAAAATAAGCACGGCGTTGTTCTGCTTATACTCACCGGGAGCGCTGCCTGCGCGGTTGTCGCCGCTCGCTTCAAGAAATTAGTTTCAAATAAAAGTAATAGATGGCGCGTAAATCGCGTTATAAACAGTGAGATGGCGAATAAGTTAGATTAATATAGTTATTACCATGATTTTTCTTGCGTTAAAGTTATTTATCATTTCGAGGGGCATGTATGTATGGGACTACAGGGTATGCAGAGCTTATTTGCATGTATGGAGTGCACGCCAGTGCTTTCAGTGGAGTATGTTTATTCGTTCCTTTCATTTATCCACATTTCAATGGTTTATGATGTTCTACATACCCTACAATACATACTATAGTACCTACTTAATGTTTACAATTATGTCCCAAGTCCATGATTTATATTTTAAATTATCTTATTTTATTCCTTTCTTCTATTATCTTTTGGGGAGCATATTACTTACTTATGTTAGTTCTAACACTTTTCCTTATTTCTACATTTACTGCGATAGGTACATACTAGTTTGAAGACAATTAGTCAAATGTTTTTTTTTTTTACATATATTTATATATGTTATCGTATAGGTAGGTATATTATCAATATATTAGGTTGGGGAAAAAGTCTTTTCGCATTATAGTATGTATGAACTTAAAATAAAATCTCTTTGGCTATACTATTTGTATCTGGCTGGTTTTGGTATCATTGCAAGTTTAAATTTTAAAGAACATAATTCCAAATTCAAATTAGGAAAATGTGTGATTTTCATTTGTTTTTCGTACTGTCAAGATGAGTGAATCTAATGAAGAAATTCGATACATTTTAAAATTTTACTACAAAAAAGGTAAAAATGCAACGCAAGCCGCGAAAAAAATTTGCAATGTTTATGGACCCAGTGCAGTGTCTGTGAGAGTAGCACAAATTTGGTTTAAGCGTTTTCAATCCGGAAATTTTGATGTCAAAGATGCACGTCGCTCTGGTCGCCCTATTACGGATAAAATGGATGTAATTTTTGAAAAAGTGGAGCAAGATCGGCATATCAGTAGTGACGACGTAGCTTAAGAACTGGGAATTAACCACAAAACAGTTTTGGCGCATTTGAAAAAAACTGGGTACACAAAAAAGCTCGATATTTGGATACCTCACAAGCTTACTGAAAGAAACCTAATGAACCGTGTACTCATTTGCGATTCTTTATTACGACGTAATGAAACCGAACCATTTTTGAAGAAGCGGATAACTGGTGATGAAAAGTGGATCTCGTACGACAAGAACGTGCGAAAAAGGTCGTGGTTAAAGGCCGGTCAGGCTTCACAGACTGTGGCGAAACCCGGGTTAACTCGCAACAAGGTGATGCTGTGTGTGTGGTGGGATTGGAAGGGCATTATTCATTATGAGCTGTTACCACCAGGCAGGACCATCGATTCTGAACTCTACTGCGAACAACTGACGAGATTAAAGCAAGAAGTTGAGAGAAAGCGGCCGGAATTAATCAACAGAAGGGGTGTGGTTTTTCATCATGATAACGCTAGACCTCACACATCTTTAGCCACTCAGCAAAAATTAAGAGAGTTTGGCTGGGAGGTGTTAATGCATCCGTCGTATAGTCCTGACCTTGCACCTTCAGATTTCCACCTGTTTCGGTCTCTTCAGAATTCTTTAGGCAGTGTCAGGTTAACATCGCGAGAGGTCTGCCAAAACCACTTGTCGCGGTATTTTGATCAGAAGTCCCAAAATTTCTATAGCAATGGGATCATGTCCCTACCTACAAGATGGCAAAAAGTTATCGAACAAAATGGTACCTACATACTTTAGATAAATGTAAATAATGTATAACATATTCAAAAATGTTTTGAATTTTCTTAAAAAATGCGAAGAAACTTTTTCCCCAACCTATTATAATCAACATAACTTTTTTTTTTAGCAATTGTATGTATTTTGTTACCTATATTAACTTATGTAAGGGATTATTTTAGGGGTTAGGTTAGGTTAGGTTAGGTTTTTTTTAATACTACTTCCTCTGACACAATATCAGAGCCTATTTCATCTAAAGATACTCTTTCATTTCAGTTCTATCAAGTATTCCTCTCGCACTTTTATTCCGCATACTTTATCTTTCTTTCTTACTATCTCTGTCATGCAATTTCCCGGTGCGATTCCGGTCTTATCCTTCGATCTACTCTATTCTAAGATAATTTATCTTTATTATACGTATCGGGTTTACACCATACACAGTTTTCTTTATTAAATTAGGGAACAACACATTTTTGGCCTTTATTTTCTTATCTATCTAGTTTACAGATTGTGCCTACTTTTATCTTATCATTATGCTTATAACTACAATTTAAATCTACGTCACATATATGTTTGGGATTTCCGGGTTTACAATACCCATTATTTTCTTGAGCTTCTTTTAGCCCAGTCTAATTATGTTCTTTTACAGAATATTATAAGAACATAGTTGGTTTAAATACAATACTGATTTGTAACTTAAACTAAGCTTAATCTTACTTTTAATTATGATAATCCTTAATAAATTTCCGTGTATGATGTACAATATATTCCATAATATACGGTCATCATACTTTTGTTACTTGTTTCTCTTTACGACTGTCTCTACTAGTTTTAAGCAATAGTCCATGAACTTTTTCCTTCTTTTGTCCACCATAATACATTTTATGTTTTCTGTTGTAAGTTTTGTATCTGTTCAATTTTGTATCTTTCATATCCAAACACTGGGCACTCCAAGACAATGTGGGGGACAGACTCTTTTACACTTGGGTCACAAGTGCATGAGGGACTCTCCTTACACTTAAAACGACATAAGTATTCGGAGAATCCCCCATGGCCGGTCAACAATTGAGTGCTAAGGCAAGTCGGTTCGAACTTGCGAATTATACTGTATGCAGCAATCACATCCGGGAAGAATAGTTTTGTGATTCCGGCTACTTCTCCCGATCTATATCTCGCATCCCATTCGCGAATCGTCTTCAGTCGGAGCTGTCGCTTCGCAAATGAGACGGGAAACAAATCGTAGTCCGGTTTCCTCTTACTTGATGCTGCAGCGGCTTCCTTGGCAAGCTGGTCAGCTCTTTCGTTTCCCTCCAATCCTGCGTGTGCTTTTATCCAGAACAGAGATACTACTTTGTTCTGTCGAGATAATTCTGCTAGGTTCTCGCGGGTTTCTACAGCTAGTGGATGGAGGGAGCCGAGATTAATAACCGTTTGTAAAGCTGCCATTGAGTCACTGTAAATGCCGAATGGCTTCGCGAACGGCCAGTAATTCCGCTTGGTAGACTGTGCAGTATGACGGCAAGCAAAGCTTGACGGTCCATGCTTCCGCATCGTCCTCCCACACGGACAGCGCTGCGCCGACTCTTCCCCCAATCTTGCTGCCGTCTGTGAAGATTTTTACTGCACGGCTACTGTTCGCGTCCATGTCGTTCTGGTCTCTAAGACATGTCAGCTCAATGTCTGCAACTGCTGCAGGGTGTGGCGCTTTTGTTGTTTGCATTAACCGCTCAATCTCTCTGCCCCCCAGTCCCGGCAGAGCCGCCCCCTTCCTGATCCTGTATAGTGAGGCTACCTCGCGTACACGAAGATCAAGCGGGAGCACTCCCGCCAAGACCAGCGCTGAGTTCAGGGAGACCGTGCGATAAGCCTTGCACATTTTTTGTGCGAAGCCTCTCTGCACAGTTCCGAGCTGTCTCTGCACTCCTAGTTTTTCGGCAGCCGGTGCCCAAACGCTCGCCGCATATAAAATGATGGGTTCGATGGTCGCTGTGTAAATTGTTCGTATCACTTCGGGGAGGAGGCCCCAACTCGCCTTTGCCGCTCTTGCGAGCTGTTTGTAGATGTTTATGGCCTTTCTGCAAACATTAGCCACGTGTGCGTTAAAAGTGAGCTTTTCGTCAAACGTCACACCCAACATCTTAATTTGTTTGGACATGCCAATGTCCACCCCGCCCATGCTCAAGTGCGGAGTATCGAATTATAGCTTGCGCGTGATTACCATTGCATTGGTTTTATGAGGCGCGAATATGAGCTTATTTTCGACGCCCCACACCCGAACAAGCTCGAGAGCTTCATTGGCGTGTGTTTGCACGTGTTGTGCAGTCTGACCATCGAACACCATGACGACGTCGTCGGCAAACGCTTGCACATAGTGACCTGCGGATTCAAGCGTCTTCAACAGGGGATCCAGTAGTATGTTCCATAGGATGGGCCCACCTATAGACCCTTGGACGCACCCTTTGTTGGTCGCCTTTGTAAATGTTTCCCCATTATACCTCACCGTGACTTTCCTTTGGTCGAGGTAGCTGTCGAACACTTTTCTGATGTTCAGAGGACAGTTCGCTTTTGCCAGTTGGACTCTGATCGCCGGCCACCATGCGCTGTCGAAAGCGCCCTCTATATCCAATGAAACGACGGTTATGATTTTCTTCTCGTCCAATTTGGTTTTTATATATTGCATTAATTTATAGAGGGCGTCTTCGCAGCTCTTTTGAGGCATGAATCCAAACTGGTTGGGGTTTAGTTTCGGTAGCAGGTGGTATTTAAGTCTGGCAACCAACATTTTTTCATACACTTTGCCCATCACCGGTAACAGTCCTATAGGGCGGTAAGACTTGGGAGTTGTGTATGATTCTTTTCCTGGTTTCCTCAACACTATGACCGTGGCTTCCTTCCAGATAACTGGGAAATAATGGAGCTCTAGACATTTGTTGAGTACATCCAGGAAAAGTTTAGGTTCACTTTTTATGGCATGGCTGCATATGTCAGCAGTGAATCCGTCGGCATCAGGCGCTTTCTTCGGGTTCAAGGAATCCAGTGCGGTGAGCATTTCCGTTATTGTGAACGGAGGATCGTTTTGTCCCTCGGGTTGTTGGAGGTTCACAACTGATGCTCGGTTCCTTATTTCTCGATGCATCTGGTTATCATTCTCCCTTAGATCTTCCGGGTAGAACGTTTTCGCTAACAACTCCACCGAGCCTTTTGCATCAAGAGTGTTGCCGCTTTTTTCCAATGGTGTGTCCTCTACCCTCTTGGCTGTTCTCCCTATTACTCGGTAAATACCTTCCCACAGACTCTCCTTGTCCTGTTTGCTACAGAATTCCTTCCAGCTTCCGATATAGGCCTCCTTAGCTCTAGCTTCGTATTCATCTCTGGCGATTTTGTAAGCGTTCACAACACCTTGTTTTCGAATCGGTGCGGCGTTCCTGTTTCTGCGTTTCCTAGTGGTGGCTTCCTGCTTCATCTTCGCGAGCTCCTCTGACCACCATGGTAGGGTAAATGTCTCTGTGTTCTTTTTTATTGGTATTGACATGTTGCTAGATTCTGTAATAGCTTTGTTGTAATTTTTTATGAATAGGTCTAGTTCTTCGACTGTATTAATGGTACAAATTTTTCCAATTTCTAAGTGGTATTCTGATATTAGTTGTTTAAATTTATGATGAAAAGTTTCCCAATTTGCTTTTTTAGTGTTATAAAGTCTTGTGGTTCTTTTGACACTTACCCCAACCGATTTTTTGAGTTTGATATTGAAACTAATACCACTGTGGTCAGCGCACGTGAGATTTGCGATAACCTCCCAGTCCTCCACTAGGTCCAGCATATCAACAGTGCAGGCCGTCACGTCAACAAAACTGGTGTAGTGTTTCCCGCCACGAACGGTATCAAAGGTTGGAGTGTCACCTTTGTTAAGGATATGTAGGTCCAGCTCGTGAAGCGTGCCAGCCACATCGTCCCCCCTATGGTCGATTTCAGGGCTTCCCCACCAGGTGCTCTTTGCATTCGAGTCGCCTCCGATAATGAGCCTCCGTGTTATGGCTGTTGTAACTTTTTTGATATGATCCAGGTAGGGATCTATGGGCTGATCCGGTTCAAAATAATATGAAACCAATGTTATTTTCCATTGCTTAGTGCTTACGCTCACCACTACGATGTTGGTGGTGAGCTCCGGGTGTTGCGTGACGTCTAGGTTGGAGTCAAAAACAGCGATAGCTGCTTTGACCGTGCCCCCTCCAGTGTTCTGGTATATTCTGACACCACGGTATGTCTTCATATTGTCTGACCCACCCACGTAAGGTTCCTGGACCAACGCTATTGCAACTCTGCCTTTAGTTGCTTCAACCATTAACTCTTCTGTAGCTAACTTCCTTCGCTGAAGGTTGCACTGGAACACCCGGTACAGGTGTTTGTCCTCCTGGGTGCCTTTAGCAATACGCTACCGACATGCGAGCTATTGCGTCGCGTTTTCTGCGTATGGGACATTCTTTGCTAAAGGCATTGTGGTCATTGCGATCGAGCTTGGCCGCTGTGCAGTTTCTGCATGAGGGTTCACCTCCTGCAAGCCACTCCGCGCATTGCGCCCTAAGGTGCGGACCTCCGCAGTGGCTGCAGAGGTCCGCTATATCTGCGCAGTACCTCTTGCTATGACCATATCCAAGGCATCTCGAGCACTGTACCAGTGGTGACTGGTCCAACACCCGGACGCGTTGTAGGTCGATATAGACCGCTCCAGCGTCGGTCGCTCTTTTCCATATTGCCGGTGGTGCACTAAGGACGATGTGGCTAGTATGTGGATTGCGGGCTTTCCTTTTATACTTGATTTCCAGTCTGTCATCATTCTCTTTTAGGTCATGGAATATGCCCCGGTTTTGGTTCCTGAAAGCTCTTAAGACATCCTCATCGGTGTTAATTGTTAGTACGTCGGCTAACTTCAGGAGAGGGTCTCTATTTTTGACCTCTTCCACGACCAGGTGTTTACCGGAATTTTCCAGCCTCTGTTTCACTTTCTGTCTATCTTCAGCTGTGTTGCAACTCATAATTACCTTTCTGTCCTTGCCTTTCCGAGTCCTTTCCACCCTGATCCAACCTTCCTTGGCATTCACCGCCTCTCTAACTTTCGTTAGGACTTGGTCCCCAGTGTCGTTTTCGTCCTGGGACGTAACAACTACCGAGTGCAGTACATTCTGCGAGGGTGGGTGCAAGGTGGATCGGACTGCCGCTGCCTCTGCGTAGGTTTTGGCGCTTATAAGTTGGTGCTGTTGTTCCATCTTGTCTTTCAGTTCGTCAATTTTTCTGCCGTTTTCCATGAGTAGCTGGCTCTGCTCTTTTAGTTGTGCGATTATCAGATTATTTCTTTCCGCGGTCTCGTTCTGAGGCGTCTTGACGGGTATTGTCTCGGAGTTGTCTATATTGTCAGATGCAGGTGTCTCTCCAGTTCTTTTAAGTTTTCTGATCTCGATATCCGCTTCTTTTATTATCTGAAATAATCTGTCAACAGCTTCCAGTACATTTGCTTTAATGTCCGTTTTTAAATTCCGAGAATTATTTATGTTCGTCTTGGCTTTCACTACGTTTGCTCTGGCTTCAGCTAAACGCGTTGTGAGAACCTGTCTAGGAAGAACTTGTATTTCCATTTTGCTGGTAGCTGGTGTCAAGTTATGTGGTTCTGATCCCGCAGCCTCTAACTTTCATCGCTTTGCCAAACATTAGACGAAGTCGTTTGAGTCCTTGGCGGAGAAATCTGTTTTCCAACGCAGCGTCCAGCGCCAGACGAAAGCGTCTGTGTTCTTGGCGGAGATTTTTGTTTCTCATTTTCTTCTACAGGTTTCACTGGTGTTCTAGCGAACATTGTCAGAGGAATGCGTCAGGTGAGAATATAAAAAATAAAAACACAATAGTGTATGTAAACGTCAAATCGTGGTCTGCACACAGTGTAAAGATGTGTGCAGTCTAAATGAAAATAAATAAGAATAAAAACAAAACAAGAAGACAAGAAAACTTGGGAGTAAGTGCTAGTCAAACAATCGTAAAGAGAACACAAGTTTGCAGTCGGGCTCTGTACGACGTGGTCTATACACTTTGTGCAAGCGTACGATGATAGTTCTGTACACTTGTGATGATGGAAACTCGAGGATGAAGAATTAAACCGCCCGTGTTGAGTGTGGTAAAATCACTGATTTATTTTACTTAGCCAGTTGACTAAATGATCGCGCGTATGCAAACGCTGATGTAGCTTAACCTACTTAATGTTACGAAATGTGCGGGTTCACCGTACATTCTGCCAACTCTAAAGGAGAAGACGAGGAAATATGTTGAACCTAGATGAAACCTAGTGTCTAAATACAATAAAAATGATGACTTAGGATAAAAAAAATAAAAACTTTTTTTCCAAAAAAATACAACCGACTTCCAAAAACAACTACAAAGTGAAAAATAACTTTAATTTTGGAAGTCGGTGTCTAGTTAAATGTATTTTCGTTTTTTGCCACCGACTTCCGAAATTAAAGTTATTTTTCACTTTGTAGTTGTTTTTGGAAGTCGGTTGTATTTTTTTTGTAAAAAAGTTTTTATTTTTCACTTTTTAGTTGTGGAACCTACCCCACACAAATTCTAATACCACTACCTGCAAAACAAAGTACTCGTAGAAGATCAACCATATAAAAGTGGGGATAAAATACGTATCATTGAAGCTAACTCAAAAACTACCAAAGCAAAGTTAATAAATTTTATATGGGACCAACTGTGATCTATACCCTCTCGAATAAAACAAAAACAATCCAAATCGGTCCAGCCATCTTCGAGTAATCGGGGAACATACATAAAAAAAAAAAAGAAAAAAAAAAAAAAAAAGGTTCCGATGAATTGATAACCTCCTCCTTTTTGAAGTCGGTTAATGATATAATTTTTCGTTGAAAACTGATACAAGGTGATTTCAACAATATCTACTCTAAGTACTTATGATACCTAACACTAAATTGTCTCATTTTGTTCTTGTTAATATTTTACCATAGGAGAGGTCCCTTTATTTACACTTTCAGTTGTCTTTCTTATATCACTGAACTCACTGATCACTGGCACTGGCACTGTTTCACGCGCGCACTCAGTAGATCCTGGTCCTGTGCGGTTGGCTTGTGCCTCCGCCCCCGAGGCTTGCTCGCCTCGTACGCGTACCTCCAAACATCTCATGCTGCTGCGGCGCAGGTGCGGCTTGGCACTTCCTTCTTATAATTATGTATAAGCATAAGCCGCCCAAGACGAGAACCAAGGCTAAGGTAACGTATACGACGGAATAATGGTGGATGTCGTGGACGTTTACTTGTGTAGTAGATTGTTCCTTTATATTGGCTATTTGGTCTCTAAGCTGATTCCACATATGGGTGTGGTTTTCCGGTACGTCGTAATCGTTGGGCAAGGTTGTGTTTATTAGAGAGTTTAATTTGGAAACCTCTGGGACTTCGATATTTGATCGCATGTTCAAATAGCGTAAGTAGTTGTTGTGCGTTTGAATACTGTACGAATCCGATTTCAATGTGCATCCATAACCTAGG
This sequence comes from Cosmia pyralina, assembly GCA_946251885.1. Lineage (NCBI taxonomy): Eukaryota > Metazoa > Arthropoda > Insecta > Lepidoptera > Noctuidae > Cosmia > Cosmia pyralina. The sequence continues at coordinate 26,371,097 of OX276358.1, forward strand.
TCAATGATACCGCTGCCTAGTATAACTGTCGTTGTTGTGTCAGCAATACAGGAAATACGGAGTAGACATGACTCACAACAGGTGTAAAACCATGAGTTCAAATTATGTAAGTTGACCCAATAATTGTGGCACGTGGACACGTCTCGTTTACAAGCGCTCCTCATATTACTTACAGTCTGGATATCGCATAACGACTGTTTTATTCTGAGATTGTAAACAGGTTTGTCAATGGAGCACAGTAGCCGATTGTTACTAATGATATGAAAGCATGCTTGCAGATCGCTATCTGATAAGAGAAGAGCGTGGTCCTTTTGTATATTGTAGGCAATATATGGTGAGCTTGGGACTGTGAGAACGTGATTCAATCCCCTTTTCTGAGGGATAGGTATGATTCTATCTAACTCGAAGATATCATTACTCACAAGCGGAAACTTTATCTCTATAATAAGGTAGCCTTCATACAGCGTTGCAGACGCCTTCATAATCCTGTACAACTCGGACAGGTTTGATGACTCGATTGGGGTCATTAGATTTCCCTGCAATTGCCCGGAGATTATGTTGATTTGACGAGCCAGCTGTTCGGGAGTCAAAAGGTACGGGTCGATGCGACCGTGGCTGATGTCTGTCACGGTGTTGATAAGTGTGTGCTGGATGCGCATGAGGTTTGACAATATGATGCTCGCCGCTAGGGCGGATGATGTTACATAAATGCCGTTTCTGCTGTCCAGACGCACCTCATTGATTTCGTCTGTGACGTTTTGAAGATGTTGTTTTATAAATTTGAACTGTTTGTTCATAGTCTCCTCGCTGCGTCGCAAAATGTTGTATTCCGATTCCAAGACCTAGGTTTGGTTTTGTAGTAACTTTTGAAGATGATTTTCATTATTGGTTATTCTTTCAATGTCCTGCTTATACTGTTGAGCGAAGTTTTCATCTAACACCCCGAACAAAGTGTTTGCCAGGTACCCTACTCCGTTGATTAAAACACGTTTTTGCCTTCTTGCGTTTGGGTTTTTCAAGGAGTTTTTGATAATGCTCAAGTTCCTTTACTTCGTGCTCTAATTGTAGGATGACGCTGTCGTATTGCGATCCCATGCGATCTGCGGTTTGTTTCAAGTCCTTGAAATAGTTTTTAATGTCCGATACTCCGTGATAGAACGTGGACATGTTATAAAACACGATGAGTTTCCAATCGTCCTTGATTACTTGGAGGTTGGACATCTTGTCGAAGTAAAGTCCTTGGTTTGTAGTAATTTGCGTAACGTTGTATGTCGTCACTTTCTGTTGTAGACTAGGAGATGCAAACAAAAGCATTAGTAGAACACTGACGAATAAAGCTTGCAAAGTTTTTGGCTTTCGTGGTCGTAGAGGCCGCCTTTTGCCTTCAAATTGATCTGATGACGGAGTGGAAGACTCATTCTCACACTGGTTCATGGGCTTAGATGGGGATACCTCTTCATTTACAGGCAAGTATACAAGTTTGTTTACTGGACGCTGTATGGTGTTGTTACTTGTCTTGACAGTGACTACTCTCACATACCCGTCCTTTCCAGGATGAAGTAGGTGCACTCGTCCCATTGCCCATTTACCCGGAGGTACGTTCTCTTCACGGATGAGGACGAAGTCATCGACTTCAAGATTACGTCGTGGTTGTTGCCACTTGGTTCTGGTTTGTAGCTGTTGCAGATACTCCGATGACCACCGTTGCCAGATATTCTTTGTCATAGCTTGGACGAGTTGCCATCGGGCCTTTAGCGTCGATGATTCCGGTTCAGTTTGAGGCCGTGATAAAATCGGTGCCCCAGTCAGGAAGTGTCCCGGAGTAAGGCAGTCGTCGTCTGAATTTTCCGTGAGTTGACATAAAGGTCTGGAATTCAGACACGCCTCTATTTGGCAAAGTAACGTCGAAAACTCTTCGTACGTAAGACGTTGATCGCCTATGACCCTTATGTAAGAAAGTGTAAGTCGGGGACCACCGTGTAAAGTTGTTATGTGTGCCTGACTGATGACAAGATCAGTGAGTCGACCGTGACTTGGTAGGATGATGGGATGCTTCGCCGATTTGTTTATACTGGCGTGTTTTAAACGTCCACCAACTCTTAATAGGCCATGTTCATCTAGCCAAGGGTTTAGACTACAAATCTTGCTTTTCAGGCTCACGTGTTGTTTACACTTAATTTGTTGCAATTCTTGTTGAAATTCCTGTGACTGCACTTCTTTAATAATTAAATGGTACGCGTTGTTTATTTCTGATGACTCCAAAAAACCATGTGTTGCATTGTGTTTTTCGCGAATTCGCTTGATGAAACGTAACACCCAGCCAGTAATCCGCACAATTCGTGTCAACGAACTGTAATTTTGCAGTAAGTCAGTAATAAATGTAACATTATTTTCCACTAAGGCTGTGTTCACACAAACCGCTTTTGTTTCTAGTGTTGGGGACTGGTATACGATCTTAACTGCATCTCTCCTCTGGCAACCTTTTAGCCATTCAGGCCCTTCCCACCACAAAGCTTGGTTTAACAGTTGATGAGACGTTATGCCTCGTGTAGCACAGTCAGCTGCGTTTTCTTCCGAGCTGACATGACTCCAGCATTCTGCCGGGACTATGTTGGTTATCTGCTTAACTCTGTTAGCTACAAATGATTTCCATCTGGATATATCTCCGGTTAGCCAACCCAAAACTATCATGGAATCTGTCCATGCATGAAGCGTCATAGCTATATTTGTTAAGGACTCAATGACCTTCTTTACTAGTTGGGATAGAAGTAGCGCGCCGCACAGTTCCAGTCTAGGGAGCGATGTTTTCTTTGCGCCCGGTGCCAGCTTCGTTTTTGCAGCAACAATTGTCGATGTGTACTCGCCCTTATTGTTTTTAGTGACGAAGTAAATAACGCAAGCGTAAGTTTTGTCTGATGCCTCGCAAAATGCATGTAATTGACAGGTTTTTTCCGTGTTACCTAAGTATCTTGGTATGCGGAATTTGTCGATGCAGTTCATATCTTCTTTTAATTTAAGCCAATATTCTTGCATGTCCTTTGGTAGTTCTTGATCCCAGTTGGTTTCAATGGACCACGTTTGTTGAAACAGTAGCTTCGCTTTGATTGTAAGCGGTGATAACCAACCAAGAGGATCGAATAGCTTTGATACTTCTGACAATAATTGCCGCTTTGTAATTACTGCATTACTCTTAGGGATTACATGACTTTGGAACATGAATGTATCAGGTGATGGGTTCCATTTTAATCCAAGAGTCTTTCTGGATTCGAGACACTTAAATTCGTAGGGACTGTTCAATTGGTCGGTTGTTAAATTCTGCAGGAGTTCTGGCTTGTTACTTGACGATTTTCGCAGATTCATACCTGCGCCATGGAGCATTTTAATAAGTTGTTGTTGTAGCTCTTTTGCGTGGTCGGCGGTATTCTGTCCACTCAGCAAATCATCCATATAGAAAGAGTTCTGTACAGCTGCTGCTGCTAGTGGATATTTCTCGGCATCATCTGCCGCGAGTTGTTTTAGAGTCCGCATTGCCAAAAATGGTGCTGCTTTGGTCCCGTACGTTACATTGGTTAATTGATATAGATTCAATTGATCATCCATTGAATCTCTCCAAAAGATCGTTTGCAGAGGCTGATCTTGCTCTCTTACGAGTATCTGACGGAACATTTTTCCAATGTCCGCAGTGATTACATATTGGTATTGCCTCCAATTTATGATAAGTGATAATAGGTCTTGTTGTAGGTTGGGTCCACTGTACATTAAGTCGTTCAGACTGTTACCCGATGTAGTCTTGGATGAGGCATTAAAAACTACTCTCAACTTTGTTGTTGTGGAATCAAGTTTCCATACACCATGATGTGGTAAGTAGTACGCCTGATCGGTTGTACTTTCGACTTGCCGCATGTGACCTAATTCTTGGTATTCGTTCATAAATTGTTTGTATTGACAAGAAAATGATGTGTTTTTAGACATTTTTGACTCTAGTTGTTTAAATTGCGCTGTAGCCTTAAACTTTGATGATCCAAGTTGCTGCTCAAAGCCTGGCATCATTGGTATCCCAACTTCATACATGCCATTATTTAAGCGTGTCGTGGTGGTTTTGTAGAAATCTTCACAAAATTGGTCACCAATAGTTACGTTTGATGATGATGAGTCGATACGTTACATCTGCGAATCGACCACATACTTCAAGGTAAAAGAAGAAAGAAAGAAAAAGAAAGAAAGAAAGAAAAATAGTTTATTTTGCACAAATAAAACGCACATTAGTAACTAAAAAATAACAAAGTACACACGTTATGCAAAGTAAGCAAAAGCCTCGTATCCAAGTTGTCTACGATCTCAGACCAAAGACAACAATTTAAAACAGTAATTCTACAATACTACTTAGACTATGAACTCTATATTGCCTCTACTCTGTGTTGTGACACTAGGTAATGTCATGCAACAAACAATAACAGCAGCAAACAAACAATAACAGATCCGAATTGCATAGTGTAAAAATAATACTTTTATAACAAAAATAACTAAAACACATTAATCCGTGCGTCGTATCTGTGCAAGAAAGGTCGTTGCTCAGCAAAATGCCGTGAGTGGAAAGGTGGAGATGTATCGTATGAAAATGAATTTAGCATATACGAGCGTAGCTACAAAGATATGAAGCGATATTGACTCTTCGTAACCAAGGTCAATTTATCACCCGGGGTCATTTTCGTGAATTTCCTGCAGCGATATATAGAGTGGCGTATATTACAAATCGGACAGTCAGGCCCTTTAGTAGCGACGACTTGATACTGTTTCTTGTAGTGGTTCCCATGATTTTCTGGTTTGTCACGCTGTTGACCAGACTCCCGTTTAAAGGCAGGCTTCGTCGTTTCTCTCTCTCTTCGATGTAAGGGTTCCAGGGCTGTGAACTTGTTTTCGAGGAACGTCATAAATTCTGTCAAGGATGGGAGCTCCCTGGGTGAGGTACGCGCCTCTTTGTAGTCACAGTAAGTTTCCTGGTCCAGTTTCTTACTGAGAAGATGTACTAACAACGGATCCCATGTAATTGTGTTCACACCAAGGTTGTGTATAGCGTGGATGCACTCCGTGGTGGTATCATATAACCGCTTTAACCCAGATGAAATACTTGGGCCTTGTACTCGACAGCAGGTGGCGCTTCGGCCCACACTTCAGCGGGCTGTCGACGCGCCTGCTGAAGGCCGCGAACGCCCTGTCGTGGCTCCTCCCGAACCTGGGGGGTCCGAAGGTGCGATGCCGGCGCTTGTACGCCGGCATCCTCAAGAGCATGGCCCTTTACGGGGCCCCAATCTGGGCGGACTCCCTCCACAGGAGGGAGAACGCCACTGCCATCCGCAGGCCCCAAAGGGCCATTGCACTGCGGGTGGCGAGGGCCTACCGATCGGTGGGCTTCTCGGCGGCGTGCGCTCTGGCCGGCACCCCTCCTTGGGAGCTCGAGGCATGGGTGCTGACCAAAGTGTACGAATGGACGGCGCGGCGTAAGGCGCTCGGGGAGCTCCCCGCCACAGAAGAGCGGGAGGCCGTGCGGCAAGAGGCGAAGGCCGCAATCGTCCATCATTGGATGGAGGACCTCGCCACTGCCGCTTTTGGCCGCCGAACTCTGGACGCGCTCGGGCCAGTCCTGAAGGATTGGCTTGAGCGGTCCCACGGTTTCCTCTCTTTCCGTCTGGTGCAGGTGTTGTCCGGCCATGGGTGCTTCGGATCGCACCTGCACCGGATCCAAAGGGAGGAGACCTCGTCGTGCCACGACTGTGGCGCGGCGGAGGACACGGCACAGCACACGCTCGAGGTGTGCCCGGCCTGGTCCGAGCTGCGCCGTACTGTGATCGCAGCGGTTGGGCGGGACCTCTCGCTTCCCAGCGTCGTCAACTCCATGCTGGAAAGCGAGGGGGCCTGGACTGCGGTCGCCTCCTTCTGCGAGCAAGTAATGTCCCAGAAGGAGGCGGCGGAGCGCGCGCGGGAGGATGATCCTCACGCGGCGCCGCTCCGAAGACGGAGGAGGGGTCGAAGAAGACGTGAGTTTGATACTCATCTCCGACTCCTCCCAGGTGGAGGCCAGCAGGCAACGGGTGCGGGGGCACCCTTGCCTGTATCGCACGGACCTCCACCAGTGCCGGACGGGAATGGTCAGGTGCTCCCGGCCATTCCCGTAGCCCCTCAACCTGCTGGGGGGCAAGCGGGGCCCGCCAGCTAGGCGGGCATGCGCCGGGAGGGTTGTGGATGTAAAGGCTGAGCCAGTTTCCCATGACCCTCCCGTCACGGCGATGCGGGAGCGCCGCTGGGTCGTTTAGTGGGTATACCGGATTTACCGGGGAGTCCCACATACCCCACTCGTCCCCCGACGGGTGGGCATGCGTAATGCATTTTTCCCAGCGTCAACAAAAAAAAAAAAAAAAAAGGTTAGGTTGGGGGATCCCCCACAGCGCATACTTCCTCGCAGTATCCCCTGGGCAACGCCGTGTCTGACCACCGTAACGGAGTGGCAGACCGGCGGCTAAAGTGCGCTGTGTTGTCGTAGAATTTTATCTATTTTAACCTATTTTATTTTTTAATGTCGGAACCTACGGCACCCGCGGAGGCTATGCCGAAACCCTTGCGGGACGCCTCCGGGCGTTTCCGAAAAGGCCCATCTCAGGGCCAACCAAAAGGCCCTTCTCAGGGCCAATCCAACGGCCCTTCTCAGGGCCACGCCGGCGACGCTTCGGCGTCAGTGGCTGACCGCGCACCATCTGCGGCCAGCCTTTTCCTCAGGCCAAGCGACTGTTCGGACTCCGACGAGTCCATTATGGAGACGTCGGCGGCCGACCAATCGTGTCGCGTCAAGAGGAAGAGGGCTGACATGAGGCGTGGGTCCGAGGGCTCCTCGGAGTCGGTCGAGGAGGGGCCGGGGAGGAAACTAGGCCAAAAAGGGCTTTGACTCCTGCCTCGGCTTCTGCTCACGATGTGGGCTTGGTGGACGCTGAGCGCCAGCTAAACCTGGCAAAGAGGGCGCAGCTCCAGGCGGACCTGGAGGAGAGGGTCGCCGCCAAGGAGCAGCAGGCACAAGCCGCCCGGTCGAGGTCTGGTTATGGGGCATCGACTGTTCTATATGCTGACCAGTCCCTGGCGGAGTTGGAGCGCATGGCGCAGGAGGACAGGGAGGAGGTTCTGGAGGTCGCCTCAAAGTCCTCCAATTTGAAGGGGACCTTCCAGAAGGCCCTCAAATGCCGGGCCGTCAGCATGCACGGCATCGTTATGGAGCTGGTGAAGCGGACGGCCACGGACGAGACGCGGCAGCTCCAGGCGAAGGTGGATCGCCTGCAGGCGGAGGTCAGCCAGCTACACCAGAAGCTGGCTGAGGCCACGGCCCGGCCTGCCCAATCTGGACCAGGTCCGATGGTGGGAGGCTCCTCCTCCACTGCCAGCCTCGAGGCAACAATCCGCGGGGTGGTCGTGGAGGAGAGGGCCTTCATCAGAAGCTGCCTCGCAGGCATCGAGGACCGGCTCTTGCCGGAAAGGCGGCTCCGCCCGCCGCTAGCGGCGGATAAGAGTACGCCGCCGACGGAGCCGGGACTTGTGCCTCTGGGAGGCCCGGCATCGGGTGCGCAGCCCCAGGCCTCGAAGCCCTCCAAGGGCAAAGGCAAGGGCAAGAGGACCAGGGTGGCCTCTCAAACGCCAACCACGAGCGCAGAGGGAGTGCCTGGGCCGTCTGCCACTCCAGCGGCCCCCCGGAACTCGCAGGAGGAAGACGCCCTTCTTCCCTCCACCACCCCGTCCAACCGGGCGTGGACGGAAGTGGTGAAGAAGGGAAAGGGGAGGAAGGCGACCCCCAAGCCTGCTGCCGCAGAGAGTGTTCCCGCAGCCAAGAAGCCCCAAGCCGGTAGGAGGAAGCTGGTTCCTCCCAAAACCGCGGCCGTCGTGGTGACCATCACCGCGGAGGCCATGGAGCGGGGGGAGACGTACGAGTCCGTCCTGAGACGGGCTCGTGCCACCGTCGACCCCACCCAGCTGGGGCTGGGCAAAATTACTTGACGACGAACGCTGGCCGGGGCTCGAATCTTCGAGTTCTCGGGGGAGCAGCGCAACACCAGCGCGGACCTCTTCGCAACAAAGTTGCAAGAGGTCATCGCGGATGCGGCAGCGGTCGTCAGGCCCGTTAAGACCGCAGCCTTGGAGGTGGCCGATTTGGAGGACTCGGTCACCAAAGAGGATGTGGTGGCGGCCGTTGCGGCGGCTGGAGGCTGCGTCGCTGGCGCGGTGAGGGGCGGAGCCATCAGGCTCGGTCGCCGCGGCATGGGCACCATCCGCGTCGAGTGCCCAGTGGCCGTGGCTGGGGCCGTCCTTGCCGCGACCAAAGGGAGACTGCCTGTGGGGCTCAGCTCGGCTGTGGTCCGGCCGCTTGAAGAACAGCCGCAGCGCTGCTTCAAGTGCTTCGCGCCCGGCCACACCCGGGCCACGTGTCCCTCCAAGTCCGACTTGGGTAACTGTTGTTACCGATGCGGGCAGGAGGGACACAGAAGCGCCGCCTGCGGCGCCACCACGCTGCGCTGCGCGGCGTGTGCCGCCAGTGGTCGCCCCGCAGACCACAGGATGGCGGGCAAGGGCTGCAAGGCTCCCGCGAGGAAGGGCGTGGTGCCGGCGCAGGTGCGACCTGTCGCTGCCACCGCCGGCGCCGACGTCGCCGCTGTAGCTCCAGCGGCGGTATCAGAGGTGGGGGATGCGATGCTGGAATAATGGTCTCCGACTACCGCATCCTCCAGGCGAACATCAACCACTGCAGAGCGGCCCAGGACCTGATGGTGCAGGTCATGGCCGAGTGGTTGGTGAACGTTGCGGTGGTCGCCGAGCCCTACTCGATCCCCGGCAGCTGGCTGGGTGACGAGGACGGCTTGGTGGCCCTAGCCGCGCGGTCTTCCACAGACTCCCCTCCTCTCTCGCTATTAGAGAGGGGACCGGGATACGTGGCGGCCGCGTGGGGAGAATTAGCCCTTGTGGGCGTCTATTTCTCCCCAAACCGCCCTCTTCAGGACTTTGAGAATTTTCTCGGAGTCCTGGCCGCCGTGGTCGGCAGGGTGGCGCCGCGTCAGGTCTCCGTATTGGGAGACCTGAACGCCAAGTCGGTAACCTGGGGCAACCCGGCCACCGACGCTCGCGGGCGGGCGTTGGAGTTGTGGGCAGCCTACTCTGGACTCTCTCTCCTAAACAGAGGAAGCGTCCAGACATGCGTGCGGCGGCGGGGTGGCTCAATAGTGGACGTCACATTCGCCACCCCCGCGTTGGCCGCGCGCGTGCTGAACTGGCGGGTTGACCTGGTGGAGACCATGTCGGACCACCGCTACGTGCGGTTCGACATCTCCACCGGTGCTCCCGGAGAGACGCGGACCACCTCGGGGCGATCATCGTTCCCGCGGTGGGCTCTCACCCGCCTGGACAGGGAGGCTGCGGTGGAGGCGGCATTCGTCCAGGACTGGCTTTCGCCACCGTTTGTCGGCCTGGACGTGGACGCCGCGGCGGAGCGCCTGAGGAGGTCTCTGACCGAGGTATGCAACTCTAGCATGCCTCGGTCTGGCCGACCGTCACCCGGGCGCGCCGTGTACTGGTGGTCGGTGGAGCTGGCGGGGCTGCGGGCGACGTGTGTGGAGGCAAGGAGGGCCTACACACGGAGCCGGCGGCGGCGTCGACGAGACCGCGCCAACGAGGACCGCCTCTATGAGGTCTACACGGAGGCGAAGGCGGTCCTCGGCAGTGCCATCGCCGCCGCCAAGGACTCGGCGAGAGCCGAGATGCTGGAGGGTCTCGACAACGACCCTTACGGGAGGCCATATAAGGCGGCGCGCAACAAGCTGCGCCCCTTTGGCCCCCCGGTTGCCGAGACCCTGGAGCCCTCGTTTCTGGATGGGGTGGTTCGGTCCCTGTTTCCGTGCAGGGACAGCTTCACCCCACCAGTGATGGACCCGCCGCGGGGCAGTGCGGCTCTGCCGGCTGAGGAGGAGGAGGAGCAGGCCCCCCCTCCTGTCACGGAGCCGGAGCTTGGTGCGGCGATTCTCCGCATCCGCGCCAAGAAGACGGCTCCGGGCCCCGACGGGGTTCCAGCCAGAGTGGTGGCGATTGCCGCCACTGAAATGGAGGAGCGGTTTCGGGACCTCTTCAGCGCGTGTCTTGCGTGCGGGAGGTTCCCGAAACCGTGGAAGGAGGGGCAGTTGTGCCTCCTCCGCAAGGAGGGCCGCCCAGCGGACTCCCCCTCGGCATACCGGCCCATCGTTCTGCTCGATGAGGTCGGGAAAATGTTCGAGGGGATAATCGCTGCCCGCCTCAAGAGCCATCTGCGGACCATCGGGCCGGACTTGTCGGACGCTCAGTTCGGTTTTCGGGCTGAGCGCTCGACGGTGGACGCGCTGACCCGCCTGAAGGACCAGGCGAAGGAGGCGATGGAGGCGGGGGACGGGTTGTTGGCCGTGTCATTCGACATAGCCAACGCCTTCAACTCTGTTCCCCACTCCACGATCCTGGAGGCGCTCCGATTCCACGGAGTGCCTCGGTACATGCGGCGTCTGCTGGCCAGCTACCTGGACGACCGGGCGATCGTCCTGGTGGACAGGACTGGCCAAGTCCGGCGATACGCCGTCGGGGCCGGCGTTCCGCAGGGCTCGGTCGTGGGACCTCTCCTGTGGAACGTCGGCTACGACTGGCTCTTGAGGGGAACTCTCCTCCGAGGCACGAGTGTCGTCTGCTACGCGGACGACACTCTCCTCACCGCCCGGGGAAGGAGTTTCCGGGAGGCGGCCAACTTGGCCTCGGCGGGCGGATCCTTGGTGGCAGGGAGGATCCGCCGCCTGGGTTTGACGGCGGCGCTGCACAAGACCGAGGCCGTGTTTTTCCACGGACCTCGGCAGCGCCCCCCATCTGACGCCCACATCTTCGTGGAGGGCGTCAGAATCGAGGTAAAGGCCCAGATGAAATATCTGGGCCTCGTACTCGACAGCAGGTGGCGCTTCGGCCCGCATTTTAGCGGGCTGTCGTCGCGCCTGCTGAAGACTGCAGGGGCGCTCTCGTGGCTGCTGCCCAACTCGAGCGGGCCCAGCGCGCGATGCCGGCAGCTCTACGCCGGCATCTTGAGGAGCATGGCCCTCTACGGTGCCCCCATCTGGGAAGACTCCCTCCGAAGGAGGGAGAACGCCGCCGCATTGCGGGCGCCTCAGAGGGCCATAGCCCAGCGGGTCGCGCGGGCCTACCGGACGGTGGGTTTTGCGGCGGCCTGTGCTCTGGCCGGCACCCCCCCTTGGGAACTCGAGGCGTGGGTGCTCGCCAGAGTATACGAGTGGACGGCGGGGCGGAGGGCGAGAGGAGAACGCCCGGCCCCGGAAGAGCGCGAGGCCCTCCGACGGGAGTCGCGAGACGCCATCGTCGTCCACTGGACGGGAGAACTCGCCACTGCAGTCTTTGGCCGCCGGACCCTCGATGCGCTCGGGCCAGTGCTGCGAGACTGGCTCGAGCGGTCGCACGGGTTCCTCTCCTTCCGTCTGACGCAGGTGCTGTCCGGACACGGCTGTTTCGGGTCGTACCTGCACCGAATCGCACGGGAGGAGACGCCGTCGTGCCACGGTTGCGGCGCGGCGGAGGACACGGCGCAGCACACCCTCGGGTCGTGCCCGTCGTGGTCCGAGACGCGCCGCGATCTGGTCGCGGTGATAGGACCGGACCTCTCGCTCCCCGGCGTGGTTAACGCCATGCTGGCGGATGAGAGGTCCTGGGCGGCGGTCGCCTCCTTCTGCGAACACGTCATGTCCCAGAAGGAGGCGGCGGAGCGGGCGCGGGAGGATGATCCTCACGCGGCGCCGCTCCGAAGGCGAAGGAGGGGTCGAAGAAGACGTGAGTTTGATACACATCTCCGACTCCTCCCAGGTGGAGGCCAGCAGGCAACGGGTGCGGGGGCACCCTTGCCTGTATCGCACGGACCTCCACCAGTGCCGGACGGGAATGGTCAGGTGCTCCCGGCCATTCCCGTAGCCCCTCAACCTGCTGGGGGGCAAGCGGGGCCCGCCAGCTAGGCGGGCATGCGCCGGGAGGGTTGTGGATGTAAAGGCTGAGCCAGTTTCCCATGACCCTCCCGTCACGGCGATGCGGGAGCGCCGCTGGGTCGTTTAGTGGGTATACCGGATTTACCGGGGAGTCCCACATACCCCACCCGTCCCCCGACGGGTGGGCATGCGTAATGCATTTTTCCCAGCGTCAACAAAAAAAAAAAAAAAAAAAAAAAAAAAGGTTAGGTTAGGTTAGGTTAGGTTCCCCCCGGAGGGTTCCCGCATTGTCGAGGCGGGGGGGCTCAGTAGCCGTGGCTTGGTCACCCACGGTGAAGCGAAGAGGAACCCATGCGGGGGCCGCTCGTCAGGGCTTTTGCCGATAAGCCGACGACGTAGCGGCCAGCGGGTAGGTTGCGGTGGCCGTATGGGCGACACCGCAACTGAGGCGGGCCGCGGTGTCTTATGGGAGGCATCGCGGCTGAGGATTGGAGGCCGCGGCGGGAGAGGAGTGCCGGTATTGCGGTGCGCCGCTCTCCCTACCTTCCGCGGCCTTGACGGGGCCGCCACCGTTTGATGGCGGACGCGGTGGGGCCGCAGGGGAAGAGGAGTGTCGGTATGACGTCGGCCGCTCTCCCTATCCTCTGCGGCCGAAATGGCGGCGGAGCGCGCGCGGGAGGACGACCCTCACGCGGCGCCGCTCCGAAGGCGGAGGAGGGGTCGGAGCAGACGACTCCTCCCAGGTGGGGGCCAGCAGGCAACGGGTGTGGGGGCATCCTTGCCTGTATTGCACAGGCCCCCACCAGTGTCGGACGGGAATGGCCAGGTGTTCCCGGTCATTCCCGTAGCCCCCCGTCCGGGGGGGCACGCGGGGCCCGCCAGTTAGGCGGGCATGCGCCGGGAGGGTTGTGGACGTAAAGGCTGAGCCGGTTTCCCATGGCCCTCCCATCACGGCGATGTGGGAACACTGCTGAGTTTTAGTGGGTATACTGTCATTCTGACAGGAGTCCCACATACCCTGTCTCGTCCCCCACGAGCGGGGATGCATAAAGCATTTCTCAGCGTCAAAAAAAAAAAAAAAAAAAAAAAAAAAGGTTAGGTTAGGTTAGGTTTTTTTTTTTTTTTTTTTTTTTTTTTTTTTACAATGTCCCTCTGACATGATCAGAGACCTTATTTACTATAGTTTGTTACATTTCTAGTTTTTTTACATTCTTGGTTATTTCTATCTTTAATACAATGGTTAGGTTAGGTTAGGTTAGGTTAGGTTAGGTTAGGTTAGGTTAGGTTAGGTTAGGTTAGGTTAGGTTAGGTTAGGTTAGGTTAGGTTAGGTTAGGTTAGGTTAGGTTAGGTTAGGTTAGGTTAGGTTAGGTTAGGTTAGGTTAGGTTAGGTTAGGTTAGGTTAGGTTAGGTTAGGTTAGGTTAGGTTAGGTTAGGTTAGGTTAGGTTAGGTTTTTTTTTTTTTTTTTTTTTTTTTAAATGAGTATAACTACCGCGGACTTGGTGGTCCGCGCCTTTTTTTATAGGTTTATTATTAGCATTCCTTTATTTAAATTTGATGACAGTTTCAGACTCCCTCGGACACTTACTCTACTCCTTATTCTAGCTTACTCCTACGTGAGTTCATCCCGAATTATATATATATATTATAATTTTTTTTTTTTTTTTTTTTTTTTTTTTTTTTTTTTTTTTTTTTTTTTTTTTTTTTTTTTTTTTTTTATATAAATGTACAGGCTTTACAACGATTCAAAAATTGTTACATAAACAAAAAGATAATAAATTACACTACACTATTTGACACATTGATTACACTTGAATTGACACACAGAGGGAAAAAACTGCTTGGCAGTGCGAGCCGACCAGTCCCGGCCGACGGCTTCCGTTCACGGACATGACGTACACTTCCGCGCCACTCTGCTCAACCATATTTTAGGGAACTGAGTGACCGGACGTGCAGCGCCACCATCGGCGAGACTTTTAAGTGAGTATGACAGACTCGCCCTGCCATGGAGTTTCACATGCTGTTTCTTTTAGGATTACAATATTTTAAAATTTTAAAACTAAGTAGAGGGTTAGGTTAGGTTCGGGTTTGGGTTAGTTTGGAATGTGGGCTTGGTGTGGTTATTTGGATATGTTAGTTCGGACGGGGTTTCACAACCAGGGACTTCGCTAGCCCGAGAAGGGCCTCCATCACGACTACGTCTCGGTGCTGCATGGCCATCTTCAGATTGTAGTCGATGACCATTTTAGTCGGCGCACCCATCGCCTTCTTCGCGAAACGGCCCGTGGCGTCGTCGGCGTCGTCGGAGTAGTAGACGCAACTGACAGTATGTCGCGACACCGCCACTACCGCGTGGGAGATGCTGTCGTGGATTTGGAGTCTCCTGGACTTGGTGTTGATGATGATAACACTGTCGTAGGTCAACCCCTGAGCCTCGTGTATGGTTAACGTGCGCGACCCTTCACCGGACCCATACCCCTGGCTCACGAGAGAGGCTTTCTCCTCCTGCGTATGAACCAGAAATAGGGTGTTTTCCGCGGTGCTCGGTATTTGCGCTCCCGTGTAACCTCTCACCCTCAAGGAGTGGACCCGCGACAGCGACGACTTGGAGGAGTATATACCGGAGTATATCTCGCTCAGTGCATAGGCCACATCCATCGGATTACGGTGCGTGCAAAGCAGCTCCTGGGTGATACCAGCCACCAGGTTTGGACGGGTATACCTTAATTCGAATAGGTTCTCTCTGTCCAAAAATGGAAGCTGGTTTACGTCTCCGATGAGGACAACCTCGCTTGCTCCAGACAACTTTACTGCCATGACTATAGCCCCAAAGTGGTTCATAAGAGCCTCGTCCACCGTGAGACGGTAGCATTTTTCGTGGCTCTTGAACCCATTGGCTAAGATTGAGGCCATAGTTCGCACCTTGGACTTCGCTCGGTCTCCTAAGCGGCGCGCGAGCTTTGCCCTCAGGTCTTTGGCAGCTTCGGTTGTCGTGGTGACTACCACGTCTTTGTCCCCATCGAAGTGCTTTACCACCCAGGTTGTCTTGCCGCAACCCGGAACTCCGTTGACCCACCTGATACTGGGTACCGCCCAACTTTCCTGCGATGCCGTGATATTTGAGGACCCCAAAATGGACTGTGCCATTTCGAGGATCTTATCGTCCGGCATGATCTTGGTGCATTTGGCGGTAACCACCATCGGGTCGTCATCTGGCACGCTGAACTTTAATCTGCCTGAGCTCTCCGTCTCCTCCTTGTCCAGGGCCACGAAACCACGACTCGCACTGTAGGCTGCCATGTACGACCCTGTCATTTCCCCTGCGATGACTTGGGACGTGACATTGTCGTACACCGCTGCCTCTGCTTCCTTGAGTAGTACCCTTAGCAGACCTTCTGTGTTCCTCTGGAAGGTCTGCAGGATCTTCCTGCATGTCATGAGATTGACCTCTCTGGTCGCTCTCACGATCGCAACGTACTCAAGGAATGCGCTCTTCACGTGGTCCGTGGTACCCGACTTGACTGCGAGGGTCGGCGGGCTGACTTGCCCTTTGTCGGCTCTGGTTGGTTTCGGCTTCTGCGGTGTAGGTTCCTTTCCCTTTCTTTTAAAAAACCTTTCCACTGCTGATTCTTGCCTGTGCGATGGTGATGCACGGCTGGTACTAGGGAGCAGTGCATTGAGGAAAGTGCCGAAGGCTTTCAGGCGACTCCTCGACCGGGCCTGGGCCTCCGGGCTAACGGTCTTGCTCTGCCCCCTTGCTGCTTTTTCAGCTGCCGCCTTCTGCTGGGCCCTTTCTGAGCCGCTTAGAGTGGTCGGGCTTGCTGCGGGGCTCGTCGCACCGGCTGCGGGTTGTCGGGGGGCCTTGAGGAAACTAAGAGTTTCCCCTCTGTCCTCGTAGACAACTACCTCGTGATGTTCTGAGGCCTTTAGGCAACCAAAACGGTCTGCGACGTCCCCTCTCTCCCCTCCCACTACCATTGCATCTACACTTATTGTTCGGGCGGCTGCCGCCGTGTACTCTCCTACCTCCCTGATCCTCTGAAGCACTGAGCTTGCCTGGGCAAAAGGAGTCATCTCTCCCCACTCGAATAGCGCGATTGTCTTACCTTTGAATCGCACTAGACGGCATCGGTGAGAGGCTAACTCCACCTGCTGCAGCGCGGCGTACTTGCTGCCTTTCATGCTCGCTTTTGTTGTGCTTCCGTTGATCAGGGCGGCAAGACCCGGTGATATGGGTATTCGGGCCGCAGCTCGGCTTGAGCCTATGCAGAATCCTATTCCCAGTTGTTCTTCTTCTCTATTCATGAATAACGCGACACCTCGTAGTCTGATGCCCGGGACTCCAACTCCTCCGCATGTCAGAAATTGCGTGATGGACATGGTATTTGGGGCTGGTTGTGGGCCGGCTGTCAATGCTGCTGTTGTTGATGCAGTTGGTGTCGCTGTTGGTAACGCTAGTGTTGTGGTTGTGTATGTGGCTTGTGTTATGGTTGGAGGTGTGAGTGTTGTGGGTTGTGTGGTTATTGTCATGGTTGTTGTGGTTGTTGATGATGTTCTTGTTTGTGTGGTTGGCCGACTTCGCAAGGTGGCGTCTGTTTTATTAGCTCCTGCTGCGATTTTGGCAACTTTGCTCGCGAATGCCAAGAATGGGTTCCTGGTAGCCGGTCTCCCCATGATGGTCTGGAGTGTGGACTGGCTAAGCTGGATTTCAAACTTTACTTCCAGCTCCATTCTTTCATGACTGAATCTTGGGCATTCAAAGAGCAAGTGCCAGACCGTCTCATCGCAACTGGGGTCGCAGACGCACGAGGGACTATCTTTAAGATGGAAACGGTGGAGATACGCTGAGAATCCTCCGTGCCCTGTAAGGACTTGTACATGGACCGGTGTGATCACTGCGTCTCTAAGTATCCTTTTCGCCGCTAGGACGTCTGGGAAGAACACTTTTGTGACCGATCCTGTACTCGAGGACTCGTACCGCGCTTGCCACTTCTTGATAGTCTCCTCCCGTATCTTCCTCCTCACGAACGATACGGGGACCTTGCTGTAGTCTGCACTTCGTTTTGTCTGGGCTGCCTCCTTTGCCAGCTCGTCTGCTCTCTCATTCCCGGCGGTTCCCACGTGGGCCTTGAGCCAAAAGAACCTCACTTCCCTGCCCTCCTCTCGTATCTCTCGGACGCTCTTCTTTATTTGGAGTGCCAGATGGTGAGTGACAGACGGTCTCCGCAGCAGGTCGAGTGACGATCTTGAGTCACTCAAGATGCTTACGGAGGCCGCACTGGATTCTCTTGCCATCCTGACAGCTCTGAAGAGAGCGTACATTTCCGATTGAAAGACTGAGTTGTGAGATTCAAGGCCGAAGGTGCTGAACGTTGACTCCTTCCCGTTTTCCCACCAAGTTAGGGCAGCTCCTACTTTCCCCTCTATCTTGCTGCCGTCGGTGTAGATTTGGGGACCGATTACTTGATGGGTTTCCAGGGTTTCGGGAGTCAAGTCCTCTAGGCGGGCGTACTCTGCTGTTATGAGTTGCGCTGGGTGGGGATTTTCGGAGTGATGCACGTTGCACTCCAGCTCGCAGCCCAGCGGTATGAACTCTTGGGAATGACCCTTTCTGATCTTAAAAAGGGTTGCTGCCTCGATTACCCGGAGATCTAAAGGGAGTTGACCTGACAGAATCAGTGCCGATGTTAGAGACACCGTGCGGTATGCTTTGCAGATCTTCTGTGCAAAGCCTCTCTGCAGCGAGTCGAACTGATTCCTTGTCATCAGTTTCTCCGCCGCAGGGGCCCACGCACTCGCTGCATACATCACGATAGGCTCTATCACCGACACATATATTGTCCTGATTATCTCTCTGTTCAGACCCCAAGTCACCCTCGCCGCGCATGCCAACTGCTTGTAAATGTCTGCGGCCTTTTTACAGGTCGCAGACACGTGCGCGTTGAAGGTGAGTTTGGAGTCTATTATGAGACCCAGCAGCTTGATCTCTTCGACCAGGTTCAGCCGCGTGCCCGACATGTGGAGTACCGGAAGGTCGTACTTCAGCTTCTTCGTTAACACCATCGCGTTGGTCTTGTGCGCGGCGAAACGTAGCTTGTTTTGGACGCCCCATTCCGATACTATGTCTAGCGTCTTATTGGCTGACTGCTGCAGGGGACCAGATGTAAAGTCCGAGAAAACCAGGACAACGTCGTCTGCGAAGGCCTGACAATGTACTCCCATACTAGCCATTTTGTGTAGGAGCGAGTCTAGGATAAGGTTCCAAAACGTCGGACCGGCTATTGAGCCCTGGACGCAACCTTTCGTGGTTCCCTTCTCACTAGTCGCTCTGGCGTAGTTGACCCTGATGTTTCGGTCTTCCAGGTATGAGGTGACTAGAGCATAGATGTTCGCTGGACAGTTCTTGGCTACCATTTGTTTTTTAAGTGATGGCCACCACGCGTTGTCGAAGGCCCCCTCTATGTCCAATGATATCAAAAGCACGATCTTCTTGGCTTTGATTTCGGCTCGTATGTGGCCCATTAGGTCATAGAGGGCGTCCTCGGTTCCGCGCTGTGGCATAAAACCGTATTGTTGTGTGTGGAGTGTTGGGAGGAAGTGCCACTGGAGACGGCCCACTAGAAGTTTCTCGACGATCTTTCCCAGGACCGAGAGAAGTCCTATTGGCCGGTACGACTTTGGGTTGGTGTAGTCGTCCTTACCTGGCTTACGGAGAATGCACACGTGAGCGACCTTCCACTGCTTCGGGAAGTGTGACAGCGACAAGCACCTATTGGCTATCGCTAGGAACACTTCCCGATCGCAGTTTATTGCCGCAGTACAGATGTCCGCCGTTAATCCGTCGGGACCGGGGGCTTTTTTCGGATTCTGGTCTTGGAGAACCATTTCCAGCTCCGCGGTCGTAAAGGGTGGATCATCGGCAGACAGTCCTTGTGGGCTTTTCTCCTCCGTCAGCCTCCTCAGACTCATGTGGTATTGCTGTTCGGCATCCGTTGAGTCGTCAGGGTAGAAGGTTTTTGCCAGAAGATCCGCGGATTGCTCTGGACTGAGCGTCTCTCCTGCTGTGTTTCTTAGGAGCGCGTCGTCTTGTCTTCTGGCTGTCTTCCTTAGTACCCTGTAGATGCCGTCCCACATGCTCTCTCGGTCCTGCTTCGAGCAGAACTTCTTCCAGTTGGCTGTGGCTGCTTCCGTCGCTGCTGACGTGTAAGTGTTTTTGGCCTGCACGTATTCCTGGATGGTGAAGTGTCTCCGACTTGCGGCTGCATTACGGATCCTTCTCTTCTTCGTCAGTGCGTCTTTTTTGAGACGGTCTAGAGAAGGACTCCACCATGGGGGCTTTGCGTCATGTTTAGGCGACCCCAGTTTTGGGATCGCAGTCTCGCATGAGCGGTGGATGTTCTGTGTGTATTTAGTGATTATGGTCTCCAGATCCTCTGGGTTCGAGACGTTCGAGACTCTGACAGGTGTTATGTCTAACTCCGCCAGGCTGGTCTTGAAATGGGTGCTGAAGTCGGACCACTTTGCCTTCTTGGTGTTATAGATGCGCGTCGAAACTGGCCTTAAGGGTTCCAAGGCCTTTTCCAAGCGCATCGAGAAGGCAATTGCATTGTGGTCTGAAGTTGTAAGACTTCTTTCTACACGCCACTCCTCGACCTTTCCTAGCAGCGACATGCTGCATGCCGTAACATCAACGATACTCGTGCACCACCTGTCTCCTCTGTAGGTCTCGAACGTCGGTGTTTGGCCCGTGTTTAGGATGTGGAGATCCCGCTCATCGAGAAAAGAACAGTACGCTGCCCCGCGATGGTTCTCGGAAACACTTCCCCACCATGGGCTCCAGGCGTTCACGTCTCCTCCCACCAGGATGTTTTGTGTGTGTAATTTTGTGATAGTGTTTTGTGTTGTGGACAGATAGGGTTCAATGTCTTGGTCACCCTCAAAATAGACCGACAGTGCCCCGAAACTGAGCTGGCCCACCTTCAGCAAAACGGCAGCGACGTTCTCGGTCACAAGCTGAGGGTCGTGGATGACCTCCAGGTGGTTCCCGAAAACAACGATTGCCGCTTTTACTGGTTTTTGGCGATTGAGGCTGCACTGGATGACTCTCGTGCCAGGATTTTGCTTCATCACACCTGTTCTTCCTACATAGGGCTCTTGAACAAGTGCTACCGAAACTCCCTTTGCCTGAGCCGCCATGTAGAGCTCTTCTGTGGCCAGTTTGGAGCGTTGAAGATTTACTTGGATGAAATGTAATCTTGCTGTCGGCCTTGTTGTGTTTTGAGGGGTGACTGGTTGACTTGTTTGCTCCGGGTCGCCCTTAGCAATAGGAGATGCGAGATCTCGCTATGCCGTCCCATTTTTGGCGTTCCTGGCAGTCTTCGCTGAACGCTGAGTGTGCCAGGTCGCTGCCCGTCCTGTGTGCCGCCTTGCAGTTGATGCATGTGGGCATCCTACCTTCTGCTCGAGCGAGACAGTCCCTCCCGTTATGTGCACCGCTGCAGAAACTGCAGACTTCTTTTCCGGCCTTGCATATAGCCTTGTTATGGCCATATCCAAGGCACTTTGTGCACTGTACTAATGGGGACTGATCCTCGATCGAGCACCGCTTGATGCCCACATGGACCCTCTGCGCTGTCGTGAAACTCTTCCATAGGTCTGGGGAGAGCTCCAAAACAGGGTGGCACTCATGGGGGTTTCTTGCCCGTTTCCTGAAACGCACCTTTATTGTCTGTCCATCCACAGCGACGTTCTGCAGAAGGTGTTTATTCTGCGCCTTTAGGAGGTCGACGATCTCCCCGTCGCTGTAGCTGGACAGCACCCCTTTGATGCAGACCAGGGGGTTCTGAGGTTTGGGCTCTTGGACCTTTAACCCTGAGTTCGACTGGACTTGCTCTTTGATCTTATGCAAGTCCACCTTACTCGCGCATCTCAGGACCACTTTCTGGTTCCGCGCTTTCCGGACAGTGTCAACTCGGGCTCCAGTGGTTTTGAGGTCCAGAGCTGTCCTGATCCTCTCGATCACGTTGTCCCCAGTGTGCTGAGGATTCGTCGACGAGACTATCAGGGTGTGGTTGGGTTGTGTAGGGGCTTTGGGAGGCTTCGGCTTGCTGGCGACCTGGGCAAAGGTTTGGGGGCCCAGCTGTTGTGGAGCCGGTTTGTCGGCTTTACCTAATTCTGCCACTCCCTTCTGGATTGTCTGAAGGGTCCGTTTGACCTCCCCGACTGCCAGTTCCGCCTCCAGATTAAGCGCCGGGGGCGCCTGGACTGGAGGCTCTTTGTCTCGCAGTACGCGGAGGTCCGCCGAAACCATCTCCAGTCTTTCCTTGATGGGTTCAAGATGGTGTGTGAAGTTTATCTGTGGTTGTACTGGTGGGGGGGACGCCACAGGCCGGTTGGCGATGGCCTGAATTTGTTCGTGAAGGTTGTTCATGTGTTCCTGGAATGCTGCAATGGTGAGTAGGCCCTCGGTCTCCCGGCTATTTGGATCCATTCCGGAGGTGCTCGGTCGATCAAGGTCGTCCTTGAGCCGGTTTAGAGCCTTATGGAGCACGTCCAACTGGTTGGAAATGCTGGTCACTGTTTTATCGAGGCGTGAGAGGCCGGCCCCCATAGTTTCCCCACCGGAAACTACCGGGGCTTTCACGGCTTCCTGCCTCGTCCTCTCGTGCTCCACAAGGTTCCTTGAATTTGCGGCTGCGATTTCGCTCTTAACTTCCTTGATTCCCGTTAGGGCTTCAAGGGTCTCGTGACCGAGCCACTCCCGAATCCCTTTCGCCTCCTTTTTTGTGTCGGAGACATCAGTCCGCATGAGGGAGAACTCCACTTTGAACGCCATCAACTCACGAGTGTGAGCTCTCTCGGCACGCACGAGCTCTTGTGCGTGCCGAGAGCGCTCCTTCTCGAGGTTGTATTTGTGGCGCGCTCTCGAGTCCGCCAGTGACAGGGCCACTTCGTACAGGCCCTGCAGACACTCATGGGCTGTGGCCTTACACTCCCTTTTCATATTTCCAGCTGATTCCAGGGCGTCTTTTCCTTTCTGTAAAAGTTCGTTGGCCTCCCTGGTGGCCAGGTCCATCTCCACCCCTGTGCCTCTTCTCGGCGTTCTGTATAGAAGGCTCGGCCGTCCACTCTGAGGACGGTCGGCTTGGCTCACTGTAGAAGCCACCGAGGTTTCTTCGTCCGAGATGATCTGGCGGGGGGGTGAGATACCACACTGCTCCCAGTCAATTACCGCCTGTGTCCCAGCGCTTTCTGACCCTGGAGTCCGTGTGACTATCGCCGATGGCACTGGCGGCGTCATACTCATCACGTCGGGCTCCGACACTGCCTTCGTCACCTGTGGCCTCTGCGATGAGCGTGCCGACTGCTCCGAGACCACCGACTTTGCAGTGTTTTTAAGGACCTTCTCCCTGAGTGATCTAGGGGGTTTTGCGGCCTCCGTGGTGGTGGTTTTGTGGGTGGTGCATGATTGTTTACTGGTGCTGGAGGCTTTGGACGACATGTTGGTTTGTTAGTAGTTAGGAAGAGATAGGAAAAGTTCTATACTAGTTGTTTTATAATTAAATGTGATTGTGTGTGTTGCTATAAATCTATGCCTGTTTTTTTATGCTAATTGGGATGAACTCACGGATGCTCTGCTGGTGGTCTGCGTCCGCTGTCCGATGAGGAGTCCGATAATGTCTGGGCTCGATGTTGTGAGCCCTGTACGCGCGATGATGGTGGTCGTCAGTAGAAAAAATGCAGCGCCGCTGGGTGTCAGTGTGAGCGTAGGTATAATTCCGGATTTCCGTAGGGGCCCAAATGTGAAGCGTTTCGTGCCCTTTCAAATGAGCCCAATCTCGGCTTCCTAGCTCCAACGGGTGCAAAGTTAGCCCGAGGGGGGGTGAGGTAGTCAAGAGAGGGGGGTCGGGGGGGGAGGGAGGAGGTTTCGTGGGGACACTTTTGAGGGGGGGGGTGAAGAGAGAGGGGGATGAAGAGGGGGGTCTTGTCGAGTGGTGGTGGGGGAACTGGTTGAAGGTGGAGACACAAGGGGGGGGGGAGGGTACAAGTGCCTTGGTGACTAGTGTCTTTTCCTATTGAAAAGCTACTTGGGGGTCCAAATTTGATGGGGTCAAAAAGGGGGTCTAGGGGTCCTATCGGAATCTGAGTCCGAGCCGGGAGGGGGGGTACTAGGGGGGGGGGAAAATTTCGTCAAAATTTTGATATTCCCAGCCGTTTCTGAGATATTGATGATTTAAGGGATGGGGCACTTTGGGATACGATGTGTACAGGAGGAAATAGCGGGGAATAGCGGGGGAGGGGAAAAGTATGACCCTTGGTGGCACTGGTGAGGTCCTGGGGTCCCAAGTCAGATGAATCCAAACTCGGGGGGGCTGGGACTAAGGGTTGAGGAGTTCCCTCGGGCTAACCTGATGATGAGTCGTGGAGTCGTCACGTCGGTCGCTGGTGTGAAGGCAGATTCTTCGAGACGGCTTCGGAGTCTCCAGTAGTGGCTGGGATGGCTGCCAGTGCGTCACGCCTCGTGTATTAGAAACACGTGGAGAAAAAGTGAGGTTGTTTTCTAACCAATCACCACGTGTTTTCACGAATTTTGACGATTTTCGCACCTTAATATCTCCCAACCTGCTGATCCGATTTTTCTGATCCTGATGTTGCTGGATAGATCTCTGCCGCGACTCTCTGGATGAATGTTTGTAAGACGACTCGACTAACCTTTGCGATGTTATTAAGCGCCGAAGTTCTAGGGGTCCTGCTCGGAAACCCGAAGTGACACACACTTGCCCACACGAATCCCGGTGCACTGACACTTTACAATTCTACTGATGACTATTTCGCGGTTCTAGCTCAACGCGTTGATTTTTGGTGATTTTTTTGCGCGGAGCTGATGTTGTGCGTGCGATATAGTATCGGTTACTGGGTTAGGTTAGGTTAGGTTAGGTTAGGTTAGGTTAGGTTAGGTTAGGTTAGGTTAGGTTAGGTTAGGTTAGGTTAGGTTAGGTTAGGTTAGGTTAGGTTAGGTTAGGTTAGGTTAGGTTAGGTTAGGTTAGGTTGGGCCACGGCAGCGCATCCCTGCTGACGGCCACATTGTCGTGGAGGGCGTCAGGATCGGGGTCAAGGCCCAGATGAAATACTTGGGCCTTGTACTCGACAGCAGGTGGCGCTTCGGCCCACACTTCAGCGGGCTGTCGACGCGCCTGCTGAAGGCCGCGAACGCCCTGTCGTGGCTCCTCCCGAACCTGGGGGGTCCGAAGGTGCGATGCCGGCGCTTGTACGCCGGCATCCTCAAGAGCATGGCCCTTTACGGGGCCCCAATCTGGGCGGACTCCCTCCACAGGAGGGAGAACGCCACTGCCATCCGCAGGCCCCAAAGGGCCATTGCACTGCGGGTGGCGAGGGCCTACCGATCGGTGGGCTTCTCGGCGGCGTGCGCTCTGGCCGGCACCCCTCCTTGGGAGCTCGAGGCATGGGTGCTGACCAAAGTGTACGAATGGACGGCGCGGCGTAAGGCGCTCGGGGAGCTCCCCGCCACAGAAGAGCGGGAGGCCGTGCGGCAAGAGGCGAAGGCCGCAATCGTCCATCATTGGATGGAGGACCTCGCCACTGCCGCTTTTGGCCGCCGAACTCTGGACGCGCTCGGGCCAGTCCTGAAGGATTGGCTTGAGCGGTCTCACGGTTTCCTCTCTTTCCGTCTGGTGCAGGTGTTGTCCGGCCATGGGTGCTTCGGATCGCACCTGCACCGGATTCAAAGGGAGGAGACCTCGTCGTGCCACGACTGTGGCGCGGCGGAGGACACGGCACAGCACACGCTCGAGGTGTGCCCGGCCTGGTCCGAGCTGCGCCGTACTGTGATCGCAGCGGTTGGGCGGGACCTCTCGCTTCCCAGCGTCGTCAACTCCATGCTGGAAAGCGAGGGGGCCTGGACTGCGGTCGCCTCCTTCTGCGAGCAAGTAATGTCCCAGAAGGAGGCGGCGGAGCGCGCGCGGGAGGATGATCCTCACGCGCCGCCGCTCCGAAGACGGAGGAGGGGTCGAAGAAGACGTGAGTTTGATACTCATCTCCGACTCCTCCCAGGTGGAGGCCAGCAGGCAACGGGTGCGGGGGCACCCTTGCCTGTATCGCACGGACCTCCACCAGTGCCGGACGGGAATGGTCAGGTGCTCCCGGCCATTCCCGTAGCCCCTCAACCTGCTGGGGGGCAAGCGGGGCCCGCCAGCTAGGCGGGCATGCGCCGGGAGGGTTGTGGATGTAAAGGCTGAGCCAGTTTCCCATGACCCTCCCGTCACGGCGATGCGGGAGCGCCGCTGGGTCGTTTAGTGGGTATACCGGATTTTCCGGGGAGTCCCACATACCCCACCCGTCCCCCGACGGGTGGGCATGCGTAATGCATTTTTCCCAGCGTCAACAAAAAAAAAAAAAAAAAAAAGGTTAGGTTAGGTTAGGTTAGGTTAGGTTAGGTTAGGTTAGGTTAGGTTAGGTTAGGTTAGGTTAGGTTAGGTTAGGTTAGGTTAGGTTAGGTTAGGTTAGGTTAGGTTAGGTTAGGTTAGGTTAGGTTAGGTTAGGTTAGGTTAGGTCAGGTCAGGTTAGGTTAGGTTAGGTTAGGTTAGGTT